>JAVGVS010000415.1:0-95000 GCA_032718565.1 Distichodus sexfasciatus | reverse complement strand
TTAACTTCGATGTTCAAACTGGCTCAAACTTCGGCCAAAAGCCTCGGAGGACAGATAGCGAGAGATGGAGTCAAGGAAGGTGTGTGTGTGTGTGTGTGTGTGCCCATGTCAAATATTTGCCTTCTCTCTGCAGCCTCGGGATGAGATACAAAGCGTTCGGGGGCCGAGCTGTTGAAAGATAGGAAGAGAGGAAGCAGAGAGAGAGAGAGAGAGATGAATGAGATGAAAGAGGAAGGACAGGTTAGAGGAGAGAGAGAGAAGGAGATTGAGAAAAGAGGCGAGAGTGTGTGGCCTGTGTGTATGTGTGTGTGTGTGTGTGTGTGTGTGTTTGTGTGTAAATGGGGTGTGTGATTTAAAAGGTGCTGCGTTCCGTATTAATTAGCCCTATGAACTCCAGTGAACTCCTCAAATGCAGGGATCACACACACACACACACACAACCACACTAATGTGGAATTCAATCAGACAGTGTCTCGGTCAGGTAATTTACGGAAGAGTCACAGATCGCCCTTTTAGCAGGAATGTCCTGGAATGGAACACACCCCTGTTCACTTTGTTAAGAAACTGCACCAGAGAGCTGCTAATCACTGTTACAAACATTACAATAAGTATGCTAACTAGCAACTTGGACCCTTCTTAGAATGTTGTGAAATAATCTCGCCCTAATTTTACCTTTGTTAGAAACTGCACCTGAGAGCTGCTTATCACTGTTATATTATATGCTAACAACCATTAGTTGCTGGTGAAATTGGCACTAGTTGAGTGGGGTTGCTTAGCAACCGAAAAAGTGGTTTGTCTTTCTTCCGACGGCCTTTTTGAAATTCGTAAGCCATGTAAAAATAAATATGATAAATGTGATATTGGACATGAAAGTTTGTTAGATAATAGAGCAATTTAGCTTTAATTACAGGTAGTTAATGAAGGAGGTTTCTTTTTCAATGAGTTGTCTAAAAACAGCTAAGCTTTTAAACCAGCGTTTCTCAATCCCAGTCCTCACGGACCGCCTGCAGATTAGGCTTTCTCGACCCACAGCACAGCTGATGCTATGATTAGCTAATTAGCGATGTAGAATGGCCAGAGATGTGACAGTGCAGAAATACTGAATATGTGCAGAAGTGGTGGGCTGGGGATTGAAACGCTATTTTAAACTTTCAGTTTCAGGAGCTCAAGTGATAGAGGTTAGAGTTAGCTTTAGTTAGTGGAAATTAGTGCTAGTTAGTGACCTGGTGAAGGAGGTTTGATCTTTTTAGCAGGAGTTTGTCTTTTCTTAAGATGACACTTCTAAAAAACACTGAGCTACAAAATACGAAGCTCCATTAAAGCGCTATGAAGACCACATCCTTTTTCTGTTCACTGGGCTGCAGCCTGTGGCTGTGAGTGTAAAATGTGCAGAAAACCATATTTTTATATATAACTGTAATTCTGTTTATATAACCGCTATTCCATGTGGTATATTCCAACACCTATACACCTGATTCAGTATGGGCAATTATTGTAAAGTGTGTTGCTGATTAGAGGAAACAGACCTCAGCGAATTAGGACACCGTGGACTTGTGGACCATATTCTTTTAATGACATAAATAATATATGTGTAGTTTGCAACTTCCAGCTTAGACTAAGATCATTTACTCCATATAATAATAAGATAATTTACTCCTGAAAATGTTTGGAATTTGAAAATAAGCATGCTGAAGTTAAAGCATTGACTTATATATTTAACACAGACACACAGCCTAAACTATTAAATATAATGAATCAGAAATAAAATTGATGTGTGAATTCTCTTATTTTTCCAGAGCTGTAGATTACACAATAACAGCGTTATACTGGCTACAACCAATAGTGTGGCTGTTGCCATCAGCAAGTGGAAATGAACTGAGCATTAGCTAGTGGACAGTAGCTTTAGCGATAGCAGGAATTAGAGCTGGTTAGCGGCTAAGCTAAGCAGCTAAACTATAAATAGACTATATAATAACGTATTATGCTACCTGCAAGGAGTCGTGTTTATTAGCATCAGCTAGTGGAAATGAACTTAGCATTAGCTAGCAGAAATAAGCTTTAGCTCTAATAAATTGGCATTATTTGGTAGGAATTAGCTTTAATCAACGAGGTAGTAAAGTAAAGTTTGTCTTTCTTCAAGATCAGCCATCCAGGGCTGGCCTTCAAATAGGTGTGTGTAGCTTGAGGTGTGTGTGTGTAAACTAAATGAAAATCCTTAAAAAGTTCCTGAATTTTGAATGGGTGCAAAATGTAATCAAAACAATGATCTGAAAGACATCTCTCCCTCTCTCTCTCTCTCTCTCTCTCTCTCCCTCCCTCATTCGATTCCTCTCTCAGGGGATGAAGGGGACAACTTCTATGTGATTGACCAGGGAGAAGTTGACGTAAGTCCATTGCGTTCCTGCAGAACAGACACAATAAATATTTTACAGACATTCAGTTTTACATCCAATACATGTTTGCTGTCTTTGTGGTTATTATAGTAACTACACATAAAAGATTTTCTCAACTGTTTTTTTTTCTGTTATGTATTCTTCTTCCAACTTTTTTAGTACTTCACTCCTTCCACAGTTATCCTATTATTGTGGGGCCTGGACAGCTCAGTCAATAGAGCATCAGAACTTTAATCTGATGCTCCAGGTTTCAAGTCCCTGTTTGTGCAAGTCCTTCTTTTTGGGGGTAGTGTTGTGGTAATGTAACGTTGAGAGTTCACCCCATGATCGAAGGCCGCTGGTTTGAATCCAGGATCGGTAAAGGTACCACTGAGGTACTCATAAACAATTTAATCTATTTTTTAACTACATTAGCGGATGTTTTTGCTAATCACAAAACTTAGACTATATTCCGTCTCACGTGTGTGTGTGTCCAGTGTAGTCCCACGTGGTGGAGGTGAGTATTGTGGCAGCATGAGGGCCGTGACTGAGCTCTTTGTTTTAGCACTTAATGCACAGAGAGGATGGAGTTGAAGTGGAGATATAACGAGACGAGTGGAGCTAAACAGGAAAAGACCTTATCATTTTACACAGTTACAGCAGCCCACCATCGAGCGTGTGTGTGTGTTGGTCATGACACCATTTGGTGATGGCTGATAGAGTCATGGCTCAACAGCAGCATTTGGAGAAGTAATTCTTGACTATCGCCATCCTACCATCTCTCTCTTCCTCCTTCTCTCTCTTCCTCCTCTTTCTGTCCTTTTTCTCTAACTCTCCCTCATTTTCCTGCCCTCAATATGTGTCTTTGTTTGTTCATCTTTCTCTTTTACGTCTCTGTCGTCTTTCTTTCAATACATTTCTCTCTGTTTCTTTTTGTCACCCCTTAATCTCCATCTCTATCTCTGTTTTGTTCTGTCTACCTCTCACTTCTTCTACTACTCTCTTTTCACTCTTACTGCTTTCTTTCTTTCTTTCTTTCTTTGTTCGTTGCTTCTCTCCTCTTCATTAACTTTGTCTCTCTCTCTCTGTCTTTCTATTTAACCATCTCAATCTACTCTCTCAGTACCTCTTTTTTATTTCTTTCTGTCTTCCCCTGATCTTTCTTCTGTCTGTCCATCTTGATTAATACTTCATGAGAGCTATAGAGACATGATAAGATGAGTCTCTCTATCATTTTCTCATACCAGTCTTAGTGATGCCAATCTCTCTGATGCCAGTACCACAGCATTGCCAGATTCAACAGCACTCTTCTTGTTTCCTCCCATCATGCCTGCACTGTTGACATGATCAGATCTCAGACCAGCTTTCAACAGAAACCCAATCCCTGATTACCATCTGAGAGGAGCTGAAAAAATCAGATCTGGTGTTTGTGTTTACTCTTAATCATTCCTACTCAGTTGTCTTAGAACAACACCAACATGTTGCCTGAAGCCAGAGCTTATGCACATCTTGTGAGGAGAAAATTCAGGAGAATTCACGTCGTATTTTGTAGACTCTCATACTCCATTAGCATATATAATAGAAAACAGCCCATATAACTATATTTTATATATATTTTTTTATTTATTTGTTTATTTATATATTATTTATATATTTCCGATAAATAGTGTCATTACTATTAAATTAATACAAAAATATTATTTCAAATATGTATAAATGCTATACATAGTTAATTAAAAATTATTTGATAGCAGATGTATCAGAATAATCTAACTAAATAATTCTAAATCCTAATAATTAAAAATTTAAACTTAGTAAGGGGTGGCACGGTGGCGCATTAGTTGGAAGTGCCACCGTGGAGTAGTCTGGGTTGAACCTGGGGCAGCCATAAGACGCTTTCATGTGGAGATTTGCATGCTGCTCTCTCCGTGTTTGCGTGCTGGGTTTCCTCCAGGCTCCGGTTTTCCTCCTGATCAAAGCATGCACTGCCAGGTTGAGTGCTGCTCTAAATTGGCCCGCCAAGGTGGCGAATGTGAGTGTGTGTGCCCTGCGGTGTGTTGGCGCCTGCCCAGGTTGGTCCCTGCCTTCCAGGATAGGCTCCGGTCCCCATCAGCTGGGATTAAGCAGTTTGGATAATGAATGAATGAATGAACTTAGTAAGACAACAACAATAATTCATTAAATAACAACCAAATAATGTTACAAATCTCAAGTTAAAATCTGAGATTCTGAGAAGTAAAATGTTAGAGTTTTTTCTGTCTTTAGGGAACAATCTGTCCATAGTCCTCAAATCCATCCGTCCATCCATACTTGTTTCATTAGTACATGTGGGCCTCATAAAGGCCTAACTACAGGCACGTGTGTGTGTGTGTGTGTGTGTGTTGTATAAAGGAGCTCGTTGACTGATATATTAGTGCTAATCGCTGGGGCTCAGTGGAGACGATGCTGAGCAATTCAGCTAAGAGTTAAGCAGCCGAGCAGTCTCTGTCACACACATGCGCACACATCACACACACATACAGCATGCACATTTACACAGGCATTAGCCAGGGCTTATAAGAGTACGTCAGGGTTCATAAACCTCCAAGCATGTGCGATCCACACACACACACACACACACCTCTCTCTCTGGAATGGAAATGATCCTGAATGCTCTGCTGATGTCTCTCAGTAGCAGAGTGAATAAATCTGCTGCAAACTTGGAGCTCATCTTACTATCAACCGTCCTTAGGCTGTGTGTGTGTGAGAGTGAGTGGGAGTGAATGCTGCAGCCGAATGGATTAACTCTGACACACTCCCGCAGGCTTAGACTTAAACAAGTTGATGTTTGATGCTTGGTCAAATCTGTATATGTGTGTAGAATTCGCTTACACACTCTTAGCTGCTGGCAGGGTTGTGGAGTGTGACGGACTGGACGCTGGTCAGACTGTCTGGCCGGGTCAGGACAGCAGATGAGTGTTTTCTCTCCATCGCTCCCTCACTTTTTTTTTTCTCTCCTCCTCATAAAGTCAACAAGTGGATCAGATATCGACAGGAGAAACCCAACTCACCTCCCTCAGAATGAAAGAGGCCCTCTGTGTGTGTGTGTGTGTGTGTGTTAGACCCTGTGTCCCCCATGATGATATGAAAGTGTGAAGATAATAAAAAAGTATTTATTTCTTTATTTATTTGTTTATATTTAATATATTTAGATGCATTTATTGTGTGTATTATAAAAAAACACACTTATCTTTGAATTGTTTGAGTGCAATTTGAACTTTACTTTTTTGCAATTTTTAATACTATATATATATTTTAATTCTTTTTATTTTCATAATGTAATATTTTACAATTATTTACTATTTATCATTTATATTTAAATTTATTTTATTACATGCCATTTTATTATTTAATACTTTTATTTTAGTTAGAATAATTTAGTTATTTTTCTTCTTGCTGCTTCTTCTTTATTATTATTATATTATTATTATATATATACAGTATATATAGATTATTAACTGAAAATGAAGTTTGTAATAAAGTGTGTGTGTGTGTGTCCATGCATTTATCGCATTGTGGGGACCTTTTTGTCCCCTAAAATCCCTTTTACAGTATCTGTTTTTTGGGCTTTGTGGGGACATTTGAGAGGTCCCCACGAGGAAAAATGACTTTATAGAAAATGTGCTTGTTTTATTTGAGAAACTAAAAGAGGTAAAAGATGTGCTTTTGGTTACTGAGGTTAAGGTTAGAGTTAGGATTAGGTGTAGGTGTAAAAGTATATACATCTAGTCATTATGAGAGTCTATGGAAAGACCTCACAAAGATAGTAATACAGAGATGTGTGTATCTGTGTGTGTGAGTGTGTGTGTGTACCATGTTTTTATGCATTGTGGGGATCTATTTGGAACTTTTTGTCCACTAAAATCACTTTTATTTGTTTTTTTTGGGCTTTGTGGGGACATTTGAAAGGTCCCCATGAGGAAAAATGACTATAGAAAATGTGCATGTTTTATTTGAGAAGCTAAAAGACGTGCTTTTGGTTAATGAGGTTAAGGTTGGGGTTAAGTGTAGGTGTAGGTGTAAAATGATACACATTTAGTCATTATGGGAGTTTATGAAAGTGTGTGTGTCTGTGTTTTTTTAAGTGAGAGACAGGGAGAGAAAGAGAGAGAGAGAGTATCAGAATGTGTGTGGATTTTTTATTCGGTGTACACACAGACACGCAGGGCAGTGGGGTGAATCAGACGAGGATGAGGAGGAAGATAAACTCTTCTTCAGTTCCTCATTTTCTGCTCTGAGGACGTGTGCAGATCAGATAAATGTGTGAAGGGTCAGATAACAGCGTGCTGCTTTAACCCTGACTGACCCCAGCGCACACACACACGCACACACACACACACACACACACATACGGCAGGCTGCACAGTGTGTAGCTGTAGCTGGACGTTTAAAACCTGAACCTCTGTTTAACATGCAACTAAATAATGCTCACAATAAACACCGCATTAATGAAAGAATACTGTTCTTCACCTCTCTCTCTTTCCCTTCATCTCTCTCTCTTTCTGTCTTTCTCTATTTCCCTCTCCATCTCTCTTTCCCCAGTTCTCCTTCTATCTACTATCTCTTTGCTCTTTTACAACACTTCTTCTCTCTTTCTATCTTAATTTCTTTCTGTCTCTCTCTACCTCTTCCTTGGTCTCTTTCCATTATTTTATTTCCCTCTGTCTCTCTCCCTATTTTCTCTGTCCTTCTCTTTCCCTGTTCATCATCTACCTCTTTCTTTCTCTGTACATCTCTCTCTCTATCCATCTCTTTCTCTTTCTCTATTTTATGTCTGTCTGTCTCTTCAGTTCTTTCTCTCTGCCTCTCTTTGACACGTCTTCCATCTTGTTCTTTCTCTATCACTATCTCTATCTCTATCTCTCCTATTCTTCTCTCTTTTATCTCGTTCGTTCCTTCCATGGCTTCACCTTTCTCATACCCACTTTCTTTCTCTTGCCTCCCTTCAACTCTCTCTGTTCTCTTCTCTCCGTGTCTTTTTCTTTCATCTGCCCTTTGTATTTTTGTTTCTCTTTAGTTTTCTCTCTTTTCTTTTGCATTTGTCCGTGTCCATCGCTTCCTCTCTCTTTCCTCTCTCCCTTTGTCTCTGTCTACCACCTCCTCCCTCTCTCCTCTCTCTTTGATTGTCATCACATCCAGTCTCTCCTTCTCCCTCTCATTCTATGTCTCGTTCTCTTTCTGTGACCAGTCTCTCTGTGTTTCTCTCTCTTTCTTCGACTCTTTCTTTCTTGACTCTCTTCATCCCCTTTTGATCACAGAGGAGGGTGGAGTTTGCACTTCCGAGTTGGTTCAGTCTTGTTTACTGCAGCGGGAGTTTGTCCTCGTCACTCTGGCTTTAGGCTTGTTCATTAGGGGCTTTGGTCGGCTCTATGTGGAGCTTCTTTGTGACAGTGTGTGTTATAAATAGAACTATACATATTGAATTGAATGGAATGGGGTTGAATGAGATCGAAGCGAATCAAATTGAATCAAATTGAGTTGAATCACATCGGATTGAATCGAATCGGATCAAATCAAATTGAATTGGACTGAATTCAGTTGAGGGCGGCACAGTGGTGCAGTGGTTTGCGCTGCCGCCTTACTGCGAGAAGGTCCTGGGTTCGAGCCCCGGGTCGGCCATGGGGCCTTTCTGTGTGGAGTATGCATGCTGTCTGTGTTTGTCTGGGTTTTCTCTGGGTGCTCTGGTTTCCTCCCACAGTCCAATAGCATGCAATACAGGTTAATTGGTGAATCTAAATTGACCCCATAAGGTGTGAATGTGAGTGTGATTGTGTGAGCGTGTGTGCTCTGCGGTGTGTTGGAGCCTGCCCAGGGTCGGTCCCCGCCTTGCGCCCATAAGCTCCCGGGATGGGCTCTGGTCTCCTCATGACCTCAGTTGGGATTAAGCGGTTTGGATAATGAATGAAATGAAAGAATTCAGTTGAACTGAAATGATTTGAATCGTATCGAATTGAATCGAACTGAACTGAATTCAGTTGAATGGAATGGAATTGAACTGAAAGTTATTCATTCTCTTCCTAACTTTGGAACTGACTTTAAAGCTGAATTTTGTGCCTCGTCCCATGGCTTCACCTCTCTCTCTCTCTCTCTCTCTCTCCTTCTCCCTCTTGGTGTGCAGGTGTACGTGAGTGGCGAGTGGGTGACCAGTATTGGAGAGGGGGGCAGTTTTGGAGAGCTGGCTCTGATCTACGGCACTCCCAGAGCTGCAACCGTCAAGGCCAAAACTGACCTCAAACTGTGGGGCATCGACCGGGACAGTTACCGACGCATACTCATGGTGACTATACACACACACACGCACACACACACACACACACATGCAAACATGCACACATGCACACACACACACACACATACATATGTGTGTTGTTGTGTGTGTATGTGGAGGTTGATGTGTAAAGACCACTTTGGGGAAGCACTGGGAGTGGGAGAGAAAAGAGGAAGTGATGTCACACACACATGCGCGCACACATACACACACACACACTGTGTCTCCACATCAGAGTAATAATAAAGAGCACACAGTTACAACATACGTGATTACACACTTTTTCGGAGTGGGATGAAATGTATCAATTTCACAATTTCATATTTAACGTGTTGTGTAACACTGTGTGTGTGTGTGTGTGATCAGGTGGTGTGAGTTTTGTGCGATGTGATAGTGAGGCTGCAGTTTTTGGTGACACAACACACACCTGACATTACGGTGCAGTTCAGTTAGAGCTCAACTGCAGCTGAGGGGGTGGTGGGGGTCTAGTGGTTAGGATACTCGCGTCTGGACCAAGAGGGTTGTGGGTTTGAATCCTACCTCCAGTATTACCATCCCTGAGCGAGACCCTTAACCACAGTTTGCTCTCTGGGAAAAGTGTCCCTTATCACGTCTCCTTAATGCTGCAAATGAAATATAGAGAAAGGGGGTCAGAGAGAAAGAAATGAGAGACAGGGATAAGGTGAGAGAGAGAGAGTAAGAGAGAGAGAGAGAGAGAGAGAGAGCAGCGGGGGAGAAAAAGAATGGGGGGACGAGAGAAAGGAATAGAGAGAAAGGAGCGACGAGAGGGAGAGAGACAGACAACAAGAGAGACTCAGAAAAGAGAGAGATGTTCAGAAAAAAATGCACAGAAAGAAAATGGAAGAATAGAAGGATGAGAGGAAATGAGAGAGAAGAATAGATAGAGAGGAGAAGAGGTGCAAAAGAGAGGGAGAGAGACAGAGAAAAGGAGAGAGAGAGACAGGGGAAGATGCAGAGAGTTTGAAGAAGAGAGGGAGAGAAAAGTGAGGGAGGGAGAGAGAGAGGGAGAGAGAGACCACACTACTAGCCTACTTCTATGGTCTGTCGTGTATGTGTGTGTGTGTGTGAGAGACAGGAGGAGGGCATGAGTGTGTTCTATAATACCTACACACACACTTCCCACTGCTGCAGCTTATCTTCAGGAATGTCTAAATGTTTAAAGTGGAGGGAGACGCTGCAGCACAACACACACACACACACTGAGATAAAGCTGGGGAAAGGAGTGAACTCATGTTCATATTTTTAATCCATTCATTTTTTTATGCTTGCATATTTCCGGTGATAAGGTGGCGGTGCTTTTAACACAGTGTTGCAACTCACAGGCGGCATGTGTGTGCATGTGTAAGTGTGTGTTTGTGTGTGTGAGGGTGAGATTTACCCCCAAAACACACTCCAGTACCCCCCGCTATGGAACATTCCGGAGCCCGAGCTGCCGCTGGCACACTTAAAGTGAACTCATGTTTCCACCTCAGCCATTCCTCACCCAAACAGTGTCTGTGTGTGTGTGTGTGTGTGTGTGTGTGTGTTTGTAAACCTCCCAATATGGGACTTTGACCAGATTGCACACCAACAATGTGGGGACCCGCACCATTGTGGGGACATAAAACCAAATCCCCACGAAGTGTGTGTGTGTGTGTTGCTTTGGGAAACTCCTTAGCTCTCTTAAACTCTCTCTCTCTGAGTGCATGCCTCTGCTTACAGAAGCAGCAACCTGGTTACTATAATCACAGCCAGACTGAGGATGAATACATCTCTCTCTCTCTCTCTCTCTCTCCCTCTCTCTCTCTCTCTCTCCTTTTCTCCTCTAGTTCTTCTGACTCTCTTTCTTTTCTCTGTCTTCTTCTTGTTCTCTTTCTCTATGTGTCTCTTCATTCCTGTCTGCTTCTGTTTCGTGCTCTGTCCCTCTCTCTATGAATCTGTCCGTTTTTCTCTCTTTTGCTTTGTCTCTCTTTCGGTTACTCTCTCTCTCCCCATCACTCTTTTACTGCCTTTTCCCCTCTCTCTCTCTCTCTCTCTCTCTCTCTCTCTCTCTGTGTCTCTCTCATTCTCTCCCAGTATCAATCTCTCCTAATAATCTAATTGTATTGTTTCTCTCTTTCTCTCTCTCTTCTCTCTTTCTTTCCTTTCTGTCTTCTCTCTTTTTCTGTCATACTCTTTCTTTCTTTCTTTCTTTTTTCTTCCCTCTTTTCTCTCTCATTTTCATTCATTTATTCTTTCTTTTTCCTCTCTCATACTCTTGCTGTTTTCTTTCTTTCTCTCTCAATCTTTCTTTTTTTCCTTTTTCTCTAGCATACCCTTGCTTTCTTTCTTTTGTTCTTTCTTTTTCTCTATCATACTCTTGCTTTCTTTCTTTTGTTCTTTCTTTTTCTCGCTGTTTTTTCTTTCTGTTCCAATCCTCCTCTTTTCTTCCCTCTCTCTTTGTCTTCTCTCTCTTGTTGCCTCACTTTTTTGTCTTTCAAGTACAGAAAGTTGTTTATTCCAACTGCAGTTAATTAAGGCACTAATAAGTTTTGTGTGTATGTGTGTGTGTGTGTGCATGTGTGTGTGTGCGCATGTGTGACTGCAACATCATTCTTTTTAAACAAACCAAAAAGAATTCTGGCATCAGACTCGTCCAAATCAGCGAGCGGGGATCTGATTGTGTGTGTGTGTGTGTAACTCCAGCCTGCTTGGTGCTGATATTCGGCAGTAGTGGTGACCTTGGCCTGGTCTGACCCTCAGCAGCAACAGAGAGAAGAAGAAGAGCCCCAACCTGCTTGCTATCACACACACACCCACACCCACACACACACATACACACACACACACACCCCTCCCTTTGTGCAGCCTTCTCCAGACAGTGGCCGGTCTGTTACACACACACACACACCTATACAGCTGAGATGATACTCACTTTTGCTTAGAGATTCCTGTTGCTATCTCTTTGTCTCTCTTCATTTCTCTGACATGAACCAAATCAAATCCAACAAAACATACTTCTTGCATGGGGCGGTGATGTTGACTGCAACAGTGCTCAAATTTAAACATGTTTTTATTTGAAACTGTGAATATGTGAAATATTATGATTATTGACAGCAAGAATTTTGTAAAAGTATGTCACAATGGGTACCAAGCTCAGTAGCTTCCTCCTTACAATGTGTTTGCCTTTATTATACTGTACTGTTATGAGTGAATGTATAGATACAAGTAAACAAAAATTCTCAGATCTAACAAAAAGGGAACCGAAAAATTACTGATGTTCATTGTGTACCACTACAAAAATGTGGTTTTACCTTGGCTGCCCATGTATAGAGCGTTGCCTGGGTGGGCAAACTCCTGTACCAGCCCGGGGTCCAGTGTAAACGTGGTGGGGGCCAGTGCTGGGGGCCACACGTGTGCAGTTCATGTCAGTAATGTAAGCACATTAAGCCCCTCACCACGTCTGTTCGCTGCCTCCTGGGATTTTGGCATGAGTGATGTGATAAACTCGGACGGAGGACGGGCTCCCATGCCCTCACTGTGTTTGGATGTTCCAAATTGCAGACAGAAAGCAGACAGAGGTGCTAGATTCTTTTTTTTCCTGTGTGCAAGTTTTCTGGGGACGAGGCACCATGTCGGAAAAACGGTTCCACCTCAGCTGTGTGTAGTCGCAAAAATGAGACAGTAAAAATACTTCAAATGTAAAGTGTAATGTTGCACTCGAGCACTTGGACTTTGTTACTGTACTTACATATTATTTGTGACCCTCCACGGCAAAACCAGTCGCTTGTCGCAACGGAGGTTTCCGAGAAAAACAAGCGTTTATGTTGCGTGGGGTAAAATTTTGGATTTTTTGTTTTTAGTGTTTTGAAACAGTGGAAGGTCTATACTGTACTGTTGTGAATAAATTTGGCTGAAAAACTTACCCTTTCCATCCTAAAAACGTGACTTTCTTGAGGTGAGGAATTCAATTCCAGCAGAATGTTAAAAGTTTCTGTTTTGACCGCTCTACTTCAATATTTACAGTAAATCCACTGGTTGACTAGCGTGAAGATATTTCTGCGGAATCCATCTCCGTCTCCCGAGTTCAGTTAACCTAACGCAGGTAGGCTATCCGTGTGGCTGTGAATGCAGCGTAGGCTACCGTAAATGCAAACATAACCTGCGACCGCGCCAAGCGTCTGTGAGTGCTACGTCGATAGTCAACTTCAAAGGCAGATTTCTCCGTTTCTCACTTGGCGTGACAGGAGAAACCCGACTCCTTTGAATGTTGATATCTCAGTCATATGTCGTCCGATTCATTCGATATAGGTATTATTTTGAAGGTTGATTTATGCACTTTCATGGCGACATAATAGCTCAATTTTAAAAATTTGCGACAAGCGACTGGTTTTGCCGTGGAGGGTCACATTTTAAGTTTTTTTTGTACTTGGAGTATTATCAGTATTAGCAACTTTCACTTTTTGCTCATATAATGATTTTGTGTGCAGTGGGGAAGTATAATTGTTAGAGAGTTGACCCCTGTGACCAGACCAGTAGGTACCCCTAAGGAAGGTATCGTCCACAAGCACTGCTCCCCGGCTACTGCCAAAGCTGCCCACAGCTCCTTCACATATGGGCTAAAATTTAGAGGTTACATTACATTGTGGTGCACTGTGCTTTTTGGAAACTGTGGCTTTTCTGGAACTGATGGTGCAAAATCCTAAACCTTGAATTGATACAACACAGTGGGTGATGGTGGTCTAGTGGTTAGGACATTTGCCTCGGAATCAATGTTGTGTGTTTGAATCCCACCTCCATTACCAACATCATTGGATCCCTGAGCTAGACCCTTAACCCCAAGTTGCTCCAGGGAGTAATTAGGAAATTAGGAAATGGTAGTCGCTCTGGAAAGGATGACACTGAGCACCTGCTATATGTCGTACATGTAAATTTATGCCATCATTTTTGGGAAAAAAAAAAGAAATTTGTTGCCTTTAAGTAGTCAAAGGGATTTTACCTGTTGATTTTTTTCTGGTACGGATAGAAATATGACTTAATGAGTCAAGGGTGGAGCTGCTGGAAAAAAAGGGATTTTTCTCCTTTAATCAGCATGTTTATCCTCCACTTCACTTCTCAGTTCTCAAGTGGAGTAAACGAGTTCTCTCATTTTGAAACAAATATGAAATTATGTGAAATTAGAGGTGGCATAAGTGGATCATTACCATATGCAGACAGATAGAGAACAGTGGAGTCACTCTCCCTCTCTCTCTCTCTCTCTGTCACTCCTGCTATCTACTTAAAATGAGAAGATGAAAGAGTGAACAAAGCACGGCTCTTGGTCTAGACTTGTTAAGAAGAGCCTCCTCATCCTCTTTCTTACTTATGGGGAAAGTCCCCATTCCAAGTGGGTGAGGGGGTTCACACACACACACACACACACACACACACACACTTTTCAATTTCATATTCCACTTTTGCAAGTTGTAGAAAGCCTTCAGGAGCTGGGAAACCTGTAAAGGTCATTTGCAATGTAGAAAATGTAGTTTTTATGAATATTTTATGGCCCAAATTTTCAAACCTTTTCTTCTCTCTGTCTGTCTCTCTCTCTCTCTCTCTCCCTCCCCACAGGGCAGCACGCTGAGGAAAAGGAAGATGTATGAAGAGTTCCTGAGTAAGGTGTCCATCCTTGGTAAGTGTGGTTTCTGTTTTCAATGGGCCTCATTCACTAACCGTTCTAAAGACAAATTTTTTTCTTAACACCCACTTACGCAGGTTTTCTTATTTGAGGCTTTTTCTTAGGGCAGCATGTTGGTGCAGTGATTAGGGCTATTGCCTCACAGCTAAGTGCTCCGGTTTCCTCCCACAGTCCAAAGGTTAGGCTGATTGGCTATTCTAAATTGCCCCCTTTGGTGTAAAGTCCCAGGATGGGCTCCAGTCCCCATGACCTTGATAGGAATTAAACAGATCAGAGAATGAATGAATGAACAAGGTTTGTTCTTAGGTAAGAACGAAATCTATGAACACAGATCACTTTTGTTGCATTCATGTTCAAATCATTATATTTTAAGTAAGTGATTTATTTGTCATTGTGAACACAGCACAATAGTACTGATTTCTCTTCACCTTGTAATTACTTAATATCGATGATGGTCAAAACTAAACACCGATACCGATTTTCGGCAAAACGTCTAATATCGTCCTCGATAATCGGCTCGTACGATGATTGGTCAACCCTTAATTTAGCTGTATGCATTACATGAACAAATTTGCGAACAATTCAAGAAGACATCATGAATCCAGTGTAGACTTCTCTTAATAACAAATTAATTTAACAAGATATTGGGGAAAGAGACTCACTGTTTGTGATGATTATGATTCAGGAAGGTACATATTTAAGATATGATGGGTGATATAATAATCAGAAATTGGTGTTGGTTTTATTCCGAATATACAGGGGCCGAGGGAGCCCAATACAATAAAAAAAAAAGCAAATGCGCTGCAAAGCAACAAAACATATTAATCAGGTTCAGAAAACACATGCAAGCACACTTTAATTACAAAGACGTTGCAGAAACTCAGAAAACACTTCCATCAAAATGACAATGCACACACCACATTTTACAAATACAGAAAACACATGCAACCTGCTGCAGACAGCCACAACACAACAGAAGTGTTTCCAGAAGACATTTTTGGGAGGTCACACGCTTTTCGATTGTATCACACTAAAGTTGTGGAAACCAGTGAGTGAAATTTTATATTTGTGATAGAAATGATTGCCATAGTTTAATCGTACATAGAATATGTTCAGGAATTCATGTCGAAAAGCATGTGACAGCCTGAAAAAAAGTTTCCTGGAAACACTTCCATTGTGTTGTCACATTTGCATTGCGTCATGGCTATTTGTAGCGTGTTTCTGAAGTTGTGTGTTGTGTATTTGCAATATGCAAGTACATAGAGAGACGGGACAATGCGGCTCCAGTTTTTACAGAGGACAAACAACAAAGAAGGCACATAGAATATGCATAAATGAATAAACTATAAAATATAAACTAGAGGTAGAGAAAGACAAGTGTTGTAGCAGCAGTCAAGTGAAAAAAGAACTCACTTAATCTAAACTGTTTAATACAAACCCAAATCAGAAAAAGTTGGGACAGTATGGAAAATGCAAATAAAAAAAGAAAGTAGTGATTTCTAAATTTACTTTGACTTGTATTTCATTGCAGACAACATGAACACAAAATATTTCATGTTTTGTCTGGTCAACTTCATTTCATTTGTAAATATACATCCTTTCCTGTCATTCAGACCTGCAACACATTCCAAAAAAGGTTGGGATAGGAGCAATTTAGGGCTAGTAATGAGGTAAATTGGTTAAATAATGATGTGATTTGAAACAGGTGATGTCAACAGGTGATTGTAATTATGATTTGGTACAAAAGCAGCATCCAGGAAAGGTCTAGTCCTTTAGGAGCAAAGATGGGCCGAGGATCGCCAGTTTGCCAACAAATACGTGAGAAAATTATTGAAATGTTTAAAAACAATGTTCCTCAAAGAAAGATAGGAAGAGATTTGGATATTTCACCTTCAACAGTGCATAACATAATTAAAAGATTCAAGGAATCTGGAGGAATGTCAGTGCGTAAAGGACAAGGGCGCAAACCTAAGCTGAACAACCGTGATCTCCGATCCCTCAGGCGGCACTGCATCAAGAATCGTCATTCATCTATAAGCGATATGACTACACGGGCTCAGGACTACTTTGGCAAACCTCTGTCAAGTACCACAATACGTAGTTACATCCACAAATGCCAGTTAAAACTGTACTGTGCCAAAAGGAAGCCCTATGTTAACAGTGTCCAGAAGCGCCGTCGACTTCTCTGGGCTCGGAGGCATCTGGGATGGACCATCACACAGTGGAAACGTGTACTGTGGTCAGATGAATCAGTATTTCAGGTATTTTTGGGGAGAAATGGACGCCGTGTGCTCTGGACCAAAGAAGAAAAGGATCATCCAGACTGTTACCAGCAACAAGTCCAAAAACCAGGGTCTGTCATGGTATGGGGTTGTGTCAGTGCCCTTGGCAAAGGTAACTTGCACTTCTGTGATGGCACCATTAATGCTGAAAAGTACATAGAGATTTTGGAGCACAATATGCTGCCTTCAAGAAGACATCTTTTCCAGGGACGCCCATGCATATTTCAACAAGACAATGCAAAACCACATTCTGCACACATTACAAAGTCCAGGCTGCGGAGGAAGAGGGTACGGGTACTTGACTGGCCTGCCTGCAGTCCCGACCTGTCTCCAATAGAGAATGTGTGGCGCATTTTGAAGCGCAAAATGTGACAACGAAGACCTCATACTGTTGCCCACCTTAAGACCTGTTTGCAGGAAGAATGGGACAAAATTACACCTGAAACACTTCATCACTTGGTGTCTTCAGTCCCTAAACGTCTTTTAAGTGTTGTGAAAAGGAATGGCAACATTACAAAGTGGAAAATGCTTTACTGTTCCAACTTTTTTTTTAATGTGTTGCAAGAACCAAAATTGGAATACGTGTTTATTTTGAAAAAACAATAAAATTCATGATGAACACATTAAATAATGTGCTGTTGTATTGTTTTCAGTGTAATACAGGTCAAAGATAATTTAACAAAGTACTGTTTTCAATTTGATTTTAATTTAACATACCGTCCCAACTTTTTCTGATTTGGGGTTGTACATCTTAGGTGACTTTAGTGTAGACTACAAAATATTAATGGCATTATCTTGATAAGAATTATTTTATCATTTATTGCAAAAATCCAAGATCTTCAGCTTGAGAACATAATGTTGTTTGCTTATTATAATAGATGCAATAATGAAAATGAAAGATTCAATATTTCAAGTGGAAACATTTTACTGAATTTAAGAAATAGTTCATTTTCTGGTTGCATAAAGGACAAATCAGGAAATAATTTTGTATATTCAATAAGCAAAAAGTACTGTGCTACAGTACTGTGCAAAAATCTTGAGCCACCCCCGATTACTTAACTTTTAGCTAGAAATGATTGAGACAGTAGCTAGTGATTATGTGCAGCATGATTTATTTTGATGAATAATAATAATAAAGACTTATGTAAATTTATTAATCATGATTTATTTACACAGTCCAGTAAATCCATATTTTGGATATAGGCCTAATATTTGGCAGAAAACTGGCACGAACTGACAGTTGATTGACAGTCACCATGACGACAGGTAACAGCAGCTCCAACACCTCCACCTTAAGGTGTAGAAGAGAGAGAGAGGGAGGGAGAAAGAGTGGACGACAGAAAGAGACAGAAGATGGTCAGTTGTTGGCCTTCCGACCTCAGTGGGTCAAGAGGTCACTTGCTAGTCTTTAAGGGGTTATTAGCAGCCTGAGCAAACACACACACCTCCTTCTCTTGTTTTTCTTCTTTCCCCTCTACTTTTCTTTCTATTCATACTCTCTCTCTCACTCTTCTTCTCCCCTCTCATCAAACCTCTTTTCTTCTCTTGTTTTTTGTTTCTTGAAGAGGAGGGGAGGAGGAGGAAGTTTAGCTGGTCTTTGATTTTTACAAATGGCACGAAATTGGTGACGAGCCCTTGATGTTGTTTAGCGAGGAGGGACGGATAACACACACACACACACAGATAGAGGGTGTGTTTGCTCACCGGGGCATGAGTTGGATCGCATTACGACTGAAGCCGTTAAGAATCTGCACAGGCGTGAAGATGTTTCAGTCACACTGATAAAGTGACCATCAGTCTGGGGCATGCAGACAGCCTGGCCCCAGCTCACACACACACACACAAATACACACTCTCATTCCCCTTAAAAAACCTGCTAACGCATACACTTTGTAAACCCAAAACCTTAATTTTAACCTCCTCCATCACCCTCTTGAACACACACATACTCATCTTGCTGTCTTTGTACAGGCCCTTCCATGTGCTTCCACCTAACCCTAAAACTTAACCTTAGTAAATGTTTTTTTAAATAAAATCTTATGGAGGCATTCAAATCCTCACAAAGTCCTCAGAAAAGCAACACATTTCACACATTTCACACATTTCCCTCGAAGCTGGAAGTTGATTTGCAAAGTTAAGTGTCATCAAGATTTCTTAAAAATACGTCTGAAAGTTAATTCCAGAGGAACCTGAATCCTTTAACGAAACATTCTAATTCAAAATGCAACAGCAGAAAAATATTCAGCAGTTATTAGGAGACAAAGTCTAAAACGGAACAGTGGATTTCCGTAGAATGCAACCAAAAAGAGGAACTAAACCAGCGTTTCTCAATCCCAGTCCTCACAGACCACCGCTCCGCACAGATTCGACTTTCCCGACCCACAGCACAGCTGATGCTACTGATTAGCTAATTAGCAACGTAGGACCAGTGTGCGGCAGTGCAGGAAATACTGAGTATGTGCAGAGCGGTGGGACGCGAGGACTGGGATTGAGAAACACTGAACTAAACCAATGATGTCTCTTTTCAGAAACAGTATTTTTTTGCAAAAAAAAAAAAAGAACAAAAAAGGTTGTGGGTGTTGGTGGCCTAGTGGTTAGGACACTCCCTTCCGGACCAAGAGGCTGTGGGTTTGAATCCTACCTCTGCCACTGCCATCATTGAGTCTCTGAGCAAGACCTTTAACCCCAAGTTGTCCCATGGGGAAAATGGACAACGCTCTGGATAAGAGCAGCTATAAATGTAAATGTTGTCCTGAAGATAGAGTATTTTAAATATTTTTTGCATTGACTATGTTTCAGTTTGGTGGTGCTGTAATTCTTATTTATTTTCTGTTCTGTTCTAATTATTTATAATCTATATAGGGAAATTGTGGTCATGTCTCCAATAATAGAGTTAATTAAAAAAGTCTGCCAAGTATATAGATACAAGTTGAGTAATTAATAAATTGGACAGTAGAGAGATTATTATTGCTTTTCAATTATGGTCGTCGGCGTAACGGTAGGGTGTTTGCCCCGTGATCAGAAGGTCGCAGGTTCGACTCCAGGGCCAGTAAAGTTACCACTGAGGTACTCATGAGCAAGGTACCGTCCCCAAGCACTGCTCCCCAGGCGCTTGTTAGCTGCCCACTGCTCCTTCGCAGATGGTTTAAATGCAGAGGTCACATTTCGTTGTGGAGCACTGTGTGCTGTGGTGTGTTCATAATGACAAATAATCACTCACTCACTTTCATGTCATGACCCATACAGAGTCTCTGGAGAAATGGGAGAGACTGACGGTGGCCGATGCTCTGGAGCCGGTTCAGTTTGAAGACGGAGAAAAAATCGTGGTGCAAGGGGAGCCGGGAGATGATTTCTTCATCATCACAGAGGTGTGTGTGTTTTCATAAATCCAGTTGTGGAGTTTTCTCATGGTTTTGTGAATGTAGTTAGTAGTAGTTATGAAAACTGACCACCCAGGTTTAAAGGTGATCCTATATCACATCTCTATCACGTAGCAATATAATTTCAAACGCTGTCATATCAGTTACATCACTGTGTAACATATTTCTTTGTGTCACATAACACAGCTAACTAACAGTCATATCACATAACAATATAACATTACTCTACTTTTCACTGTATATCACATAATTGTATATCATATATTACATCACATCACATCATTATAAATCATGTCACATAATCATATCAACTCACTCTATATCACATCACTGTATAATTCAGCACACTATCACATGTCACATCTCTATATCACATCCCTGTATATATTTTCAATGCATAATGCATCAATGTATATCACATAACTATATCACATCACACACTGTATTACACACCTCTGTTTATCACATAATTATATCACATCTCTGTATATTACATTCCTCCATATCATCACATGTCATAACTGTCACATCCCCTGCACACCACTGTATAACTATATCATAACTACATGGACTCTTTTCACTTTTACCGTCTGGCAAACGGTATCGTAGCTTCCGATCTGCCACCACGAGATTGTGTAACAGCTTCATACCACAAGCCATCGGGACTCTGAACACACATTAATATCAGAGCTCTCTTAAAATACCTCAGTTGCATATACTCAAACTACCTCACACCTGCACTTTACGTACCTACTGTCTACTGTTTACATCAGGCACACTCAGATGCACTAGTGTTAATACAATAACTGTAAATTCTACTTTCTTCCAATGATGCCTTCAATTCTACATCTAACCTGTGCAGTACAATAATCATGTGCAATATCAGTCACTAAGGTTTATATCCCCACCTTAAAATAGTACTGGAGTGTTGTGTTTTTATTGTTCTGTCTATTTATTGTGATTGTTTTGCATTGTAATGTTCTTGCACTTTATTTGTTAAAAGCTGCATAGATGCTGATGCTGCCAATGTGCCTTGAATAACCTACACTAAGCAATACTTGTTTACATTCCATCTCTACACTAAATGTCACTTTCGTACTGTATTTATTGTGTTGCTTGTTTTCACCTTTTGTCCTGTTGAATGTAATGTTGCACCGGGGCCATGGGGAAACGCTGTCTCATCACACTTTGTACATGTATAAAGCGACTGATGGCAATAAAGAACCTTGAATCTTGAACTATATCACTTTATTGCACGTGCCTCTATATGGCACATGGTATATGGCTCTACAGTATATGGCATCAGATGTGGTGACTCAACATTATACTCTTTCACTACATCTCTTACAGCAGTGGGATTACAAAACTCATATACACCATGCTGTGTGTGTGTGTGTTTGTGAGGAGACAGCTGAGAGTTGGAAAGCCTCTCTTGTCTGCAAGGTCCAGGTGTGTGTGTGTGTGGGCCGGGTATTTATGGCATTGTGGGGACCTTTTTGTCCCCTAAAATCTCTTTTATCTGTTTTTTGGGCTTTGTGGGGACATTTGAGAGGTCCCCATGAGGAAAAATGACTTTATAGAAAATGTGCTTGTTTTATTTGAGAAACTAAAAGAGGTAAAAGATGTGCTTTTGGTTACTGAGGTTAAGGTTAGGGTTAGGATTAGGTGTAGGTGTAAAATTATATACATCTAGTCATTATGGGACTCGATGGAAGGACCTCACAAAGATAGTAATACAAGACTGTGTGTGTGTGTGTGTGACTGGCCGCTGCAGCGTGAGACTTGTAAATCCCACCAAGAAGCTGTATTAGAGTTGTTCTGCAGAGATACACACTCGTCTTGTTTATCTCCACCACACAGCTCAGGCGATCACAGCAACTGTGCACACAATACACATACACGTACACACATACACACACACATACACTGTCACCACACCTGTAATGTGTGTGTGGGTATGTGCAGCCTCACTTTACCATGACTAAAACATGTCCTTTAACACACTCGTTCCCACACACACTACTATGTTACTCAGACTGCCGGGTGGTCCGGACCCGAGGAGGCCAGTATGAGGATCGTCTTACACCCTTTGGTCTATCAATTCTCCATCCTGTCTCTCTCTTCACACACACACACAGTACTGCTTCACTTGAACATGCCACTTACGAGAGGAGCTGGATGATGTGATGTTTTGCATGTGTTTTTTTTGCCCAGGGGAATAGTGTGTGTGTGTGTGTGTATGTGTGTGTCTGCGTGTGTGCGTGCATGCGTGCTAACCAGCCAGTAGTTCAATGGGTCATTTGCTACTTCAGCTAAGTGATCATAAACTGTGTGTTTTCTTTCTGAGTTGCACTACAAACAGTTGCTATGTGTGTGTGTGCTTGAGTGTGTATCTGCGTGCACATATGTTTTTGCCTCAAAGCTTCCCATCCTCTTCGCGGAATGTGTATAAACCCATTTTTCCCACAGACCCTGCATTGCGTGTTGCCATAAACCCGGAATCGCTAACAAGGCTATCGCTAATCGCTAATTTAGCGCGGGCGTCTCCAGGGGCGGCCGCCTGATGTCATAATCCCTAAAATGTCCAGCTGTGTCCGGCACGAGCGCAACGCCAAAAACCCCCCAAACCCCCAAACGTCTGGCACCGGGCAAACCGTTATGAATCTGTAGCCTGCAATTAGAGGACGTTAAACACACACACACACACACACTACAAGTTGCGGCAGATCCGCTTATGGGCTCCCGACTCCCAGAATGCATCAGCGCTGGGGTCCAGATGTCATAAATACCTTCCGCATGCGTTGTAGATGTGGAACCACCTCTTACAGAACAACATTCCTAACCATCGATCCTTTATAGCTAATTTAAAGTTGTGCATAAAATTGAAACCCAGTCTGGTTAGGAATCTAATCTTCAACCTAACCATAATCTCATTTATAATCTGATCTCAAATATATTCTGATCATGGCCCCTAGATTTTACAGTCTGAACAGTGTAATGTAAACATAAAAAATAACCTAATCCTAGTTTGAAACCTAATCTTAATCGTAAATCTTATCCTAATGCTAATCTAATTCTGACTTTAAACATTGGTGTAGTCTGCTCCTACCTTTTAGGGTAAGGGTCAGGGTTAGGTTTAATCTAATTTTAGGCCATAATCTAATCATTGGCCTCATATTAACCATTGTCTAATCCTTAACCTAACTACAGTATAATATATTGCTAATCTTTAGCCTGACCATAAACTAATCCCATTTTTTAATTCTAACCATAATCTGATGATAACCTAAAACTTCCATAATCTAATCCAAACTCTTAAACCAACCATAATCTGATCAAAATCCTAAACCTAACCATAATCAAATCTTTACTTGTAACAGTTCTGAGCTTTAAACCTAACCATAATCTAGTTTTAACTTTTTTACTTAACCATCTGATTCTAATCCTAAATGTAATCTCAATCTAATCATAAATACAACCATAATTTAATGCTAATTTCTAATTTAATCCTAATCTAATTCTAATCCTTAACTATAATCTAATCCTAATGTAACTATAATATAATCTTAAGTTTAGACCTAACCATAAATTGTATTCTAACCCCACAACTAATCCTAATCTAACCTTAATCCTAAACCTAAGCCTAATATAATGTTAATTATTCTGACTAGATTATGGTTATGAGCCATGCATAGCATATGGCAGTGTGGAGTGTAATGCGAAGCTGATTTTATTCTTGCTAATGTATAAATATAAATTACTTTCCTTCTTTGTTTTTTCTGTCTGTTCTCTCTCTCGTTCGACTGTCTCCATCTCAGTTTCTTTCTCTCTCTTTTCTCAAATGGTCTGTTGACGTTCATCACAATCTTTCTGTGTAATTCTTCCTTCTTCTCTCTTTCCAAATCCTTTTCAAGACTTTGTGTCTATTCCGCTGCCTCCTTTCTATCTTTCTCTCAAATTGACATCTCTCTTTCTAACTGTCTCTGTGTTTGTCTCTCTCTTTCATTCTCTCAAATTGTCATTTCTCTCTCTGTCTGTCTGTCTGTCTGTCTCTCTCTCTCTCCCCATCTCTCGCTCCAAAGTTACCAACAGCTGGGAGCAGGATGCTGTTTTCTCTCGATGCTGTGGTGATAAATCATTAAAATATTTTCTCCGTTACTTTGGGAGTGACGCCCAAACTCTCTCACACAGTCACACAGACACACACACACATACACACACGCATACATGCACAAACACACATTTTAACTCCAGTTCTCCCAGGTCAGGGAGTTTGGTCAGGTTGTGTGTCCAGCAGGACTCAGCTGCTTCCGGATCAGTCAGATCTGTCTGTGTCTGTGTGTCTGATTCTCTTTTCTTCTCCCTCCCTCACTCCCTTTTTTTCTTCGTTCCGTCTGTCTCCATCTGTGCATGTATCGTTACTTCTCTCCCTCTTGTTTTCTCTCTCATACACCCACAATTTCTCATTTTTTCCTGTCAGTGTTTCACGCATTCTTTGGGCATCTTCACTCGTCGTCTTTTATGCGTGTGTGACGGTTGTGTGTGTGTGTTTTAGCATTCTCTGCGTACATGTCGTTGCAGCACTAACGGCATGAAGGGTGATAATTTGGAGATTTATTCTTTAGGGCCCGACTTCCTGGACGCACTCGTTCATGGATAAACTCTGCACTTTGTGTAGATCTTCCATTGAGAATCCTTTTTAGTCTGGGATTAGGAATAATTTGGGTTTCTGGAAATGTTTCGGAGAAAAACCGGGAGAGATCTCGATTGCACCTGTCTGCCGCTTTTTCAGCTTGCGTGTAGACGTGTTTGTTGTTGCTGTGTGTGAGATGTGTGTGATTATGTGTGTGTGTGTCTGGTTGTGGAGTTAAGTTCCCCGTGAGAACCGTCTAAATCCTGTGCACCTGTAAGTGAGTAAAAGACGAGAATTTGTGTGAAGTTGAGTGTGTGAGACTAAAATTTTTCCCTTCTTCTTTCTCCCTCCGTTAGGGAACAGCATCAGTCCTCCAGCGCCGATCTGACAACGAGGAGTATGTGGAGGTCGGCCGCCTCGGGCCCTCCGATTACTTTGGTGAGAACTACAACTCCCACTGTGGCCATTCCTATATGGTGATTAGTACGAAAACTACAACTTCCATAGTGTCCATCCCAATATGGTACTCAGTACCAAAACCACACCTCTCACAGTGCCCATGCCTATATGGTATGTGCTCAGTACAAAAACTAAAACTCCCAGAGTACCCATCCCTATATGGTGATCAATACCAAAATTGCAACTCCCATAGTGCCCATTCCTATATGGTGATCAGTACTAAAACTACAACTTCCATAATACCCATCCCAACATGGTCTGTGCTCAGTACCAAACTACAACTCCCACAGTGCCCATCCCTATATGGTGATCAGTACTAAAACTACAACTCACATAGTGCCCATCCCAATGTAATCTGTGCTCAGTACCAAAAATACAACTCCCATAGTGCCCATTCCTGTATGGTATTCAGTACCAAAACTACAACTCCCACAGTGCCCATGCCTATATGGTGATCAGTACTAAAACTACAACTCCCATAGTGCCCATTCCTGTATGGTGATCAGTACCAAAACTACAACTCCCATAGTGCCCATTCCTGTATGGTGATCAGTACCAGACCTACAACTCCCATAGTACCCATGCCAGTATGTTGATCAATACCAAAACTACAACTCCCACAGCTCCCATTCCTATAAGGTGATTAGTACCAAAACAAACAAGACCCATTTCAGTGACAGAGCTACAACTACAGTAGAGGTACATTTAAGACATTTATCAGACACTCAGATGCAGAACAACTTAATTTCCTAATTATAGGGACAGTCTCCCTGGAGCTATTTGGTGTTTAGGGTCTTCCTCAAGGAATCAAGAGTGGTCCCTGGAATTCAAACCCCAAAATCTTATGGTCACCATCACAGTGTTTCAGCCACTTACACCACAGCACCGCTGCATTACATCTCTTTAAACCCAGGAACAAAGCTACATTTCCTGCAGTGCCTTTCTTAGTTTGTCACCAACTGTGTTTCCTCTCCTCAACCTCCTCCTCGTCTTCCACCTACAGGTGAGATTGCGTTGCTGCTGAACCGTCCACGTGCCGCCACCGTAGTGGCCAGGGGCCCTCTGAAGTGTGTGAAGCTGGACCGACCCCGATTCGAGCGCGTGCTGGGGCCCTGCTCTGAGATCCTCAAGAGGAACATCCAGAGATACAACAGCTTCATTTCCCTCACCGTCTGAGAGCCCCGCCCCCTGCGGAGTCACGCCAGGGTCACGCAACTCTGCGCCAAATTAGCTTAGCTTAGCTCGACTTGACAACATATGATGCTCATTTACGGAAGTTTTTCGCGTGACCGCGCCCGAGCCCTCGTAACCATTTAATTATTTTTGGGGGGGGGGGGGCCGGGCGGTGATGGGAGTTTGCAGTGGGGATGTGTCCTAGGTGATGGGGTGGGAGTTGGTGGTGCTGACAGGTTCTTTTTCGCAAGAGATTGACAAGCGAGCTTTCTGCCTTTTGTTTCACTTTCTGCTATTTGTGTTGTTTTTTGGCTTGCTGTTTGCTGTTTGTGCACTTTGGTAGCTTTACTTAAGGATGAGTGCGGAACAACGTTCCAACCTACCATTTCAAAACAACCCCACAGTCCCCAAAACGAACCGCTAGAGGTGCGTCGCCGTGGTGACATTATTGCTTAGTAACACAGATTTGTGGTTAAGAAACCAAAGTGTTTGGCCTGAGCACCGGAACTTAACACAGAACGCTGACCGATACAGGAAGCAGAAATTGCGACTTTGAAGCGCAAAGCTAAGTCCTTTAGCATTGTTACCACAGTGATCTGGCTCGCCTCTGCGAACCCTCGTCGAATTTTCCAGAAATTAAATGAACGCACATTTTTTCAACTTCCTGATCACTAATCAAACATTTTTGTAGGACTTTTGCAGCATTAGGTTATTTTAGCAGACATTAGCGTGAGCATGAGCAGTAAGACGGGAATGGTGGAGTGGCGTGGTACCTCTAGTGCCTGGTTTTGAAGGGGGGTGAGAGGGATTGTGGGATTTGTAGTGAAGTTGCATGGTCAAATGTTGTTTCCATGGAGATAGAGGTGTGTAAGTTTATTTGGGAAGTTGTGTTTTTGTACATTTCACAAGAGCTCGTTTTCATCTTTCTCTGTTCTTTTCTCCCATCATGCAATAGTGTTATGGGTTTCAGTAGAGACACACACACACATTGTCACATTTTAACACAACGAAACACATTTCTTTGTGTAAATATGAAGCATTTGAGTTTTCACATTTTGAGCGATTGGGGGAAATTTGCAGATGCACAACAGACAGATCAGCTTGTGTAAAGTGTGGTTTTGTTTATACACGCACACATACACACACACACTCTCACACACATTCACCAACACACACACACACTTACTCACTGCATTTTTAAAGCCAATAAATGAAAGCTTCTCAACACAACTGTGCCCCCCTTTGGTGTTTTTCATCTATGGTGTCTCTCTTACAAAAATACAAACACACTGTCATACATACACACACTTTCATACATACAACTCAACCCACGCACACACCAACACACACACTCAGCAACAAAACAACACACACCAGAACACACACCCACATTCATAAACACACCTATATTCACACATGCACACCTGAACCCATGCACGCACCAACACACACATATACACACATAATCACTCACACAGATCCCAACACAAACACTCACATACACTTCAACACATACACCAAAACATGTAAACCGACACACACATACACAACATACACACACACACACACACCTACAGATCAGAACACAGACTAACACACTATAATACATATAAACACTAGAGATGGGCCGATACCACTTTTTTATGTCCGATACCAATACCGATATTGTAAATTTGGATATCTGCCGATACCGATACAAATCCGATACAGTTACAGTCTTTTTTTAAACATAAAATAATGCTTTAAAAATGTCTGAATACATGACTGAGATTATTGTTATGCTTAAGGAAATGCTTGAATTAAATACTGATTTCCTAACTAAAACAAGGTAATAATTACACACATGTATGCTAAATTATTTGTTCTCAAAATTGTTTGTTTAGACATATAAATATTTCTTCTTTCTTATTGATTAAACTATAACATTATAAAATTGAAAATGATCAATTGAAAATGAAATACTGAAGTTTGTCATTTTGAACCAATTTGGCCTATAAAATGAGCTGCTTTTGCAGAGAACTACATTTCCCACGATCCTCTGCTCGCGCCCCGGAGCCGTGTCACAATGAAGCTTTGGGCGCACGTTCCAGAATAAACGAGGGAAAATCTAAATAAACAGCAGAATTGTGAGTAGAACGCTGGTTATTGTGGTTATTTATCAGATAAAATATAGTTTGAGTATGTAATAAAGGGGACATTTTGACCGAAATGAAGCGTTTTAGCGAGTAATGGCGCTCATGCGCGCGCTCATTAACACAGCGAGTGTGTTTACATCACGACAAATGACGAAAAATATTTTTATGCATTTAGTTCTATTTCAGCGCACGGAGCATCTCACAAATACTTTCACATACAGACTGATCAGGTCTTGTCTTGATCGCGCCACTGAAAACGTTGTGTGTCACTATTAAACCTCCATGTGAAATACAAGTGGCGCATGCTCTAGCGAGTAAAATGAATTAAACAAAGCTTCGATTCTAGAAAAATTGCCTCGGCCATTTTTTGTAATAGAATTATTCCAGTTATTGGAACAATCGTTTCAGCTCTTCTTTACCGCTGTGCCACTTCCCATGCATAACGAATAGAGCGTGCACACATTTACAGATCGGCTCCAATGCTACTGATACCCGATCCAGCTGTTTCAGCCGTTATCGGACCGATACCGATCCACATATCGGATCGGCTACATCTCTAATAAACACACACACACCATGTTGTAAGAGACCCTCTAGTTTACATTGTGAAGAGTCGATTCTAAACTTAAGGCTTTAACACAGTCCAGCTCATCTTAATGGTCCTAAATCCACTCAGGAATGTGTCCACACGCACGCACACACACACACATTTTACGCCTCATCTACACCTCATATGCACACACGCGCACACACACACACACACACACATATATATATATATATACATAGATGGCTTGAGATTGAGATGGAGATAAGAGTTTTCCATTAGAATCTCCAGCCCCACACACACACACACACACACAGTTGCATATGAGTGGTCAATGGGAACCTGTAAAACCTGTCAATGAGTCAAATCTGAAGTTCTCACACACTCTCTTCCTTTCTTTCACACATTCCATTTCTCTCTCTCTCTCTCTCTCTCCATCTCTTGCTTTCTCTTTGTCTGACTCCATCTCTCTCTCTTCATTTCTCTCTTTCCATACCTCTCCCCGTCTCTCTCTCTCTCTCTCTCTCTCTGTCTCTCTTTCTCTCTCTTAGGTGTGTCCATCATCTGCTTCTCATTCTCTCTCCATATCTCTCCCTCTCTCTGTCTCTCTTCATCTTTCTCTCTCTCTTTATCTCTGTCTCTCTTCATCTCTCTCTCTCTTTCTCTCCATCTCTCTAGTTTCCTAGTGAGTGGCCTCATTAAATTACCTGCCAGCAGATCTGCCAGTGGTGAAGAGAGAAAGAGAGAGAGATGGACAGATAGAGAGACAGCATTATTGGCGTGTCCCCGCTAATGAGCATGCTTTGATACTCGGGTCTAGCTTTAAAGAGCGCTGGGTGGTGACCTCTGACCCTTTAGCTGAGCCGGCCTAACGCTGCTATCACGGCCCGGACACTCTTCACATCGGCCTCTTAATCTCAACCTGCTGGGGTCAAGGGTCACGCTTAGGCAGGGTCACAGGTGATGGAGTGGGCCAAAAACGCTTGTCTGTAAATGGCTTGTCATCAAAAAAAAAAAGGAATGAAACAGTTTGATCCATAAGTCATATTAACATGCTTCCTTCATTTACTTTAACTTAAAACAGTGATTTATGGAATTTCAACTAGACATGACCCAGATCTGTGGATCAGATATCGGTCCGATAACGACTCAAATAGCTGGATCGGGTATCGGTGGCATTGGCCGGATCTATGGAGCCGATCTGTAAATGCACGCACGCACAATTTTTTGTTGTTATTTTAATATTTTATAATTTAGGATATACATATGGGTTTGTAATTATTACATTGTTTTAGTCAGGAACACAGTTTTTAAGTATTTCCTTAAGCATAACAGCAGGGGTGGAAGTAACGAATTACAAATACTCACGTTACTGTAATTAAGTAGATTTTTTGGGTACTTGTACTTTTATGAGTAGTTTTTCAAGTGTGTAATTTTACTCATACTTGAGTACACCATGTAATCTACTTCGCTACTTATAAAATCAAAAGCCGCTACTGAGTACGCCCACAATTTGAATTAATATTCAAACCTTTCATCTGCATCTTTGCAGCCAATAAGGCTGTGCAATCGCGACCGCGCCAATTAATCTATGACGTAAGCAAAGAATAAACTCCGCTGCAGCAGCAGGCACAGGTGTCTGGAGTTACTACACAGTGGAGTACAAACTAATTTATAGACTGAAGATTTGGAGACAAAGAAGCCAAAATGGAGCCAAACGAAGCCGGATAGACTCTGTTAATTTAGAAAACCAGCTCTTGCTGAAACTGAATAAAAGCTTCAGAAAGTGAAGTGTGACAGAAATGCCATTATGTCTAAGAATTTAAGACGCTTATCTCTGCCTGTTGTTCGCAGTGTATTGGGAAAAGTTTAAACTGTTCTATGCATGTTCAAAAACCTTTTTGTTATTGTTTTAACAAACAAATTTCCTGCTTTATATCTACATTTATTTACAAAACAAATTGCTTTTCTGTACCTTGTTCATCTGAGAAATGTGCTTTGAACGTAGATATTTTATACTGGTGAATCGAATCGAATGCCTGCTATTGACAACACAAAGCATCCATCGGTTAAAAAGTAATTAGTACTCTGAGTAGTTTTTGAGAAGAGTACTTTGTACTTTTACTCAAGTATTTTTTTTAACACAAATACTTTTACTTGTAATTGAGTACATTTTAACCAATGTAACAGTACTTGTACTTGAGTACAAATTTTCAGACTCTTTCCACCTCTGCATAACAGAATAATCTCATGAAAATGTCATGAATTCAGCAGCATTGTTTTCTGTTTTCTGTTTAAAAAAGGACTATCGGATTTGTATCGTATCGGCAGATTTCAAAATTTACAATATCATTATCGGACATAAAAAGTGCTTTTGTGCCATGTTTAATTTCAACTTTGGTTTTCATGGCTATGTTTAAGAGTGAATGTGTTAATATGACACACAGAAACTTGATGCATTGATGCATTGATTTTTGCAACTTGATGCAAAACTTAAGTAGCAATATATTGTGGAACTTTCCTGTAGAGCTGTGACGTTCGGTTCCTTTTTAGGATTTGGCTCCCTCTAAATTGAGTCATTCACTAAATTGATCCAGTTGTGTGAGTCACTTGAGTCAGTACTGGCAAATCGCCAGCTGAATTTGTTGTTCACAGAAGAAAGTACCCATGGCTTGTAATGAGAATGAAAGCACCTCCAAATAAATGAGTACCAAGACAAGGCTACTACAGTGGCAAATATTTATTTTCAAGTGGCACTAGAGGAAGTTCTTACGATCCCTCATTTGACTGTAGTGGTGCAAACAAACTGTAAGTTCTGAATTTTTTAGCAGCTATACTTGCTACTATGGCTGTATTGATCTTGTAATGAGTTTGAAATGATTATAAGAAGTATGTACGTGATGGGGTTTATATTTTAGTCATGGGGTAGTTAGGACTTGATGGATTCGGGTTAATGGAGACCTCAGATTAATGGAGCCGGGTGATTCACCTAGGTGAGTCATGAATCGCCAGCTCTAATTTCCAGTAATATACATTACTATACACTTTGGCAGACGCTTTTATCCAAAGCAACTTACAATAGGAAAAAACATTCAAGCTTGGAACTGTGGAAGAATTAACAGTGGATACTAAGTGCTAAGTTTACTAAGATGAAGGTATCCTCAGTAAGTTTGCACTGCGTTAATATTGGATGGGCTGTGATCTAAGAGAGGAGGTGCTCTTCATTTTACAGATAAATCAGCTATAACATTTATATAGAATGTTAAACACCAAATAGGGATGCCTTGGAGAGAGCAATACAAAGCTAAGGCAACACGGGCCTGATGGTAGCGTAACAGTTAGGGAGTTGGCACTGTGATTGGAACATCACAGTTCAAGTCCCAGACCGGTAAAGGTACCACTGAGGTACTCCCCAGGTGCTGCCAAAAAGCTGCCCTCTGCTCCTTTACGGTTTGGTCAAATGCAGAGGTCACATTTCGTTGTGGTGCATTGTGTGTTCTGCGATGTTCACAATGACAAATAATCACTCACTTAAAACTAGATTTAAAATAACAAGTTGAAATGATATGTTTATAAAGTTTGATGTTACTTGAAACTTTAAGCCAGCAATTGAACTTTTTGATGTTTTTAAGTTCAGAGTGGCACGGAGGCACTGTCACCCAACATCAAGAAGGTCCTGGGTTCGATCCCTGGGTCGACTGTGGGCTCTCTCTGTGTGGAGTTTCTCTGCTCTCTCCGTGTTCGTGTGGGTTTTCTCTGGGTGCTCCAGTTTCCTCCCACAGACCAAAAGCGTGCGTTGTAGGTAGATTGGTGTCTTAAATTGTGAGTGTGTCTATCCTGCAATGTGTGGGCCCCTGCCCAGTGTTAGTCCCCACCTTGCAACAATGTTCCAATGTAGGCTCTGGTCCCCTTGGGTGATTAAGTGGTTCAGATAGTGAATAAATGAATGAACGTTTTTAAGCTGAACCAGATAAATTTCTTACAGTGTGTGTGGCGTATTACATTTACATTTACACCATTTAGCAGACACTAACCAGAGTGACATTTTAGGAATAGTCTCCATGAGAGCAATTTTAGTCTTGCTTAGGGATCCAAAAATGGCAGGGCTGAAGGTAGGATTCAAACCCGTGACCTGTTGGTCCAGAGGCAAGTAGCCTTACCACCAGACCTCCAGTACCACCTACACACATTCACTCTTAAACATAGCAGTAGTTACAACGTACAGTTTCATCTTAATCTGGCATCTTTAAACAATAATTTTCGTGAACTGACTTAAAAATCTAAGTTGTAGCATTAAAAGCTATTTAAAGATTTCAACTTCTGCTTTAAAGTTTCAAGTAAAATCAAACTGTATATACTTATTATTCAAACTCATTGTTTTCAGTCTAGTTTTAGCTTTGTATTGCGCTTTCCAAAAAAATTCCAATTTGGTGTTTCACGTTACATTCTACATAAATGTTATAGCTGATTTATCTGTAAGATGTTTATTATGGAAAAAATACAATATATTGCTATTTAAGTTTTACAAATTTTAATGTATATAGTTCCAGTGTGGCACATTAACACATTCACTCTTAAACATAGCCATGAAACTGATCAGATCATTCATTTGTGTGGTGTGTAAGAGCCTCTATTTAAACAGAAATGTTTCCCATAAGTTCAGAAAGGAGGAATGTCAAAATTAGATTTGGTTTGCTTACATATTGGGGTCCCCGAAACGAGAGGGCGAGACCAACACAAAAAAAGAGAGTGCGACTGACGGAGAGAGAGAGGGGGCGCAAGATAAGCTTTCACTGTTTGCTGTCCTTTATTCCTCCCTTTTTTTCCCAAGCTTGCTCTTGTTATCTTTTACATTTCCTGCAGCTAAATAAAGACAAGTCCATCGACATCTTCATTGCAATCCGGTTTGGAATTTTTCGCTGCCGCTCTCCAGTAATGTCGACCCCACGTCCTCATCCGTTTTCTTTGGCGGACTCCATCGCAACCCACTCGGAAACCCGCTGAAATCAAAGGGTTGGGGCCGGAGGCGTGGAGCTCGCGTCCGAAAAAAAGAAGTGGGTCAACATTCCCAAGGATGCACATGACCCACGTTGGACTGACAAAGTCCGGAGGGAGTGTAGGAAAAGGAACTGTTCTAATAAAGCTTTTTTTAAAAGTTTAGTCAGATTAGGGGTGTAATGATCCATCAGTCTATCCTGATACATTGATCCAAAAAGAAAATATTGATCAGACGTCATATGTTTTTAATGTCATTTCATATTAAACAGGAGGTCTGTTTTTGTTAGAAGATATGAAAAGGAAAATGAAAAGTGTTTGATTTAAACATATGGTCGAGCTTAGGAACACAAATGTCAAATTATATTTTTATTTGTTTTTTGTAATCTGATATGATTGGAAGCAAGTGTGAGAAATCGGTATATGACATTGTCTCATATCGACCTCTGGCTCCTGAATTGCAGTGAATCAAGATTGTATCACAGTGATATTGGCATATCACTGGCATATCAACATAGAATCGTTGTCCGATGAATTTATATAATTTCATATTGTTATTTAAAATCCCTAGTCAGTGTTATGGACACAGATCCAGTACCTGCACAATTCCTTAATCCAATAAGCACTCCAGTTTAGTCATTGACATAAATGATAAAATCCCAAAAGAACTGTCCAGTTACCAAGTTCTCCAAGATAACGTGTCCAACAATTTAAACAGGCACAGTCAAAATCTCGCCTGTCAAAAGTCTCGCTCAGTGCTTCCCATTGCTTCTATAAGTCTTCCTCTGTGCTTCTTGTATCTACAGTATCTTTACCAAGGTAGACTCCATCCTCTGGAATCCTTCTCCAGCTCAGATCATGGTTCCTTTCAAGATTTTTTCTGGCTTATTCTTAAGAGGAAAATGTGCTCTTGTAGAAGACCTGCAAGATAAGTGATGAGAAAATGACAATTGAATATATATTGTTATCTGGAAAAAGCTCCTTGCTGTCCTTTGATCAATCAGTGGTTCTCCCAAGTCCCATTTGGCAATTCCCTTAGGTGACAGTTATTTGGACCCTGGAGAGATGCTGCACTGGCATTTGGAATGACCTTTTCATTCAGCTGATCAGAATTGATTATATTGAATTGGTCCACTTAGACAATGAAGAGGAGAATGATCAGTTACACTTGACAAATGGCACCTGTCAGCCCAAATAAGCTGAAGTATTCTTGTAATTTCCATGCCTGGTTTGATGAGTCCTGGTCATGAATCCAGGTCACTGGTGGTTGGTTGAGATGACTTAGGACCAATTCCAGCCTGAAGTTGCTCCAAAACACAAAAAGTCTTTATGGATCAGCTTTAATGAGTTTTCAGATTCAGTTTCTCAACACCAAACCAGTATACAAAAAACTAACTTTACATTAAGGCATTTGGCCACAGTTGGAAAACGTCCAGACAGGTCATAAAAAAACAGATTTCGCACATGTCCTGCTAGAGGATGCACACCTGTTTACTCCTCCTTTCCTTGTTCCCTACTCATTTCCCTTCCTCCTTTCCTCTTTGAAATGGGCTCAATGAAAAAGTGCCATCATGCCATCTCTACTAATAACCACAGTGAATGTTGCTATCTTAAGATGTTCTCATTTTACTTAAGCAAACTTCAAAATGTGTCTTGGAACCATTATTTTTGCTCATGGTACCAAACCAGCCTGGCAAAGTAGTTCTAAGAGTTCCAAAAGGCATCATGGAACCTTTAGCATGCAGGCAAAGGTAGGCTGCCAAGCAGGTTTTGTACCAAGGACAACTCTAATACTTCTAGAGTCTAAAGCTCTAGAGTTGCTCTTAGTTCCAAACAAACATGGCAAAGTAGCTCTAAGGGTTCCAAACTGTTTCTTGGAACCCTTAGGGTTGGTTTTGGTACTAAACCATCAGCAGGCAAAGCTACCTTGATACACTGGTTTGGTAGCAAGTGTGACAATATGTGACACTGAGCCTTTAGAGTGACTCTTGGTACCAAACCAGCTTGACAAGGTAGCTTGACTGTCTCTGGAACTCTTGACCAGCTTTTAAAGTCTGTGTTAAATATGTGTTAATCTGCAAGATGCACAGCTCTCAGCTTTTAGAATCACGGGCTACTCGAGGACATTCCAAACTTTCTGAGGTCCAGGCTGTGCATTTTTCACCTTCCACTTTAAGGAAGAGGGTTGGTATAAACACATCTTAGATCCTCTTCACCCAGGTCCTTAAATCATGGCAGCTTGGCGACCCTTTGGCAGGAGTTTTAGGGAGGACGGTTTAACGTGGGAACTGCCTCGAACTTCCGCCCCCCAAAAGCTCCTGGCGTGCTGAAGAAAGCTGTGGAATGTGGGGTGGCGTAACTAGAGAGTTGCTGGTGTAAGCCCATAATGGAGACACTTCCTATTGCTAATCAGAGTGTTTGGGTGCCTATGTTTGTTTTCCCCAAGTTTGGCTTCACACTTCAGACAGGCCGACTCTGTGCCGTCGCTCCCGGTGTGTGCTTGCAGGATCACCATGTGTGTGTTTCTTTAGCATGAGCAGAAATGGGAGTGGTTGTGACTGATGAAGAATGGATGGGATGAAGAGTGTGTGTGTGTTGCAAATCAACAATTAATGTCATGTCAGAGTCACACCAAGAAAAGCTTACTCCTTAGCGCCTCCCCAACTTTGGGATCCAATGAGTGTTTTCTGACTCCCTTTTTTGGTGGGAGGGCTCTTCCTGGCAACGTGCCATCCTCTACCTCAGTCCTCATTTGCTACTGAGCCTGATGTTTTATTTTGTCTATAATCTTGACAATTAAAGACTCACATTCCTTAAATTCTGTTTTAACTACCAACAGCTGGCACTGGTAGCTTCTGTAGGTGCATTACCCACTGTGGGATGCCCATATGTGCCTGAAGCATGCAAAATTAAGTCCCACGTTGAGCTTGTAAAACTGCAGTGGGTCGGTGTTGCAGATATGCCATAATCCTGGCGTCAGGGGTGGCATGGTTCCCAGACCTTGGTGAAAGAAGGCACCTGGAGAGCGGAGTTCTCAAACTACTGAACCATTCCCAGATTCTTTCAACAGAGTTGGATGTTTCTTGGTGTAAAATTCCTCAGCATTACTGCTTATATCTGGTTGAACTTTGTGTTTACTTCTTTGACGCTGTTATGTCCGTTTTGTTGAATGTTTAAGGACATCCTACAGTCAAACATAAGCTACCATGTGTAGCTCTCTTACCCTGGACACCTTTTAAATAATGATCTGTCCACGTTTTTGCTGACCATTTCCAACCCCCTTCCTCCTCCTCCTCCTCCTTCTCCTCCTCAGGATTAGCTGTGTCAAGAGTGCCAGCCAAAGTCAAACGAATCCCAGAAATCTCCCTTCTAATCCCCTCGATTCAGGAATCAGTCATCCCTCCGTCAGTCCTCCTCTCCTGTCCTGTTTTGCCTCCTCTGTCTTCCCCTCCTCAGCTTTCATCTAGACCCGCTTAGCCATTGAAAAAGGTTAAGAGAGAGTGAAAGCTGCTCCCAGTGCCCCACCTTGAGCGCCAAGCGCAGTCATTAAGGACTTAAGCTCCCGCTTAATGCGGCTCTGAGGACATCTCGGTGTGCATGACCACTGACCAATTCCACTTAATCTGAACAAAACAGGGGGGTCAGGAACAGCTGCTGACAATGTTTCAGCAGCTAACTGTCTTTCACTGGCTTTCTTGTCCTTCTAATACATAATAAAATCTTGTTTATCATGGATTGTAACTGGTTTGACGCTGGTCAAGATGTTCAAGGGATTTGAGAAAATTGTCAATTTGGATGTTTACCAAATACATTTGATATACTAAGCAACACTGGCAGCCAAACCATCTTAACCCGTCTCGAGTAGTGACTTAATCTTATCTTTCACAGTTTTTTGCAACATCACTGTACAGATTTGCGCAGTCCTTTCTTGAGAAAGCTGTCCTACTTTAGGAACAAGACTCCTCAACATCCACCATTTTTGGCAGATGTTTGCCAGGCTTGACTGCCACCAAATTCGACTAGTATACTAAGCTACGTTGGCACGCAAACCATCTTAACACCTCACAAGCATGAGCACCAAAGTGTACTCTCTTTGTGAGTGAAATTTGAGCCCTTTCCCTTACAAATATTTTAGACTTCTGGTTAACAGTTGCTGTTAACCTTTGGCAATGTTGCCACAAATTTGCAGTGGAGTCAATTTTACATGCAAAGTAGGTTTGTGGCAAACTTGCGGTGGACTTCTAGCAAACTTGGTGGAATACTTATGCACCTGTCAAATTACAAATTACATTACTGCCAAATTGTTTTGGCAAATCACTGGGAAATACTTGTGGCAACATATTCTGACAAACCCCACTGTTTGCCACAAATTAACCACACATTTGCCACAAACCTGCTGCAAACATTTTGCTTTTCTTGTCAGTGAAATGTGAAAGTATTATGTTTGAGGTTGCATGGCTGGGGGACAAGGATGTGCACAAAAAACAAACAAACAACACAGGATACTGATTATACATGCTTTCACGCATATGTAGTTAACACCAAGCATATTTCTGTGGGAAGAGAATAGCCGCTGCTGCACTCCACCTTCAGTTTAAAGCGGCAACTGGCTACAAGCTACATATGATTAAAAAGAGGTAAGCTACAGCCAACATAGTAGTGAACTACACTATGCACAAGCTATGTAAAAACATGTCAAAATTAACCTCTGTTTTTAATAATAGAATGTCAAATCAAGATAAGGTTTTAGTGATGTTTTAGAGGCAAAGAGTGTTTTGATTTCAGGCTTATGTCAGTTACACTCTAATGTGTGTTGTTTGGCCTTTCAGTGTCATACATTTTGATAAATGTGGCCACAAATTCTTGCTTCCTTCTTGGCCGAGGTGGACTCCAACCCCGACTCCATCTTGCAGCTGCCAAGAGTGCTGTGAAGCGTGACTGGACTGGAAAAGCATTGAAGTGTTTTGAATGTACCTTCATCCTGACAAGCTACTGAAAAAAGTAGTCAGGTTAGCAACGTTGTTAATTTTAGTTAGCCACTCCCCAACACTGCCCATGGTCGGAGGTTCCAAGCCCCTTTAAAAGTGCTAAATTGAGTGACAAGTCTGGGGCGACAAGTCCCTCTAGAGTTTTATACGTCAGGTCATTTTTTTTAGGAGCTTAGCTAGCGCCGCTCTCTCCTGGACATACCGGCGAGTGTCAGCGATCTCACTCGGGGTTTATTGGGGTCAGACCACCTTGGCGTTTTGGGGGGAAGGGGGGGTGTACATGGAGGGGTTAGAAGAGACCCCCGGCCTTCCTGTACACGGCTGTTCCCAGCAGTCAGCGCCGCCCCTAGAGAAGGTCATGCCATGATGGACAGCAGAGCCACGTTAATTACCACGACGACGCCTCCGTCCCTGCTCCGAGCCATACCTCCACTCTGGAACTCCCCAACTCTCTCTCTTTCCCTCGCTCTCTCTTTCTTTTTTTTCCTTGACGCGGAGAATAAAGAGGCAGTGTTTTGCAGAGAGTCTAAACGGGGATCAGAGGGGACGTCTGCATGTTCAAACCAGCCCCATGTCTCCATCTGGATGTGTGTGTGAGAGAGAGAGAGTGTGTGTGAAAAAGAGGGAAAGGAGAAACCTTTCTCAGGGAGATCGACATTTTTCGTTGATAGCTTTTTGTTATTCGAGGTTGGTTTGTGGTGAAGATGGACAGTGTTGTGGCCAGATGATTCCCTTGCAGTTTACCACCTTTGTGGCATCAAAGGGAGAGGGAAAAAGAGACAGAAGAAGTAGAGAGAAAGAAAGGAAAGTCCAGGTCTACAGAGTCCAGCTCACTCTTTTCACTGTTATTTTTCCTTTCTTCTCCCTCCCTTAATCCTTTTACCTCTTTCCCACTCTCATTGTTTTCTTAACACACTTCACCTTTTCTCTCTTCTTTTTGTTCTCTCTTTCTGTTTGTCTGTCTGTGTCTATTTCTGTTTTTCTCTCTATCTTTCTTGGTCTTATCTGTCTCTTTCATACTGTCTTTCTTTCTTCTCTCTCTATCTTTCATGATCTTGTCTGTCTCTCTCATTCTGTCTTTCATTCTAAGTTCTTCTCTGTCTCTTTCATGATCTTGTCTGTCTTGGTCTTGTCTTTTCTTTTTCTCAGTTTGTCTTTCTCTTTGTCTCTTTCTCTCATTCTGCCCTTCTTTTCTCTTTCATTTCTTTCTTGGTCTTGTCTGTCTTATTCCAGTTCCTTTCCCTTTTTTTGTTTCTCTCTGATGCACACATCTTTTCTGTCTTTCTTAGTTTGTCTCTTTCTAGCTCCTTTCTCGCCTCTCTTTCTTTTGGTCTTTTCTGACTCTTTTTCTTTCTTGTTCCCTCCCTCTTACTTTCTCTCACTCTCCTCCCTTTCAGTGACCGCTGTCCACGAATCAGTTAAGTACCTTGCACCGGGGTCTCCATTTCACACACACACACACACACACACACAGAATGTCTGGATGCCCTCTATCCTCTCTCAATCCCCCTTTTCTTCTTTCTTTCCCTCAGTTTTTGTATCTCTATTTCTCTCCATCTAACCCTCCACCCGCTCTCTCTCTTCCACCTTGCCTCTCTTTCTTGTACTCTTTTTCTTTCCCTCTATTTTGTATCTCTATCAGGACAGCTGGTGGTGTAACAGTAGGGTGTTCGCCCCGTGATCAGAAGTTCGTAGGTTTGAATCCAGGACCGGTTGCCACTGAGGTACTCATGAGCAAGGTACCGTCCCCAAGCACTGCTCCCCGGGCGCTTGTTAGCTGCCCACTGCTCCTTCACGGATGGGTTAAATGCAGAGGTCACATTTCGTTGTGGTGCACTGTGTGCTGTGCTGTGGTGTGTTCACTGTAACAAAAAATCACTCACTTTTTCACTTTCACTCTATTTATCTCAGTATAACCCTCTAACCTCAATCTCTCTCTCTCTCTCTCACTCTCTCCCTCTCTTTCTTTCCCACTGTTTTTGTGTCTTTGTGATGTACCACAGTGAGAAGGAAGGAAAGAGAGAGAGAGAGAGTGTGAAGAAGAACATGGAAATGTGACACAGAGAAATGTGTCATATCGGCACATTCTTCAGCAGCAATTAAAGCCTGACGTCCAATCAGTTGTGAGCGATGGGCGTAGCAGGTCAGATTCCTTGCTGGGGAAATGCAATGTTGATGCACCTTTGAACACATAGCCTTTTCTCGATTACTTCTGTAAACTCTGTGTGTCTGTGTGTGTGTGCATGTGTGTGTGTGTTCATGTATTTATCGCATTGTTGGGGACCTTTTTGCCCCCTAAAATCACCTTTATCTGTTTTTTGGGGTTTTGTGGGGACATCTGAGAGGTCCCCATGAGGAATAATGACTTGATAGAAAATGTGCTTGTTTTATTTGAGAAACTAAGAGGTTTCTCTTAGTAAGAGGTAAGAGGTAAAAGATGTGCTTTTGGTTACTGAGGTTAAGGTTAGGGTTAGGATTAGGTGTAGGTGTAAAATTATATACATCGAGTCATTATGGGAGTCTATGGAAAGACCTCACAAAGATAGTAATACAAGACTGTGTGTGTGTGTGTGTGTGTGTGGAGATGACAAGTCGTAAATAGTTGTGGGCTTTGCGTGATAAACCTCGATGAACATCCTCAAGTGTCAAATCAGAAACCACTAATAACCTTCTCACCATGTAATCACATAGTCTGTGTGTGTGGCCTGAGAGAGAGAGAGAGAGAGAGAGAGAGAGAGATACACTGTAGATAGATAGATAGATAGATAGATAGATAGATAGATAGATAGATAGATAGATAGATAGATAGATAGATAGAAATAAAACATAAACATACATACATAGAGAGCTGTCTAAGACATTTAGAATGATGAGAGAGAGAAACACACACAGAGACTGTTATGTAGAAAGACAGAGAGAAAGATAGAGATAAAAATAGATATATTGAGAGACAGAAAGAGAATCAAATCTAAGAGAGACAGAGAGAGAGACAGAGAGAGAGAGAGAGAGAGAGAGAGAGAGAGAGAGATTAACCTCAACATCCTCCTGCCCTCTGACTCACTTTCTCATATCAAAAAGCAACAGTCTGCCTGTGTGTGTGTGTGTGTGTGTGTGTGTGTTCGCGCGTACGTGGGCAGATCCGTGTTTCCTTTTTGTTTAAGCCCCATTAACGTGGCACGGAGCTAAAAATAACCCGGTCACAGCCTTATCAGAGAGGTGGTGGAGAAGTCTCTCTCGGAGAGTTACCTCGTCTCGTCTGGAACAAATCTCTCCGAACCTCTACTCCCCCGAAAGCCGATAAAAATGTTTGGAAACTTCACGCCCAAGTCATAAAAAGATTGGAACTTTTCTTAAAGTCTCCGAGTAGATCCTTAGTCGTCCAAGACGTGATAATCTTAAGCTCTTTATATGAAGGCAACTGGACTTCTTTTAAATTCTTGAAGATGTTTCACATCTCATACAAAAGGCTTCCTCAGTTCTGATAATAAAAAATAAACAAATAACTGGTTTTCTTTGTCAGTTTGGGCTGTGTTTCATTCTGTTACATTCTACCAGTTCCTTATTCTACAGGTTGTATACAAGCTAGTCAGAGGCGTTAGGGACTGTAAGTGTTGTGGCAATAATGCAACAATGCGGTGAAAGAAGATACTTTTAATACTTAATTTTTGTAAAAAACAAGGACTTGAGTACTTTAACTTCAGAAAAATTTGACTGTACGACTTTCACTTGTATTGGAGTAACATTTGACTAGTGGTATCTGTACTTTGACGTAAGTAATGAAGTTGCCTACCTCTGTATAGATGTGTTTCCTGCATGCCAGAAAGTAGTAGTGTTATAGCTGTCATTGGGAACATCACTTTCGGCTACAAGACGTTCCTCCACACCCGTCATTTTTTCTGAGGCTCCAAAAATACTGCACATCGCACATGGCAAACACTGTGGTCACTGACGTGGATGTGTCAAGCTTAAATCAGACCTAAGAGTCTCTATGCAGTCAAGAGACGCACTTTAGACCGCAATTTTTAAACTCCAGGTTAAAATGGGCTTTTTCACAGCCTAAAAGTCTGAGTCTCGCCCAACTCTTTCCAGCTCTGACCTCCATCACACGTGGCCGATGTTGCCAACTCATGGAATAGATGAAAAGCTAGCGACGGCTCATAATTGCTGGATAACTGCAATCCACTTGTTCTTGTCATTTCTTGTTTTTTTCAATATTTTTCTTCTTCCACATTTTTGTTGTAGAGACACCATTCATGACTTAAAAATTTCAGCTCATTAAGGAGATGAGTGCTGTTGTATTTCTTGTCAAAAAATTCCCTTTTTTAGACACATTGGGGTGCCACCATTAAGGGTGTCATTCCCTATATTGGCCACAAGGGGCATCTCCATTAACAGACAGTTACGTACACAGTAATAATGCAATTTGTTTGTTTTATTGTATTATGTGCTTAGAATTATGTTCTTATAATATTTAACATAGTTTAAACACATGCAGTTTATTTGCTATCGGTGGTTTTCTCTTTCTCTTTCTCTTTCTCTGATCACAGACACATTGTCTATATAATTAGCATTTCTGAGCGACCCAAATGAAGCAAAGTCACCAACCTCCACATAAAAGTCATCAGATTTGTAGCTACTCTCTCTTTTTTTGTAATTAACTTGCTAAAGCGGTCTGTAAAGTTTGCCAAATCTGGCAACAAATCTTCTAAGTTGGCAACAATGCATTCCAGCCCGTACTTCTCCTTCTGTTCAAGACGACTGGCTGAAGGGGGAAACCTGGAATCATCCCCTTAAAAAAAGGAAAAAGAAACACATCCTGCAAGGCAGCTCTTTATGGCCGCATTTTACGGCACGTCAGCCTCTATAAACCTGTTTATTAGGGTTGATGTTGTTAGCTACACATGGCCCAGTTGCCAGTAAACATGTTGTTTAATAGTGAGTGGCACGGATGGCATCGTGCTGCCCGCCTCAACCGGGAGCTTGGCAAAACCCCGTCCTCCCCTTTCCCCTTTTTCTCCCCTCTGTTGTCTCATTCCCTCTCTTTTACATGCTCCCAACGATGACTTATGTTGTCCTTTATTTTCTCTTTCTCATCGTCTCCACTACTCACCTCTTTCCTTTTTTTAACCTAGAGCTTCTTAGCCAGGAGTCTGAGGCCCATTTTGGGGACATTTAAAAGCTATTGGGGGGACAATAAGAGTTATGAAAAGAAAAAATTACACTGAATGGACATTTTTTATTTTGGAAAAATCACATTGTGAATCATTATAAAAACAGACCAAAGGTATTGATAAAAAGATTAACTTTATAAGTGAGTGAGAATTGGTCATTGTGAACACAGCACATCAGTGCCAGGGAGCAGTGCTTGGGGGCGGTATCTTGCTCATGAGTGGTACCTTTACTGGTCCGGGATTCTAAGTGATGATGGGGCCAACTTCCTAACTGTTAAACTACCAACAGCATCATGTTTGGTCTGCAGACGGACAACTTTACAAGCTTCGCAGGAATCGACTAATTTGTTGCACATCCGTCTCACAGTGAAGTCATAATAGGTCCTAATGCAGCTATTAGTGGGAATAAAGTCCAAACTGAGCCTCTTCTCTTATTGACCTCATTATTAGTCAGCAGTAGTTGTTACTTTCCTGTTAGTCCCATGTAATGTGAAAGTTCCAAACCAAGTTCTTTATTTAACTTCTAGTAAATGAGCATTTAGGAACCACTTTTATTTCTCTTTTCTTGTTGCAGTTTCCTCTGATCTACTATGTTGCTAATTTACTGGGAGTAAACAAAGATGCTTCATATACCTTAAATAAGATTTCAGAATCTTTTTTTGGCAAAAACATAGTTATACATGCACAACATGTGGTGAAGTGAGCCTTGATTTTTTCCAAAGTTTAGATTCAAATGTTCTCTTAAATGTTCCTACATGTGAACAATAACTGTACAATTGTTATTATCAGTATCAAACTAAATTCAAAATAAAACTCTTAATTTTTTTTTCTCAAAACCTATTGAGATCACTGCCACTTTTTTCCAATCTTAAGAACCATTTGACATAATTCTACATTTCTAGAACAATCGAAGTTTCTTTGTGGAATCTTATATACTAGAAAACACTAACCCTTTAAATGATTTTAATGAGTAGAGTCTTTGCTTTAATTCATGGAAATCTCAATTAGTCAATAATTAAGGCATTAGCTCTAACCATTTAAATAGGAAACAACTTGAGATAAATCATGTTTAATGACCCCAGAAGATCAGAAGTTTTGAGGTTTTGAGTCAATGTTTGCTAGAAGGGTAGTGAAGTGAAAAATATATATATGATGCAATTTTGTCATTTCATTTACATTTATTTTATTTTGATTCGACATTTTATGCAACATGTTTGGCCACCTTTAGATAACAAATGTCATCTGGAAGTTCACTCGAGGTCATTTAAGGAGCACTCGGTAATTACAAACAGTCTCAAAAAATTCTTAGAGCACACTTTTAATGAGCGAAGGTGTCATCCTTTTATCCTTTCATCCCCCTCTCCTAGATGGATGGCCACAGTCAACTTTGCTGTGAAGGGGTGAGGAAGTGATGACACGTTTATCTCTAGGAATGGAGAGATGACCTTGCAGAGAGGCCTGGAAATTACTCATGGCATTAAGCGCCCGACACCAACCCTCTGAGACCTCTGAGACCGACGAATCGATACGAGCCACTCCTAATCTCGGAGAGTCATAAAAAAGGATGTGGAAAAGCTTTTAGAGTAAATTCACATCAGTTGTGTCTTATAGAGTGAGTTTGAATCATAGAATGATTTGGTAGAATGATAGAATAAATGGGCGTGAAACTGCAATTCAGTGTTTTCATTTCGCGGTGCAGATTTTGACTAGCTTTAACTTAGATTACTATGTTGCTTCTTTGTTACTATGCTAATATCTCACATCATGTATCAAAATTCGTTTTTGTTGATAGTGCACAATTTTTTCTTGCTATTGTGACCACAACAAGACGTAGCAGACAAGACATGTGTGTTACTGAAAAGACACCCTAGAGGGTCTTTTTGGTTCTCTAAACAATCCAAGTCAAAATATGTTATTTAAGTTAAAACTATGTCATATTGTGTTCTTTTTTGACTAGCACTAACAATTGTCAGCTTGCAATCGCAACTTTGCACCACATAAAGTGCAAGATTAATCAGCACTTTACTAAAAGCCCGTTTATTAATGGTCGATCGCAGGAATGTTGGCCCTCGGGGGCCCTGCCTTAACTTGAACCTGGTAAACTGATCCTGCTTTCCCTCACTGCGCTGAGGAGACCACTTAACCACATCGCTCTCGCCCTCTCTCTCTTTTTCTCTCTCCATCTCTCTCTCTCTCTTTCTTCAGGCCCTCAGGGCCGCTGTGTTGACGTCTGCTCCGCTCTTTAATATGTCGCTTTGAAACTTCCACTCGGCGTGTCGGGACGAGGCCCTAGTTCGTGTTCCTGTGCGCATCGCTTGGCTTTGATCAGGCCGAGCCGAGCCAAGCCATCCTGCTGCTGCATGCCAAATAAAAAAAAAAAAACATTTCAACCACTTTAGTGTTAAGAGAATGCAGCAATAATTAGAGGTATGATTTACCAATTGTTATTGTAGAATGCAGTACGTCATGTGGTTTTGGATTCTTTTTCGGTGAAAAGGATTGCATGATTTAAGAGAGAGATATATATATATTTAAATATAAATTTGCAGATATAGAGCTGTAATATAGCATGATTTACTTAGACCTAAAATTATTAAAACATATATGATTAAAGGATAGAATAAAGATATAGAATTTTTTTGATTATCTTGTACAAAATTTCATTATGTAAATGTTAAGACTCTGCAAGAAACTTGCAGAGCAGATGATGATGATGATGATGATGATGATGATGGATTGTGTGTGTGTGTGTGTGTGTATATTATTATTATTATTATTATTATTGTTGTTGTTGTTGTTGTTGCTCTGTTTTATTGCTAGCTGATGAAGGTCGCCTAATTCCATTAGTCTTCGCCCAAGCCGAAAAGGGGGCGTGGCTTTCATATTAGGCATGCAGCAGTCCAGCCAATCGTCTGCGGGCTTGGGCGGGGCGTTGCTCCCAGTGCGCGAGGCGCTATATCCATCGGCTCAGAGCAGCGCGAAGCTGCATTCAGGGCGCGAGCGCGGAGTGGAAACGGACGACTTTCAGCGCGCGCGCGCCACCTTCCATTCCCTTCAGCTCGGATACGCGTTTTTATTCTACTTTTATTTCGTTCTTTTTCAACGAAGGACTTCAAACGTGTCTCTGTATATTACCATGAACAAGTATATCGCTTTGTTAGAGATTTATTAGTGTCGGTTACTGAAATTTAATCCCAGTTTTCAGGCGCAATGTGCGCAGGTACTTGTGGTCGTCGTATTCGTCGTTGTCAGGGAACCGTCCCGGAGCCTTTATACAGACTTTTTTCTCAACGGTTTCAGTTTTAAAGACGCTGGACGTGGAGACGAGGACTCCTCGAACGCCCAAGTTTGGTTTCCAGAAAGTTTTCGGACGCTTTTTGCTCGTGAATTCCCGACTCCGGTGCTGTACCGGAGGGATGGTGGTGTGTCTCGTGCGCTCCTCCACGAGACGCCGTTTCTCTCTTGGGAAAGTGAAGTTAACGGGAGATGAGAGCCTCACTCTGCTACGTCCTGCTCCTAAGCTCTTACCTGATGCTCACCTGTGCTGAGGTAAAAAAAAAATCTCATTTACACCTGTTTTTACCTACCTGTACTAAGGCTGAAAAACCATCTCCACCTTGCCAGGCCAAATTTCTTTTAGATAGTTGTTGCAAAAAATAACGTTTTTGGGACCATGTCACAGACACACCATTTTTGGCGTCTTAAATTACTTTTCAGAGGATGGAAGAACCTTTGTCTTACAAAGTTTCCAGAATCTTCCAAAATGCATTTTGGTGGTGCCACAAGTCCAAAGAACCTCTAATGAAGAATCAAAACAAATTTAAGTTTTTAAACTTAAGCTAAACATTTTTCTCTAGGAAAGGAGCATTTAGGTATCTATTTTTATCATAAAGTCTGAAAATCTTTTTTTTCCCCCTTTAAAGAACATTCCATGCCATTTGAAGGCTCTTAATCAGTTCCATGTTTGACCATGTTCTCTAGAACTTACTAGAACTTTAATTTTGGAATATTTATGGATTCAGAAACTATACTCTGACAAAAACAGCAAAATCTTTTTGGTTTGCAATGCAGAACGATTTGAAACGTTTTTGTTGCTAAAGAACCTCTTTCCCACCTACAAGAACCATATATTTCCACATCAGTTCTAATCCATTTAAGCCACCTCAATTAACAGTATTTTTGCAAAGAATCATTTAGGACTGAAAGAAGGAGAAGAACCATTTTTGGTGCCATATAGAACAGTTAAGTACCATGTTTTGTTGGTGCCACAAGTCTGAAGAAATTCTTTTGCACCCAAAAGGCAGCTTTCATGTATTTATAAACTTCAGTAACAAAGTGTCTTAATGAAACCACATACTAGAAAATTATGTTTTATGAACCTTAAATAGTGTTTTATTAACTTGTGCATCACTTTAAAAGCTTTTAATGAGGATTTGATCCAGTTTATTCTCATATAAACTCTCTAACTTTAATCCTTGGTTTTAATAAACTTAACTGAGCAAAACACAACTTTCTACAGCAGGTTCTAAAGCTCATTTTGTTCAACCGTGACCATTCAAGTAGAGTCTTTTGAGGGAAAACCCGTTTTAATGCCCTTGGGGGAGACAAAGTTCCTATGAGCAGTGTATAACACCTGCACGAGCATGCAACAAGTGCAGTTATTTGTGCACAGTTTTTCCTCGCCATTACGCACCAGGTTCCAGGCTTTTAATGCAGAGCATTTTGCTTTGACATTAGAAGCTTTTTTTCCCAGTTCAGAGATTAAATGAGTCTTTTTCATTCTGCCTGAAGGAGCAGGGGATCCCCGAAGAGCTCTTAGAGAGACTTTCCAACAGTGAAATCAACAGCATCAGCGACCTCCAGCGGATTCTGCAGATAGACTCCGTAGGTAAATTCCACTTTATGACTCTTTTTTCCGCCGTGAACTTTGCTCGGGAGCTATTCTGGTTGTTGTTATTCTTCACAGCCGGTTACTATGGGCTGTATGTTCTGAGCAGCCGCGTTGTTGTTGTTGCTGGAGGGAAAGCTGGGTGGGAATAGCGCACCGGGGGGCACGAGGCTCCGATCCTTATAAACCCTTATAATAAAAATAAAAAAGAAATGGAGCTTTGGAGTGACGCCATGGTAGAACTATTTTTGGAACCAGAAAGAACTGTGGAAGGGTGGGAAGAGACATTTTTGGTTGGTGCAAAGTCTGAAGAGCTTTAATTCATAGGTCAAAGGTGAAATGTAGAGACTAATCAATATAAGTTTTTAAGATGGTTATTGATTTCGATATTTGGGAAATCTCACGATGATATATCAGCCAATATTTTTCCCCCAGAAATTCAACATGTTGTGTGTAGTTATTAAAGTAAAAAAAAATAACGTATGAGTCAAATGTATAAAAATACAAAATCCAACAGAGGAGCTGCAGTGTTGCCCTCTAGTGGAGAAACTACTCGATGACAACAGAACTAACACGGATAAAGAACAAATATTTCATCTCTGGTTCTTTTTAAATTATTACCAATTCAAAAATAGAAACTTAGATACTACTTTTTCAGCAGTTACATCATGTTATGTAACAACTTGCCCCTTAAAACTCATAGTATTTTACACATTCATTATTTAATTGTTATAAATAATTACCACATTTTTACCACATATAACTGTATTTACACTATGAATAATTCATATAAAAGTTTAATCATAATCATACTCATAGCTAATAATTGTGATGTTGATTTGATGGTATCACCCAGCCCTAGTCCGTATATTCAATTAATTATACTCTTTTCAGGATATTTGTAATAAATAATGAGCATGCATTTTTATTTTATTCATAAAATCTTTCAAGGAAAAAAGCATGGCAGAAGCGAAGAAAGGATTGAGAGTTTAGAGTCTGTATTTAAAAAAAATATTTTTAGAATGGACCAAAAACATTCAGGCTCTCTAGTGACCTGGCTTAATTAAAACAACCTTGGAATGAGCTCATAGATAATAAAGATAATGAAGGTATTTATGAAGATTTTTTTTTATCGTTATGCACATTACATCACCATCCCTGCTAAACAGTCTCACCTCAGATGTTGGCAAAGTTGTGTGTTTAAAAGTAGCATGTAACCGCTTCCAATTTAGTCTGTGTCAGACTTCAGTTTATAACCAGAAAACAAACTGTTGTCAATCTCGGTTTCCGAATCTGTGCATGAGGCAAGGGATTTGTGCTCCTCTCACTCTCTCTTCTCCTCCTCCCTCTTTCTCTCTCTCCCCTCCCTCTTTCCCTCTCTCTGTAGTTTAGATAAAGTTACAGGGCGTGTAGGCATGACATGAGCACATTCACCCGAGCTTGTATTTACACAGCCACACGCTATATATCACAGCCAAACGCTTTTTTCGCTTGGTGCGGAAATCGGACCTCAGTCGTTCCATGCTCACGCCATCTCAGGATACAAACCACTAAATACACTGGAAAACGGCAAACTGTAGTTACTGTGCGACTCAGGCGGTCTGTCACCATCCGTAACAACTTTTTCTTTTGTTCCTCCTGACATTTTTTACGTCTGGTCTCCTGGCCAGGGGCAGACCCCCCATCTGTTGCCCCACTAGTACTCTGCGTTAGGGAAGCTACTTGTAAACAGTATCTTTTCAAGGTACAACCTACTTATGATTAAATCAGCCAATCTACAGCCTGTTTCGGATATAGTAGTTAGCTACATTACGCTACAGAGAAAAAGTAGCTAACCACATCCAAGCTGTATTATCCAGTGATGCTTCACGTTTGTGCTGTGGGATACCCTTAAAATAAGTGAATTAACAAATCTGAAACATGATGTTAAAAGTAATATGAAAATCCTTTAATATTCTAATGTTAAATCACAGTAAGGTTGGGTGTCTGGTTGCATAAGCACTTTGGCCAACTTGAACCAAAACACCTGCTTGTTGAAAATTCTTATCTTTGTAAAGACAGAAAATGAATAGTTCTTTGTAATGATGTAGCATATCGGGGTGGCGTGGTGGTTAGTGATGCTGCCCCACACCGAGAAGGTCTTGGGTTCGGTCCCCGGGTTGGCGTAGGGCCTTTCTGTGTGTAGTTTGCATGTTCTCCCTGTGTTCGTGTGGGTTTGCTCCGGGTGTTCCGGACCCAGACGCCCTCCCAGGAAAAGTGATGGCTACGTCCCTGCTTCTGGCCAAGTCTGTCTTTGGCACGATAAGGGCAGTTTATAATCGAATTAAAATGCTTCCCATCAAACGCTGGAATGCGTCGGCTCGGCTTGGAGGAGGAGGTGGGGTGTAACAGAAGTACAGCGATTATTATTACCCCCCACATAAATCAGCTTGTCGGCCCGCTAAGCCCGTTACAAGCAAGCCGATGCCAGAGGTTGGAGTTATTTTCAGAGCTTTTGTTGCGGTAAGCAAGACAGTAGGTCGAAAGTCTTGAATCTCGCATGCTAGAGGCACACCTCAGTCCAACTCTCGGAACTTTTCATTGCAGAAGAGTGAACTCAATATACTTCTAAATATTTGTGGTCTGGTTTTATGACATCTCTTTGCTCTGTGAGAATCCACTTAATCCCAGCTTGAATTGCTAAATTTTGGTCAACAAAGCTGTTTTGCCAATGCAGTTTCTCTCCAAATGGAATCAGAGATTATTTGTCATTGTGATCACACCACAGCACAGTACACAGTGCACCACAGCGAAATGTGACCTCTGCATTTGACCCATCCATGAAGGAGCAGTGGGCAGCTGACACGGGCAGTGCCCTGGGAGCTTTGCTTGTGGACGATGCCTTGCTCATGAGTACCTCAGTGGTACCTTTACTGGTCTGAGATTCGAACTGGGGACGCCTAGCCATTACGCTACCAACTGCCCTTGTGGAAAAGTCCAGTTACGGAAAGTAAAATTCCTGCTGGATTTTCTTCCAAACCTAGGTCTGGGCAATACATGGTTTTAGAATTAACTCATTGTAATAGATTAATCATGTCATGCGAATTCAATTGAATTCTTAGTCCTCACAGTCTACTAAACTAGTTAAAGCACCTTCTGCTACACTACCTCAGTAAGCTCAGTTATTTGTTTATAAGCATTTCTTGCATTATTGTGTATTGTTCATGCCCATATCAAGCAAAGTTGTTTTAGTGCAGTAGCATCCAAATATATGTAAGAAACATAAAACCAAATGTCCCTTTAATTGAGTGTGTTGGAAAGAAAAGCCAGCAGAAATGTTACTTTATGAAATCAAACTGGATTAGAATTGCAGACCTTCAAGTTGAATTTTAAAGGTTAATATTATGTTATAAACATTTAATCTGTTGCATCTACAGTTGGTTACAAAGTCTCCAAACATTTTCTGTAATCTTATCTGCATCTTCCTCAATAAATTTGTCGCACGCTTCACTAGAATGCACTTAAATGCTCTCGTGAATTTAAAACATTGATTCAGCAGCCATGACCCAAATCTGTATAATTTGTGCAAAAGTGCAAACTGCAGCATCTGTTAATTGCAGCCTCTGCAATAACCCAGCTGTAAATAGCGGGTAACGAGCGTTGAGAGTCTTGAAAGAGGTGAATGCAATTTGACTGTGGGACTTTGGACATGCTCCATTAGTTAGAAAGCTAACTTTAACTCTCTTTTTTCTGTCATGATGTCTCATGCTTCTAAGACTTCAAACGAAGACGTTACATCTTCATTTGAAGACACAGTAATTAAATTATTTTGTAATTATTTAATCAAAGATTAAAGATTGTAAGCTATAAAACGCCTTATTGGAAATGAGAAAATAGAAAGTTCTTGGTTAAAAATGTTTATGTACAATTTATTATTTTATGTATTTCCAAATTGTGTATGTCACTAACAAGTCACTTGTGGAAGAGAAAGGAGAACTACAAACATGGCTTACCTTAAGTTGTCCGTGTAATTGCTTGGGATACGCTACTGTTTGTAATGGGCAATTTACAGCTATATCTTAGTTACAACACCTGAATCTCATATAAAACATGAAAACTGTGTAAGTCCATTTTTATTTCCATTATAGACATTATAGATAAACTGTTTACACTGTAAAAACAATGTACTAAGAGCTGAGGGGTCTGTTATGTTTGAAAAATATGCCAAACAAAAAATGTTACCTTTTTATTTCGACATTTTGTATGTGTTAGCCAGACCTAAAGATGTTTTTAGTGTCAATGAACAATCTTGATATGTCAAATAAGTCCTACATGTTGAGGTTTGCTACGGTAACTAGTTGCGATGGTTAATTCCTAATCAAAGCCTGTCGAGTTGATGCTGATGCACTGGAAAGAGCTGAGGAGTGAAGTGGACTCCAGATTTTGCTCTTCCTCGTTACACGTCGACACGTTCCTGCAGAGTCATCGAGCACGCCGTGAGGTTAAAAACTCCTCTAAACACACGGAGAGACACACTGCAGCGCTGCATAAACATTACTGCCGCTCCTCCTCTTATATAATATGCCAAGTCTGCTCAGAGGTTTTGGGTAGAGTTTGGGCCAGCATTCATCAAAAAAGTGGGGAGTGAGGGTACGTTGGCAAAATGTGGCATCTCTGCCTGTAAAAATGTCCGAGCAGCTCAGTGTGAAAATCCTTGATTTTTGTCCTCCTTTAAACAGTTTACTATAATGATCAAAGGCAATACAGCTCTAGCTGTACTGTAGCGTTTGGCATTGAAGCAAAGAAAAGAAGTCCCCGGGACGTCTGGACAGCGGGTCATTTGGACCGCCGGTACCGAGTTTTAAGCCAAAAAGCTTTTTGGCCAATAAATAAATAAATAATAAAAATAAAACAATGGCTGTGGTGCAGTAGCACTTTTGTGCAAGTAGGTGGCAGGTGTGGAACCAACCTAGAGCCAACCCGTAAGTCTTTAATCAATAATATCGGCCTGATGATAAATTGTAAAGGACATTGCAGACAAAACAGTGTTTATAACAGGCGATAAAAGGAGACAGACACGACTTTTGGTTTCATGGAGAGACTCTTTATGTTTTATGTTTATCAGATTTCTAAACTATTGGAATTGGTATTGGTCGACCCGTTATCATTCGGGCTCTAATAAGAACTTTAGTCACAGGCGGCCTGGAGTTTTATGCTAAAAATCTTTAGATAGATATATAAATAGCAAAAAGAAACTTAAGGAGGTGGAGTAGTAGCGCTTCTGTGTCAACAGTGGGAAGATATCGACACGAGCACAACTAGAGTCAGGCCGATAAATCGTTATGGCAATATTATTATGATGATTAATGTCAAAGCTAATTACAGACAAACTGAAGCTCATAAATTACTACTTAAAAAGAAATGAAATACAGGGCGACTTTCCATTTCTATGGGGAAACTGTCTATGTTTTGCGTTTCTGTCTCATCGGATTTATAAATAATGAAAATTATTTCAGTCAAAAAATCGGTCAAAAATACTGAAATTGGCCAGAACGTAATCTGGACCTCAAACTTCCACTAGAAATCATGAAATGAGAAAGTTGACATATTCAATTATTTCCCTGATGGTTGAGGTTTTAGTCTCGGGAACTGCTGCAGTCAGCATGTTTGCCGCTCCAAAGGTTGTGCGATCCGTTCCAGATGAGTTTATGGGTTTATAATCATCGAAACTTCACACCTGCTTATTGCCCTATAAATGAGTGATTATTCTTGGCCCTATCAAAGATGACCTTTTATACCTCCACAGCTGTTGGAACGCTCTTAGCTCTTACCTCAAGGAGCAAATTGCTGCTTCATCTTCCATCCTTAGTTGGGATGGGATTTTGGTTTTGATTTGACGCGTGGAACAACTTGGGGTTAAGGGTCTTGATCATGGTGGTATTGCTGGGCGATATGACCTCAATATCACGCTTAATTCAACATATTACCATTTAATGAACAATTATTCTGGTTGTTTTTCCCCCTCATGGGATTTTTTTCTAATGAAAGCTGGTATCTTTGTAGGTTTTAAAATAATAGAAGGAAAAACATACAGATGCAATGGCAGACTGGACAAGGCTGTGTCACATGACAACAAACATAATAGTGTGATTTTAAGGGGACAGTATAAGACAACAAATTGTCAGTTGTCAGTCAGTTTCAGTTTTTTGATTAATTGCCCAGCCCTATTTTGGAGTTAGTAGCTGGATTTGAACCTACAACCTCTTGGTGGCTAGTCTCTTAGCACTAATAAAAGCGGTCAGAACTTACAAAGTCCTGCTAGTCATGCTTTTGTAAGCTTCTAGTAAGTTCTGCAAGTTTAATCCAGTTACTATTACAAAAATCAGTCAAATATTACTAGTCTTTTGTATCCATATCTGAGTGAACTTTCAGGCTGTGACCCTCCTTAGAACATTTTTTTTTTTGGTCAAATTTGGTCGCTCTAATAATGGGCACGACCCGGCCCAGCCCCCCAACTTTTCCCAAATGTCTGTCCCTCTGTCTGTCTTTCTACTTCGTCTTTTTCTTCAGTGAAAGGACGACATGGAAAGAAAGCAGAAGGCAGCGGCGTGAGGAATGCTTTGTGCTCTGCGCCCTTCCTCATTCAGAGCCACTGACACTGCGCGTCCCCGGGGGGGCAGAAAAGGGGGGGAAAGGAAAGGAAAAGGAAAGAACGGCAGGGTGGCGCTTTAGAAAATCCGTCCGCGTCCCCTAATCATAGGTGGCCCCGTGACGTAAGCTAAAATTTAGGGCCTGAATGGGAGTGCAGTGTGCGTTTGTGTATATATTGCGGTGGCCCAGACGACTCAACAGAATGCAAAAGTAACAAAGAAAATGCAAAAAAAGTAAAAGCCACAACACAGATATAAAAGCCACAAAACAAATGCAAAAAGCTATAACACATGCAAAAAGTTACAACTCAAATGCAAAAGCCACAACACAAATGCAAAAAGCTGCAACAAAAATGCAAAAAGCTGCAACACAGTTAAAAGAAAGCCACAAGAGAAATGCAAAGATTTCTACATTTATATTGTGCTTTTTTGTATTTATGCTGTGGCTTTTGCATTCTTTTGAGCTGTTTAGACCATAGTAACACACCCACACAAACACTACAGTTCAACTGGAATTTTATCAAATCCACTTCTAATCAAAAAGGAACAAAAGAAAGTGTAGCTGTGATGGGATGTTACGCAGCCTCTGAGCCTCGTTGCCATTCCTGGAAGCTCCTCCTTGTCCGCGAATTTCAGATCGGGGTACCATTTTACTTGGAAATTACGCTCACGGAACTTGCCCTTTCATCTGAAAAATCTACTTTTGTCGCAACACACCCCTTTGAATAAACAGATCCACAGCAGCAAAAAACAGATCAGCCACTGGCGACAAAAATCGAGTCATGCTGTGCAGGATCATTCCATTCTCATCTGTCAACGCTCGAACCCGTAAAACCTACCTTGAGTTAATTAAGAAGGAAGTTGGCAAACGTCATCGTTGTTTTAGAGTTCAAAATGGATGTGGGCAGGGAAAATGGTTTGGCCTCGGGTATGTTTTAAAAGATGATTGTATATATATGTGTTTGTGTGTGTCCGTGTGTGTGTGTCTGTGTGCATGTGTGAGAGCATGCGCGTGAGTGTGAGTGACACATGAAGGCATATAATCACTTCTTGAGTCTGGACGGAGCGCTTACTCACCGTATACGAAAGTGTGTGCCCGGTGGCTGCATGACATCACCGTTCCCCAAGTAATCAAGGCACTTTACGTCCAATTACGCTGCTGACTAAGGCGCTCATTGTTTGTTGTGGAAAGAGCTTGTAAAAGCCCTGAACCGGGATCTGAGGGAACACATCGGACGGAGCTTCGGCCTAGCCACTCTCAGACGGGTGATTTAGCCTTTAAGCCTCAGGGTATGAAAGAAATATAAAAGGATCATTGTGGATTTGGCAGTCTCCGGTGCCGTCATTTTTCCCTGTTTCCCAACAATATACCCAATGTGACATGAGGTTACAACTAGAGCCTGACCGGTACATTGAAGTGATGATGTTATCGGCCGATACGAACTAATCACAGATAAATCGTTATTACATTAATAGCAGATCTTCCCAATTTCAGGACTTTTCTCTCTGGAGCAACTCAGAGTATTCTACAATTAGGCCAACACCTGCTGATTAATGCCACTTAATAATTAGCACTAATTACAGCCAATTATTCTCAAATATCTAGGCTGTTCTTAATAACACTATATTGGTTGGCATTTGATTTTTGGGGGGACTCTACCATGGCACAGGCATGACAGTTCCAAACCTGAAAATATGAATTTCCACGATGTCAGTGCTCATTTTATGATGGCCGACTTGTGTGTTTTGCTGAGGTGCAGGAAATGAAGTGATAGAGCAGCCCAAGCAGAGGCACCATCAGAAGAATCACTCGCACCACCATGGCTACTCTGAGCTCAAGAGCCACCAGCTGCATCGCAGACGCAGGAGGAGTGTGGGTAAGCCTTCGCCAATGGTTCAGTTAACTGTCTGCATTCGTTTTGTAGTAGTGTTGACTGAATAAGCCAGGGTATAAATTAGATATAGGTTTTGAAGTTTTATCTAGTGTTACCATCTGCCTGGTATTAGCCCCATTTTTGAACTGAAATTTGCTTTATTGTCCAGTATTTCAAACTTGGAGCTCTGGCTGTGCTGACAGAATACCTCACTAGACGGTGAGAAACCAAGCTGGTTACAGGAGAAACCATGACAAGAGTTAAAAAGATATCTGTGTGGGTCAAGTCCTGCATTTAGATGACACAGTATTTTCCGATATCCTTCTTATGTTGACATGTCCCAATGTCGATATTGGGTAATGGATCATTGCCATCTCTCGCCAACAAAAAAGCGTACCGACCCATCACCGTGCTGTCTCACTGTCTTCTCATGTTTGGAAATGTTATTTGCAGTTAAATGATTCTAAGCTAATGTTGGTGACTAATATGCTACCTTTGGCAAGCAAAACATTTAATTCAAGCTAGCAGAAGCAAAGGTGGTGGTGTTCTATTGCTTAGGACACTCGCCTCTGGACCAAAAGTGCGTGGGTTTGAATCCTACCTCCAGAACTATCATTATTGGGTCTTTGAACAATACCTTTAACCCCAAGTTGCTCTCAGGGAAACTGAAATTGGGAAATGTAAGTCGCTCTGCATGAGAGCGTCAGCGCAGTGCTGTAAACGTCAATGTAAAAAGTGCAAAGTAAGGCTCCTTAACGTCTCTGGGACACTGCAAAGTCATGTCAGCATCATTTTCTAGCATTAACCAACACCAGTTTTGTAATTGATCTTGCCAAAATACATACAAATCATTGATTAATAAGAAAATGTGTTGAAAAAGCTTACAATCTTCAACAAACAATGCCACCTTAACATCGTTGCTAACCGTTAAAGTAGCTTTGGGTCAGGAAACGACAGCTGCTGTAACACAGTCTAGACGAGGCAGAACGAGCTGCATGACGCGGGGAGGAAAACGTATCTTGGAGTGAGGAAATTCCTGACATTCAGAGCTCATGTCACAACTTGCTGAGCTCAGCGTTTTGCAGCAGAAACATTATAGCGACACGCGACTCCCGGCTCCTCGCCTTCGCGAATGCGGCTATTTGCGTCAACCCCACGACTCCAAGAATAGCTCCGGACCATTTTTATTCTGTTTAAGCTACTCAGAAGAGCCTAAATGCCCGGCTTCAGCCCTGAGTCCCGCCACTGTGTTCCTCCTTATATTAGAAACAGCCGCAGGACGTATACGCAGGCTTAACGTCATGTTCAGAGCCTTGCTTTATGTACGGCTCATGAGGGGGCGCTTTGTTGGGTCCAGTGACATGAGATAAAGATAGTGTAGGTTAAATAATTACTTCTTGGGTATTTTCTTTAATGTATGAGACTAAACAAAGAGCTCTTACTCTGACATGCAATGATCCATAATGTATGTGTGAATATGCAAATTAGAAACACAATTTAGGTTATGCCGTTTAGCATCAGCTCTATTAGCATTCTTTTTAGCATATTTTAGCATTCTGCATCCAGATAGGTTTGTCATTTTACAATTGCTTTACATTTACATTTCTGAAAATTATGAAATCAATTGTTATATTTCTCCAATTTACAAAATAATTTAATTTACTTGAAATTGTCTTTTCTAGCATATTGCATACTGAGAAATCATAACCTTGAGTAACCCAACTGAAGGAGAACCTAAAAATGTTATGGGAATTAGCTGCGGTACAGCATGCTTGGCGGTCAGAAAACTGCCTGTAAACCCTTAAAAAGCAAACCATATTGTGCCATTGCATACCTTAACATAGCATATTCCGTAGTGGAACGATAACTTTTGTGCTCTTTAGTATCCTTATTCATTTTTATTTCTCTCTTAGTGGATTCAGATGTGTAGATTGTAGAAATCTGCAGGTACAGTTTTAGCATACACTTTTATCCAGAGCAATTTCCATTTCCTAATTGTAGGGACAGTCTCCCGGAGAGCAACTGGGGATAACGGTCTTAAAGGGTCACGATTCGATTCTATTCCGTTTCTTGGGCTCACAGTTTGATTCAAAATCCGTTCATGATTCATAAACAGTTCACGATTCAATACATAGATGATTTGTTTTTTCACCCATAGTTACTGGACCCGTCATGCACGGGGAAAGTTCGGGTCTGAAGCTGACAGTCTGTGTGTATGTTCCAGTTGTGGAGGAGGCGGTGCCGGCGGTGTGTAAGACGCGGACGGTGATCTACGAGATCCCACGCAGTCAGGTGGACCCCACCGCTGCCAACTTCCTGCTCTGGCCTGCCTGCGTGGAGGTGAAGCGCTGCACCGGCTGCTGCAACACCAGCAACATGCGCTGCCACGCCTCCAAAAAGCACCATCGCACCGTCAAGGTGGGTACACACACACATGCATAGGACACAACATTTGCTGTTTTACAGTGTCTAATTCCATTCCATTTACAATGTTCCAGTTTGTAAAAAATGATCCAATTTTTGAATCTCGTAGGTCACCGTCCAGGTCTTACACACTGTCGATACGACCAACATTAATAAATATACTTGCTTTCTTTGTGAGCTCTTTCTACTGATTCCCATTATGACTAGATAGTAAATAATCCTACAGCTACACCTAGACCTATAAAAACATAAGGACCTTCTATAGAAAAATGTCCAAAAGTCTGCACATCAGGTTATCGTGTTGTGGACTATCTGGTCCTCCGAAGCACCTAAAAACCTGTTACAAACAAACGCACACATGCACACAGGTGGAGATCTGTCACTGGCACCTTGCATTTACATGTATGCCTGTGTGCTGGGGCTGAGGTGCTTCTTGCTGCTGGTGCTTCTTGCTGCTGGGAATTATGGGAAATCCTCACCGTCTGCTCAGTAACAATTACAGTCTTTCTGGCTGGACTAAAACTGGGGCTGACGTCCGCTTAGAATTCGTTGAGAGTGACATAGGGACGGAGAGACGCCTCTGAACACTAGAGCAGTGTGCTATATGGAACATTGTCCCTCGCCAACTTTCCTCTCCTCCTCCTCCTCCCCTCCCTCTTTTACTCCGTCCGTCTTTCCCCCCTCACTCTTTTCCCATCCAGCTCCGGCTCAACGGATCGTTTCACTTTTAGGGCCTTTTCCGTCTGGTTCGGAGAAAAAGTGGAGGGGGATGTGGGGGAGTGTGCTCGTCCCTCGTCCTCATTTACTCGTCTTTCCTCAAACTCCCCCCCAAAACAGTGTGTTTCTTTCCACAAGTGAGCAAGAGAAAAAAAAGAAACACACTTTATGTGTTTGCTTTCCTTCCTCTCCTCTCTTCCCTCGTCTCCTAAAGCGGAGCAGGTCTGCACAGGCTGCTGCTGTTCAGAGCAGGAGGAGTGTAAAAAAATCAGTGTAAACAGACTCGACCTCAGTGTGTGTGTGTGTGTGTGTAGGGCAGGGTTGCTGTACTTTGGTTCATTGCAGTGATAAGCTTGTCTCTGAGGAGAGGCCGGTGCGTATTGGGCGTGGAGCCGAACCTTTTTGCCCTCTCGTATTTGGCATCAAAGCAAGTTTGGAACTATTGTTGGCTCTCTCTTTCCCTCTTTCTCTCCTTCTCTCCTTCTCTCGCTCTCTCTCTCCCTTGCCCCAAACAGTCCTGCGTTCGAACCACTGACCAACATCAAAACCAACAATTACCAACATAATGACCATCATGAACCACCATAAAATCACTGTTTATCTGGTCAGTTTTCTCTCTCTCCCTTTCTCTCCCTTTCTCTCCCCATCACGCCATCCCTCTATTCGTCTAATGATATAAACAAGGAGCCGAGAAAGGAAGTGCAGAGTATTGTAGCGAAATCCGTTGTTTTTAGTGGATTATTGCACTTCTGCATATCTCCAGCTCGTCTGGCTTCTGTCTATCTCTCTATCGTTCTTTCTCATTTATTTTCTGTTCCTCAGGCGATATGTCTTTAATTATAGTTTTTGCTGACTCTTAAGTTAAGAGATTTGTATGGCTGCCAGTGTGTGTGTGTGTGTGTGTGTGCGTGTGAGTGTGTGTTTGTGTATGTGTGTGTTGCGGGGGTAAGAGAGAGTGTTTGTGTTTGCATTTTTATTTGAGCCTGTGTGCATGTGCATCTGTGACTGTGTGCATGTGAGTGTGTGTGTGATTGTGTTTGTGCGGGCTTGTCTACCTAGGTGTGTGAATGCATTTAAGGTACGGAGTAAGTGTGTGTGTGTGTGTGTGTGTGTGTGTGTATGTCTGCCTAGGTGTTGAATGTGTTTAAGTTGCACAATAAGTGTGTGTGTCTGTCTAGGTTCGGGAATGCATTTGAGTTGAATAAGTGTCTGCGTGTGTGTGTGTGTGTGTGTGTTCTTCTACTAGAACCAAAATGAGTTTTTAACCAGCAGAGTGAGGACATTTTTGGGAAGTGAGGACTTTTTTAGTGGTCCTCACTTCTTTAAACTGCTTTTACAAAAAAAAAATATATACAAGTTTATTTGCAAAACTAAAAGTGTAGAAAGATTAGCTTTTGGTTACTGAGGTTATGGTTAGGGTTGTGTTAGGGTTAGGTGTAGTACTATTTAGATACAGTAATATAGAAGTCAATGGAGGTCCTCACTACTATATAAGTACAAGGATGTGTGTGTGTGTGTGTGTGTGTGTGTGTGTGTCTACGCATGGCTTCGTGAATGTCTGAGGTATACAATCTGTATGTGTGTATGTTTGATGTCTCTCTGAAGGCTTTGATATATGATCACATGTACGATGAATAGTTCTTAAAAAAGGAAGCAGATTAAATCTTCACCGTCTCCCCTTCGTGTTAGAGGATCCTCAGTGTGTGTGTGTGTGTGTGTGTGTATGTGTGTCTTCATTGTGTCTTCTGCCGGGGTCCCGCCCTCCCTCTTTTCCTCCTTCCATCCTGTCGAAGTTAAAAAAGTGCGACCTGTCCGTGTCACTCACACAGCTGCACTGACCTCTCTGCCCCGCCCACCGGTTGCCATGGCGCCAGAGCTGGGCCAAAGCTCGACTCCTCCCATTATGTTGACCTCACAGACCGGCAGACGTTTATTAGGGTTTTAATGGAGACTGGTTACTTCTGTCTCTCTCACTTTCTCTCTGAGTTTCTGTCTCTTTTCTCTCTCTTTCTCTCTCTCTCTCTCTCTCTCTTTCTTTCTTTCTTTCTTTCTCTCTTTTTTATGTCTCTTTGTCTCTCTACCATCTCTCTTTTGCTCACTGTTGTTTTTTCTTTCTCTCTGTCTCTGTCCGTTTTTCTCTCTCACTATCTCTCTCATCCCTCTCTCTCTGCCTTTTTCTGTCTTTCATATGTCTACGTTTTTTTTGTCCTGCTGTCTCATTGTATCTCTCTCTTTCTGTCTCTTTCTCATCTCTCTCCTCTCTGTCTGTTTCTGTCTTTCTATCACAGTCTCTCTCTCTTTGTTTCTCCGTCTTTCTTTTTTCTGTTTTTCTGTCTGTTCCATCTTTTTTACTCTCTCTCTCTCTCTCTCTCTCTCTCTCTCTCTCTCTCCCTCTCTCTCTCTCTCTGTCTGTTCTGTCTTTCTCTCTCTATGCATCTCAATCTGTCAATCACTCTCTCTATTTATTTTTCTGTATCTTTTTCTCTCATCTCTCTCTCTGTTGCTCTTTTTTGTTCATCAACTTCTCTCATTCTTTCCTCTGTGTCTCCCTCTCTGCCGGTCTTTCAGATAAAACAGATTCTGTTCCTCTCTGCCTCTCAACCCCTCTTTCTGTCTCTCTTTCTGTTCATTTTTTCTCTTTTTATCCCATTTTATCTCTGTCTGTGTTGCTCTCTCTCTCTCCCTCTCTCCCTCTCCCTCTCCCTCTCTACTCTCTCTACTCTCTGTCTCTCTGCCAGTCTTTCAGATCAAAAAACTCTTTTCTCTGTCCATTACTCTTTCGGTGCTTCTTGTCCGACTGTGTGTGTGTGTTTGCTGGCTAACTGAAGTCCTGACAGATGAGCAGCACGCTGTGTTTATTTTGCCTGCGTCCTCTGTGCAGTGGCTACGCTAATTAGCCATGCCGCGCACCTCCGGGCCTGTTTGCTTTTGACTGCCAGTGCAACCTTCTCCTCCTGCTCTCCCTCTCCATCTCTTTCTTTCTCTGAGGGGGAATTCCCCATCCGAGTACAATAGTCCCTACAGAGCACAGGAGGAGGAGTGAGAGGGGGATGAAGAAGAGGTCATGGTTGTGTTCTCAGGAGCCCAGTTTCCACAGCTTCAGGACTCCCTGATTTAAAAAGAACAGTCAGCAGGTCTCCCTCAGAGAACCACCATAGTGAGAGAGAGAGTGGAAGAATTGTGGATGTCCTACCAAAGAAAGAAAAATAATCTTTTGTGTGTGTGTGTGTGTATAGGTGCTAGAAAGGCTTAATGGACCTAAGAACTTTTCCTGCTGGGATAGTTTATGGTTACCATTAGAACTTTGGATGGTCTGTGTTTGTAGTGGATGGTTTTAACAAAGTTAGGAAAACAAGTGTGTGTGTGTGTGTGTGTGTGTGTGGCTGTGTGTGTGTTTGGAGTGTGAGTGGGGGTTTCCCGCAGCAGAGCTGTGAGCTCATCTGCCAATTAATTAAAAAATGAAAATAAATATTGAGGTCTAGGGGAGCGCTGGAGAAGATCGGAACGTGCCGGCGCCATTGTGTTGGTGGTTTTTTTTGTCCTGGGGCGAGAACCTGCGGCAGAGAAACGAGTCTGAGGAGGACTGAAATAAAAGAAGGTGATAGCGAGTGTATTGACAAAGAGGGCAGGTCTTTCATGGAGCACTGGTGGAAATGTGTGTGTGTGTGTCTCAAACCTCCCTCAACTCCTCAGATTCAATGTTCAATGTTTAACTTTTCTGTGTTTAGTTCAGCTTGTCAGGAATTTCTCCCTCTCTGCGTGTCCCTCTTTCTCTTCCTGTGTCACTCACTCTCTCTATCTCTTTCTCTATCTCTCTCCCTCTCTCTCTCCTTCTTTCTTTCTCTCTCTATCTGTTTGTCTCTCTCTCTCACTACTTTTTACTTTCTCTCTATCTTTTACACTCTCTCTCTCGCTCTCTCTCTCCCTCTGTCACTTTCTCTCTCTGTCTTTCATTTCCCCCTCTTACACTCTCTCGCTTTCTCTCCTTCTCCTTCTCACCCTCTCTATCTATCTATCTATCTATCTATCTATCTATCTATCTATCTATCTATCTATCTATCTATCTATCTATCTATCTATCTATTTCTTCCTCTCTCTTTCTCACAAACTCTCTACCAAACTCTTTTTCTTTCTTTTTGACTCTCTCTCTCTCTCTCTCTCTCTCTCTCTCTCACGCACTCATATAGAATCAATTCTATTCTCGCCAAATATTTCATCCAGAAAACCCCAGACGCTCATTGTGAACTGTTTGCCCTGAGCAAATCTACTTCTCTTTTCTTTCCCTCTTTCTTTCTTTCCCAAATGAAATGATTCTCATTCATCTCGATTAGCTCCTTTGTAGAGGTGCTCTGTTCAGACCTCAGCGGGGTCAACGCTCAATGCGAGATGGTTTCACGTTTTCACCCATCAGCTTTATTGCTGACTTCTGTTATAGACTTAGATATAGACTTTATTTAGTGGAGAAACATCTGTACATTTGGAGTATTCAAGCCAATTAGCTGTTTCTCAAAGCAGGAAGAAATAGCAGCTGGCTCTGGCATGAGGATCTGGAGGTTGTTGCCAGGTTAAACGGCTGGTCAATATTTACCCTTCTCTCTCTCCCTCTCTCTTTCTCTCTGTCTCTCTCTCCCTTTCTCTTTTTCTCTTTCTCTCTCTGTCTCCGTCTCGCTGTGTGCAGGTGGCGAAAGTAGAGTTTGCCTCTCGTAAAAAGCCCAAGTTGAAGGAAGTGCTGGTGCGGTTAGAGGATCATCTGGAGTGTGTGTGCCTCTCCCAGCACCATGTGACAGAACATGCAGAAGTAGAGACAGGTAAAAATAACACACACTCACACACACGCACACACACACACACACACACTGTTTGGCCCGATGTCTGAATGACTGTCTAGGAATGTATCATGTACCGGGTGACCTGCATAAACGCCTCCGCTCTTGCAAAACGCTGGCTGAGTTGCACGAAATTTAGCAGCGGCCTGTTTGCACGGAGAGTGTGTGTGTGTGTGATGTAGACGCTTTTTGAGGACAAATGTCAGACTCTAAACCTCTAGATTGGTTTTTATATTAATAAAATGTAAAGGAGCAGAAAATACACACATACTCACGCACGCACACACACACACACACATACACACACACACATACACACACACACACTTTCTCTGTCTCACTCACTCTCTCCTATTCTGTTATCACCAAATATCTCATCCAGAAAGACCCAGACACTATTGTAAACAGTTTGCCCAGAGCAAATCTTTCTTTTTGTCTTATTTTCCCTTTCTTTCATTCGTTCTTTCTTTCTTTCTTTCTTTCTTTACTTTCTTACTTCTAACTGCACTTCTTTCTTTCTTTACTTCTAACTGCACTTCTTTCTTTCTTTTTTTCTTTACTTTCTTACTTCTAACTGCCCTTCTTTCTTTCTTTCTTTTTCTCTCTTTGCTCTTTCTTTTCTTTTGTTCATTCTTGCTTTTTTCTTTCATTTCTTTCTTGTAGTTTTTCTTTCTTTTTTATTTTGTCTTGTCTTTTTTTCCCTTCCACTCTTATTCATCTGAATTACCTGATATGTTAATTTGCCCTTTTATGGGCACGTAAACCAAGCCGAGCCTATTTATTTGCACTCATTATTACGTCTATGTCTTGACCCCATAAATACAGTGAAGTAAAAGTGTGCGTGAGAAGGTTTGTGCTCTGCAGCAGGTTCCTACGTTCGTCTGCTTCCTCCCATCTTTACGACTCTGTTTTGTCATGGAATATATTAGTCATGTTGATATATTCCTGAAGAATGTATGTTATTATTATTACACTCTCTGACAGGGCGGAGCAGCGTAGCTTGTTATCTACTGCTGTGTAACGTCACATCATTTGAGGATCCTCTGTTCCTCTGAAGTCATTAAGTAATATTCTGCAAGCTAATGCTGATTTAGACTGCCATTGTGGTCACATGACTTTTTATTAGAGATCTAGAACAGCAGTGACTAGCTAATAAGCTATTGCTTTTCCAGTGGCACTCCATGGTAATGTGCCACATCACTAAACCTGCAGAACTAAACCTGTGGTGGGAACCTTGTGCTATAGTGTGCTGCTTTGGTCAGCTCGTTTGTTTCTTTCTTTCTCATGTCTTCCGCATCTCTCTCGTGCTGTTAGCTCACGATAATAACAATGACGCACTGGGACGTCCATAATCACTCAAGCAAAAATAGGCGTTACGTAGTGGTGAATTTGCCTTAACAATCTGTGACCAAATCTGTTGTTCCTTCCGTCCTTTCTTCTTTTCTTTCCTTTTTCCTTCCTAATCCTCTTCCTTCCTTCCTTCCTTCCTTCCTAACCCATATAGAACTCTCATTTTTCTCATGACCTCAGTTTATCTTAACCAACTCTAATTTCCACTGGCACCTGAGGCTAATAAAGCATATTAACAGTTTCCATAAGAGCCTTAGCAAAAACTAGCATTGTCTTGTAGCAGTAACCATTAGCCTCTTAGCCACGAATTTGTGTTTGTTTTCTGATGTCTTTGTGACATTGTATCATGATGTCACAACATGCAGCACCAACACACTGACCACTTTATTAGGAAACTCAGCCTTATAGACGGACAGTCTCAGATGGGAAGCTGTAGCTGACCTCAGTTCAGTGTGTGACCACAGAAGCCCAGTTGAGCTGCTGCTATTGAGGTTTGGGCTCCTTTTCAACACAGCAGTGACACTGACATGGTAGTGTAGGACTTGACAGATTATTGAGCCAGTATTTAGTGTTTTTATTTATTTTTTGACCAATATGCTGATAAAATGAAAGGCTTTTGGAATGAAGTCAGCACTCTTAAGGCTTAAGGCACTTTTTAAGTTTCCTGCGCTTTTTGTGTTAAGAATGTTAGGAAAAGTTTGTTGTTAAAATTGCTAAAGATATGATAAAAAGGAAGTTTTGTGGTCTTTGATATTCTACATTTTAACACCAGTTTGCATTTTTTACAACAGTTCAAAATCAGCAGTCTACAACTTTTCTGTTTCAGGGACAAATCTAATCTTAAATGTTCACGTTTTCAAGAATTCATTTTAGCAATTAAACCACTGTACATTTACAGCATTTAGCAGATGCTCTTGTCCAGAGCAGCGTACAACAGTTCTTTTTAGTCCACAACTGTTTAAATCAACAACTGTCATTCAACTAAGTTAGTGCCAGCTAAGTTACACACCATAACAAACCCTGAAGTTAGTGCACAACATTTTTGAAGGAAAAACCAAGTAAACAGTAACTATGAGGGGTAGTTAGTCTCTTAGATACTCGACGTTTGAAGACAGAAAGGAAATCTGCAGTTCTGATGCCAGGAGGAAGTTCATTCCTCCACTTGGAAACCATCGCAAAGCGTCTTGTTGCATTTGTTCCTCTTCTTTTGAGTATTGGTGGTTCGAGACGAGCAGCGCTTGATGCTCTAAGAAAACGAGAAGTGACATGTTGCCTGATCAATGCTGAGATGTAAGGGGGTGCAGCTCTGAACGTCCAGCATTCATTTAAAATCACTTTAAATGAATTTTCTTAAGCTTTTAATATGAGTAGTAATAATCAGTATCGGGCCTCAGAAAACGTTTTGGTCATCCCTTAGTAAAAACATGGCATTGTGTTATGCGTCTACGAGTATGTGTATAAGACACAGGAGTTTTTACTCACGTCAGTATCACTGCTGGATCGAGAATCTCAACAAGACCTGAAATATTCAGATAAGAAGGTCGCTTTGGTTCAAAACCGATACGCTTTAGGCAACGAGATCCATAATAAAGTGGACAGTCTAAATTCAACTTGGGGTTTTTATGTTTTCCCGGGTTTCCATCGCCTCCTTGTTATGCCTCTTGACCAGCTGCACCTTGAAGCCCCAGCTTCGCTAACCGAACCGCCCCGTCTCACACGCTTATGTTTCCAGGCCCTCGTAGGGTCAGGGGTAAAAAACGGAAAAACAGAAAGCACACAGTCCCGTCTCATCTCAACAAGGATTTATTGGTGACTTAATAAAAAACGGCAGACGCTCCCTAAAGTCCGGCGGAACCCTAACTCCTGCAGGTAGGACTCTAGACCCACTGGCTGAGGACCAATCAGGGGCCCCAGACTGACTGCCAATCACAATCATGCCACACCCATTCCTGGGGGTTAATTTTTTTGGTTTCTTGCTTGGCTGCATGCGTCATGAGCTGATTCCGTACCAGCATGCTGGAGTGGTCACGCATGCTCACGCTGTGTGTGTGTGTGTGTGTAAATGTGTGTGTTTTTAGAGCAGTGTGTTCTTGGGGTTGATTTTCTTCACCTTCCATTTTACGGTTGAGTTTTGAAATCTGTGCTTGTCCATTGTTAATTCATATTGCAAATCATTTCTTTTGATTTGATGAGGCTTTTAAAGGGGGAATTAATAATAAGGAAAGCTTAGTATTAAAATGTTTATTGGTCCAAAAGTTAAATGCTGCCCTTAAGCATTACCTCACAAAACAATACAATACGAGAAATACAACAAATTTAAGGTCTTTTAGCTGTTTGGCGGCTGCAAGAAATATGAGATCATTTGTTGATATATTGATATAAATTACCTTTTCTCAGGACAGATAGTTCTATCACTTGCCATTTAGCATTGCAATGTTCATATCATATTTCATAAGTTTTTCAAACATGTATCACCTGAAATATTGACTGGAATATAAGCTAGAATTTTAGGGTCAGTGACATGCATATTTTTGTGAGGTGGTGCGACCAGCTAAAAAGTTTATTTAAACCATGAAATTGTAGTTTATAGTGAACAAATGGTTGATAACTATGATGTGAATAACTGTTCTACTGATTGCATTCATTTGTATATTTTTATCATTTTTGTAAAATTTGGTGCTAGAAATACTAATTACCTGGCCACAAGAACGCAGTAATCTTAAATGATTGGATATACAAAGCACAAAATTAATAGTGTTAAGAAATGTAGACATTCCACTAACAATAAACAGAAGGAATGTTTGTTAAAAGGTGATGATGATGTTAAAATAGTCAAAAACTGAATTGAAACACTTTGAAAGAATATTTATCTAACGAGCCATGTTTAAACACATTGTTTCAAACGCAACAATATGAAGGACATTCGTTAAAAAATAAAAATACATAATAATTTTGAAAAAGAAAAAAAAAATTAGTAGCATAATTTGTCATTGACCCATTTACATTAATCACTCATTATAAGGACAAATGATAATATTACTGCCCATTTAGTCAATTATAGTATATAAATATATATATGTGTGTGTGTATATACCTTGTTGTATTACTTTATTTCTTTCCAACACTCCCCCATCCCCCTCTGTTTGCTGTGCACAATGATTTTGCCTTTCATTGTTCACCAAAAGTCACTGCACTGCAACTAAGGTTGTGCCTTAACAGACGCGTGTTTGTGAACACTAACGTCATCACACCGAAGACTAAAGTGCACAACTTTAACTGCAAACCCGCTGAGTCACCGGCCTGCAGGCCCACAGAGTCGGCTGTTTCGATCAACCGGTTCCTAATTAACCAAAACGTGTGCGAAGGAAAACAAATTAAGTGGAGGATGTTTAGGGGTGTAACCATACAGACAACTGTCAATACAACAAGAGGGTTTCAGGACACAATATGAGTTTTATTCTTATATTTAAAATAATTATTAATAGTAAAATGATCTGACACTTTTGATTTCTTTTGCATTTTTAAAAATGCAAGACGAACTGGCAAAATGAGCCACAATTACGAGAACCTGCATTTCTTTTAGCAATAATATTTGTGTTCTTTTTTAAGGAAGAGTGCAAAAAATTAAGCAGGCACAATGCAAGTATTGTTACACCCTTAAAATAACAAATAGTTTTTTCCTGGAGAGTAATTATTGAAAAAATATTTGACATTTTTTTCTCTCCTCCCCGCCCTCCTTCCAGTGGACGTGAGGTGAAGCCAGACCCCGCCAGGGACCGACGAGATGGAGGGGCCGAATAAAAGGGAGGACGTCACTGCGCTACCGCCGCTGCGTGACTTTGACCCCCGACTTCTGAGCCCGTCCCACTGCTACCATCATTATTAAACGTGATCGACTCCTAACCCGTCAGCCCAACGCCAAAGCTGCTCTCTATCCCAAACCCTGACCTTCCCCTCACCATCTGACCTAAACCCCCCAAAATCTCCCCCTCCAAGCGCCCAAAAGGAAACTCCTCCGAGTCGCCGAGGTCGACGAAGGGACAGCCACGAGGAAGACTGTTGTCGTTTTTAAAAGGAGAGATTTTTATGTTCTGCCAGAAGATTGTATTATAACTCGCATCCGGAAGGAGATGTAAAACTTGCTGAAAGTATAAAAGGGCGACGGAACGAGAGAAACCGGTGTGGAAAAAGACACTAAGAAAACGCCTCGTTTTTTAAAAAGGACAGTCGAAGGTTCTCCTCTGGACTCTAGAACCTTCCTCCAGTTCTGAGATGAGTAACGGCCCTTTCAGGAACTGAGTGAACTTTGTAGACGAGGAGCTCTAAAGGTCTATTATGCAGCAATTACTACACAATAAAGTATTTATACATGCCAAGCTTCTCTCTCTCTCCCTCTCTCTCTGTCTCTGTTCCGTGTACCTTGCGTTCATCAGATTCCCGACTCCCAAAACCAAAATCTGAAAACGAAAATGGGGGCTAATTTTATTGCATTTTATCGTCAGAAGGGAAGGATTCTACATAGAAGGGTGCGGAATATAACTGCTCAAACAAACAAATACAATATCTTTTTTTCCAAAATTGCAAAAACCAGACCTAGTACCTTTTTAAAAGTTGCACAGCAAGAATCACAGAAAGATCTCTCCAGCCCTACTGCCATTTAATTAGAGAAAATCTCTTATTATCCTTAAACACATTGTTTCTGGTTTCATTACAGAAATTAAAATGGAAGGTGGGGCGGCGCGGTGGCTCAGCGGTTAGTGTTGCCGCCTCACAGCAAGAAGGTCCTGGGTTTGATCCCCGGGTTGACTGCAGGACCTTTCTGTGTGGAGTTTGCATGCTCTCCCCGTGTTGCCATGGGTTTTCCCCCACAGTCCAAAAGCATGCAATATAGGTTGATTGGTCGATTCTAAATTGGTCCTTTGTGTGTGCTCTGCAGCGTGACGGCGCCCGCCCAGGGTGGGTTCCCGCCTTGTGCCCGTAGTTTCAGGATAGGCTCCTAATATGGAAAGTCGGAAATGTGAAATATAATTGAGCCGTAGTTATGGACAGTGTTTTTCCTCCAAAAATGCTCCAATATTCAGTTTCTTTGAGCAGTTAATTAAACTGATTTCAAAATTCGGTCTGAAATCCACTTTCCGATGTATACTTTATGATCAGAAACTCAAAATCCCAAAACCCAGTTTAGATCTTCAATTCCATTTTCAGATTTCCGTTTCCGAGTCGGGAATCCGGTAAACACTAAGTGCACAGCCCTCTCTCTCTCTCTCTCTCTCTCTCTCTCTTTTCCTTTCCCCAAGAAAACACACCCTTAATGTACACAGAGCCACCTGCTATCTTCCCACTTCCAGCATAACCAATGTCTGTTATAAACCGCTCGAAAAACGCTCGTAAGTCTTTGTTTGCCTAAAACTAGTGTCTGCATCGGGAGGATTTTTTTTTAACTGAAAGATGCTTTATTTTTGTTAAGAAAACATATGATGATGCCTATGTATATTGAAGCAGGATATATATATATTTTTTGTCTTCTGCTCTTTCACTGTGGTGAACCGTATTTTATGCTAGCTAAGAAGTTAAGCTCAGAGGAGGAGGTGGGGAAAAAAGGAAGACTTGTCAGGCACTGAGGGGGCCGTCTTTATCTGCGATTTGGATTTTTTTGCTGCCTACAACTACAATTATTCCGTTTTTCCCTCTTCGGTTTGCAGAGACACGAAACGGAATGTGTAAATATACGGAGAAACTGATTTTTTGTTTTTAGCTCGTCCTTAACGGAGCGTGACGAGCGAGTCTTCTAGATATTACTGCTGCTGTTGTTTTTCTATTAAGGGCGCCAACATTTCAGTTCAATATTAGAAGTTTATCTTGTAATTGGTGCTATATTTATAATGCGAACGTAGACATGTATCATAGCCAACTCTCACCCTAGCAGTTCATGTAAACCTTTATTTTTATTTTCCAGTAGGTAGGACAGGGACCAGTGTTCGAGGCGGAAAAGGACAAAACCTATCACTGATGCTTTTTTAAAGAAAAATTTCCTTTGGCCTTGATTGCTTAAAGTAACAATGACAGTAATTTATATATTTATGGTTTCAATAATAAATACATTTCTGCTCATTAAGCTTTATACAGAATGTCCATCTGTGTTCTTCTTCGTAGAGATCGACTTGAAGAAATAAACAAGAAACATGTCAATATGATTCCAAACTATATTATTAGGGGTATGATGAGACACGTAGCTCATGAGGCCAGACGATACACGATACTGGGTTCACGAGAACGAGAGGAGATTTTAACACTATTTTAAAGAGTCAAAAAATCTAAAATGAACCAAACTGGAAACCATTACACATGGAAAAAAACAAGCCTGTGATTGCCTAGATTTTGGGCACATTTATAATGCAGTACCAACTAGCAACAGATTTTTGACACAAAAAGTAACACCTTACTATTTTCACCACCACGACAGATATTGTCACAATTTAGTATTGTGAGATCTCGTCGCACTCCTGTGCCTTATATATTACAATTTTTGCGTATTTTTACACGAGGTAAAATAAGAATGACCTCACTTATTTCAACCTAATATTAAATGTCCAACTGTGCTTTTCGCCTTAACAATCGAACCATGACTCCAGCTAGAAACAAATCGCTGTCTCATAAATTAATAAAGCTACAATTTTTTAAATCATTTTTCACATTAAGTAAAGTGGGAATGACGGCTTTAATTTCAACTGCTAAAACTGAACATTGGGTGTGAAGTGCATCTGCAAATCTCATTAACTGTGAACTAATCAGTGAAGTCAAAATCTGATTGTTTATGTGACTTGAGGCACCTTTTAGAAAAGTTGATACAATCAAAATTATTTAACTTTAGCAAATCCAACAACAAACAAATGAATGTTTCATAACTGCATAATGCTACAATTTTTGTACTTATTTGTACATTTCTACAAGTTAATGTGGAAATGATGGCATTATGCCAAAACTGAGTGTTTGAGCAACAATATCTAATGCTAGTAAATGTTATATTTTACAAGTCATATGCATTCATAACAAATTATTCTCTCTGATCATTTTTAGGTACATAAAGAACTCTGAACATTTACTTTCAGCCAGAAATCAAACTAGGACACGACCTGACATGATTGTTATGCAAGTTCTGCTTGGTTATGTAACGGTTCATCTCTCATAACAATGGATCTGTGAGTTTGGGTGTGTTTCCAGGTCTGGTACAGGCACCATAAACATCACCACAACCGGTACCGTAAGCATCACCAGAACCGAACTCAAGTCAGTAGAAAAGTAGAGAAAACAAGCAAAAATATTTGACCAAACTGAAAACTAGTATGCCTGGAATAAAGCCAAAGCAGCTCTCCATCAATAAGACTGGAGCATTAGAGCAGCAAGATTTTGACCTGTTTGGTACTGGTGGCTGCTGGTACTGCAATCAAGTCAGTAGAAAAGTACCAAAAATAGCAGATGAGAACCAAAAATCCATAAACTAGTAAGCCTGAAATAAAGACGAAGCAACTCTCACTTCCAAAAGACTAGAGCATTTGAGTAGATAGTGGAGTAAATGAGGGACCTGTGGGTTTCCAGGTTGGGTACCGGTACCATAAGTGTCACCAGGATGAGGCTCTGGTCAGCAGAAAAGTATAGAAAGGTGCCAGCCAAGTTCCTAATCAAACCAATAAATCTGGAATAAAGATGAAGCAATTGTCACTTCCAGAAGACTGGAGCATGGCAGGGGGAGTAAGCAGCTCACCTGCAGGTTTCCAGGCTTGGTACTGGTACCAGCAGCATCATCACCAGAACCAGGCTAAAGTCGGTAAAAAAGTAGAGTCAAGATTAAGGGATAATCAGTCGGGCTGATTATAGAGAGCCCACAGCAGCATCTTGCTGATTATCGATATCAGTTTAATTTTGACCATCACCAATATTAAGTAATTGCGCTACTGTGGCTCCACTGCCGTCTCTTTTCTCTGTGCCGTTTGCTTCATTTAAAGTCACGCCCACAACAGTATCTGATTGGCTATATGTCACACTATCTTAACAACTAACATAGTGTACATTAGCAGCTAGCATAACATACATTAGCAGCCAACATCGTGTACATTAGCAGCTAATATAGTGTACATTAGCATCTAACATAGTGTACATTAGCAACTAACATAGTGTACATTAGCATCTACCATAGTGTACATTAGCATCTAACATAGTGTACATTAGCAACTAACATAGTGCACATTAGCATCTAACATAGTGTATATTAGCAACTAACATAGTGTACATTAGCATCTAACATAGTGTACATTAGCATCTACCATAGTGTATATTAGCATCTACCATAGTGTATATTAGCAACTAACATAGTGTACATTAGCATCTAACAGTGCACATTAGCATCTAACATAGTGTATGTTAGCAGCTAACATAGTGTTGCTAATTCATTTAGCAATATGTTAGCAACTATGCTTTTGGGAAACGCAGTCCAGTACAGCTGGACTAAAGACTGGTACTGGTACTGGTACCGGTACCAAAATCTACTCAGGCGAAAAGTAGAGACAACTAAGTAGTAGAGACAACAAAAGTAGAAACTGGAGCATTAGAGTAGACAGAGGAGTAAGTAGTGAACCGGTGAGTTTCTAGCTCCAGTACTGGTACCAAAAGCATTACTTGAGTTACTCTCAACTCAGAAAAGTACTGCATTAGAATATAGAGAAGAGTAAGTAATGGCGGTAGAAGAGCGGTAATGCCAGCAGGTTCATTACCAGATGAGTTAGTTTCCAGATCTGGTACTGGTACCATAAGCATTCCCAAAAAACTGAAAGTTAGGAGACTAGTAAGCAGTGGACCTGTGGGTTACTATGCTACCACCGCTGGGCCCATGAGCAAGACGATTAACCCCAAGTTCTCCAAGCAGACTGTCCCTGTAGCTGAAAAAAAAAAAAAGTCGCTCTGGATAAGAGCGTTTGCTAAATGCGGTAAATATAAGTGTGTATATAGTGTGTGTTTAAATTTCCATTATGTGAAAATTGGCGCACTGAAAGACTGTTACTCCCACTTCCATCAGCATTAGAGAGTGCGAGTGTATAAATCAAACCAAATCATAAACTGAAAAAAATATAGTAACAGCTCCCAGAAGCTGCTAAATAAAGCACAATAGAAACAACCGGTGCCAAAAATCCAATCCATTGCCTGAAGTGGCATTCCAGTTTGGTCGGCTCTCCAGAAATGGGCGAATGCCCCCCACCTCAATGCCCACCCCGAGTTCCAACGTCGCCTTTGTTCGCGACGGACACTGCAATGCTCCAACTGCAGAGGTCAGCTCTTGGTGGACAACAAAATGGGAGCTTTTTTTGAGGGAAAAAAATATAGAAGCCTGATTGCATTCAGATTTCAGAGTCTTTTACGTTGTTGCTGCCTGGCCTGGGTATTTCCCCTTCAGACGGGGAGCAGAAAGCGTGTTGAAGCAGGAGTAATCGTTTAATGAGACGCTCAGTAAATCTGTCATTATTGGCCTCATTGGCGTCGCCGCCGGCCTGGAAGTTTTACAATCGCTTTTCTATTTTCCACCACAGACACAAAAGCCACTTCATTACCATTGACTAGCTTGTAGCTATAATCTTAAACGACTGCGTGAAGTATGAACCTGTCTTACGGTGGCGCGTTTGAGGTGGAAAATCCCTCCCAATGTTGGATGTCTTCTCTATCATACTGATTGCTGGTCAGGGTTTGGCTGTTATTCAGGTTTTTGGCTCATTCTCAACCCAGCAGCGGCACTGACATGGAAGTGACACGGTAGTAAAACATTTATTGTGTTATTGACCATATTTTGTGAACCTATCTTGTGACACCGGGCGCGAGACAGCGATCAACCCTGGGCGGGGACCAACACACTGCAGGGCACACACTCACACAACCACACTCTCAGTCACACCTTACGGGGCCTATTTAGAGTCGCCAATCAACCTATAGAGTATGATTTTGGACAATGAGAGGAAAGCAGAGCACCCGAGAGAAAACCCACATAAGCACGGGGAGAGCATGCAAAGTCCACGCAGAAAAGCCCTACGGCCGACCCGGGAAGTGAACTCAGTACCTTCTCGCTGTGAGGTGACAGCAATAACCACTGCGTCCGGTGTCACCCAGGGTAAATGCAAATGTACAAAATATCACTATTTGCTTTAGCAAGTCTAATCAGTCTGACACATCTGCAAGTTTATTTTGCATTCCACACAATAATGAGGATGACAGCAACAACAAAAAAATGACAAAAATGGGTCAAAGTTCTGCTTTTAGAAGTCTTCTTGTTTTCGACAAAGAGCTCTGACCCCTTTTTGTTGACACTTTTTTTTGGGCAAGTGTAATGGACACTACTGGGAAGTTGAGTTCACAGCCTTTAACCCCTCTTGAAAGCAAAACTGTCGAGATCCATCAGCAGACAGAGAGAGAGAGCGAGCAAGAGAGAAGGACGAGAACAAAAAACGTGAAAATAAAGCGTTCACCGATTTTTTGTTCCTCCTCGTTTCCTTTCGAAGCGGGTTAAAGCGGAGCGCTTAGGCAGCGGCTCACTAATAGACGTGTGAAAGTGTGATTGACGAGGCCTGCAGTCCTGCAGCGCTGTCCGAACTTGTTGCCTTTGACAGTTTCCTTCCTCACACACTCACACACACACACAGCGACGAGATGAAGAGATGCAAAGCTCTTTGAAGATGACCGCAGAGAGTTTATCCAGGCCATGGGCATGAATATGCCTTTGTACCTGGACCCTTGCCAGTGCTCTCTCTCTCTCTCTCTCTCTCTTCCTCTTTCTCACTCCCAAATGACCCCGTTTCATTACGGATTTAAGGAATTCGGCCCCTGCACAAACAGATTTAGGGGCCACCAAGTGGAGAAGGCGCAGTCCCGGTTGAAGGCTATCATTAGCACTAGCGCTTTGGGTAAACAGTGGACTAACACGCTCCCGGGCCTGATTAGAGGGTGTGTGTTTGTGTGTGTGGGTAAAAAAAGAGAGAGAGAGGAGAGAGTTTAGCAATTGAATAATGTGTGGAGCACAGTAGGGGGTTGGAAACAGACAATATATGTGTGTGTGTGTGTGTCTGTATGTGTGTGGGGGGATGTGTGTGTGTGTGGGTGTGTGTCTGTGTGTTTTGCACAGATTGCTACTTTTGAAGCTATAAGCATTTATGAATACTCCACTTTCAGGAACACAAACATGTCTAGGCCTGAAAAAAGTGTTTTTGTCTTTTTTTTTTTCTTTTTTGAAGTTTGTGTGTGTGTGACCGTGTGTGTGTGTGCCTGTGTGTTTGTGAAAAGTGCTACTTTTAAACTCCTAAGCATTTATGAACATTCCACTTCCAGGAACACACACACGTTTTGATAAAAAGGACTCTGACCCATTTTATGCCCTTCTTTTTCAAGTTTCAAGTTTTCACACGTGTGTGTGTGCGTGTGTGTGCGTGTGTGTGCGTGTGTGTGTGTGTGTGTGTGCGTGCGTGTGTATGTGTGTTTGTGTGTTTGCACAGACTGTTACTTCTAAAATCATATGCATTTATGAACATTCCACTTTTTGTAACACTAACACGTTGAACAAAAAATTAAACCCCAAAACTGTTATTGTCTTTTATTCATTTGTTTTTTGTTTCATTTTAAAATTCTTTTTATTTCTTTTTGCAAGTGTAATGGACACTACTGGAAAGTTCATCTCACAACATTTAATCCCATGAAAGCAAAGCTGTCAGAGACCTGTCAGGAGAGAGAGAGAGACAGAGAGAAGAGACAGAGAGAAGAGTGAAAGAGGACAATTGCGTTTACACAAGCGTGTTTGTCCTCCTTAAATTTGCCGAATCCAACCGGACGTCCTTCTCTCCTCCCTTTTCCTCGGGCACTACAAAAAGCTTGTCTGTCTTGTCTCTCCTTTGTCAATCGCTCTGCATCTCCTCTTCTCTCCTCTTCCCCGACATCCCCCCCTTTTTTCACTTCTTTTTGATGTGGCCGGAGGCCCACAGAACACACAGGTAGAAGCCGCGAACCGTGAAGCTGTCTCCTTAAGCGCGACCTCTCCAAATCTGCGTGTTTTGTTTTCAGACACTTGTGAGGACATGATTGTCATCTAAAAAGTCAGAAAAGACTGGTTTTTGTGGCTTCGTGAGGACTTCGAAACCTACGCGATTTTAAGGCCGTTTACGAGTGGCCGTCAAAAGCCCTCGATGTGATGCGAAATGTGATTTCAGTGCAAAATGAATTTCAGTAAGTTCAACAATCAGAGTAGTAATCAAAAAGTTGGTTTATGATAAAAACCTAAAAATTGCACCACAGTTGTGTGAATACTCAAGATTTTAAAAAGAAATTCATCACATAATTTATTACTCACTGTTAAAATGTAACAATCAACCATCATTATGTCCGGTAGTTTTAGTTTTAAATAAATAAAAGGTTACGTTAATTTAATATGGGATTTCCCCGCGACCCCGGTTGTGAGTGAGCGGTTCGGATAATGAATGAAGGAAGGATTGTTAAAATGTAAAATTATGCAGCCTTTACTCGATAATGTCGGACAGTCTTCCTTGAGCCACTTTGGTGTTACGGTTTTGCTCAGGAACTCAGTTGATGGTAGTGCTGGAGGTAGGATCTGAACCCACAACCTCTTGGTCCAGACATGAGCATCCTAACCACTAGACCAACACCTCCCCAGATAAAAAGAAATATCAAATTAAGGCTGTTTTTTTTTTTTTTTAAATAGCTCTTGATATGAACAAATGGCAACAAAGCCCTTGATTGAGTGCAACTCTATGTTTGTTTAGTGGATCCATCGCTACAATGTTGTGAACAAACAAACTCAGCTAATATTAAATTGTAATATTATAATATTTGGCATACAATATTGCAGGTGCGAGCATTTTTAACATGGATTTTCATTAACATTTAAACATACTCATAAACAAACATTTATTTTCGTTTATTGTTAGAAACATTGTTTAGACATTTCTTGCATGAGTTTATATGCTTAAGCCTTGCTCATAATATTTACATTTTAAATGAACACTTTATTCTTTTTTTGTAATAAATATGTGAAACATTATGTCCAACAGAAGCAGTTTTTTTGCCTTTTACTCCATTCCTTAACCCCTATGAGCTCCTTTTTCTTTACATATGGTTTTTTTGGAACTAATTGTCGCCCGAAAGAGCGATAACACAGAGTTTGTTTTTGTTAGACATTTGTCTTCAGAATCATGGAGTGTGAACAAGGTATTAGTTGTCATTAGTCATTAGTCATTATGGGAGTCTATGGAAGGAGCTCACAAATAAAGCAAGACGTGACTGTGCATGTGTGTGTGTGTGTGTGTTACTGACTTTGGAGACAAATTTTCTGACTCTACACCTGCTGATTGCCTACCAACCTTCCTTCGGGGACGAAAAATGTGTGTGTTCGTGTGTGTTACAGAAAGAGAAAAAGAGCGAGCAAGTGAGCGCATGCACAAACATCCACATTTCACTCCTAAACTGCTACACACACAAACACACACCTGGTTTTTATATCTTTATGGGGTCTAGAGGTAATAAATACCTCACATGTAGCTCGCATATAACTGATATATGACCATACAAAAACGAAACCTAAATTTGAAACTCAATCCTAATATTAAACTCGGATTCTTTGTAGCTGTAAAAGTTTGTAGTTTGTAAAATAAACTTGTATTATAAAAGGTATAGTTTGAGTTTATGTAATGTGTTTTTACAGTTTTCTAACACATTTGCGATAACATGGAATCACACACACCAAAATACACAAACAACACATGGAACTAACATGTTTCTTTTCATTTTTTGTTAAAACATAACTCTAACATGGACATTTTATTTTCTTATAGGGCGAAAATACACACAAATAACACAACACTGTTAATACATTGCTTTATTAGTAATAGGATTTATTTTATTTAAATGTTTGTTTAAAGAGTTAGTCTAACAGAAACAAATCACACACACACACACATTTGCCTTCCTATATTTGTTAAAACTATCATCAATCCAACTTTACACCTCCAACCATACACACTGAAATGAATCGTAATCCTGACTTTCTAATGGTAACCCTAAATCTCCCCATCAGGAGAAGTTCTTAAAATCCATTAAGACTTTCTAGTGCTTCCTACCTGCATTTCCTTCCTCTTTACAAAACCAACTTAATAGCATAAATGACTCCTAATGGATCTGGTTGGTTGAAATATTTAATGGAAACCATTACATCACCATGACCAATGTGCATTGGGATTCATTACAGATCTGATGTTCCCTTTTTAAGAATACACTTTCTCTCTCAGCACATACACACACACACACACATACACACACACACACACTACAGCAGCATCAGCAATTCTTATCTTACGGATTCTGGTGGTGTGTGTAATGTGTGGCGAGCAGCAGGACACAGAGCTGCTGCTGTTGTGCAGGGCGAACACTGGGAACAGACCTTTTACTGAACTCCACACAGCACAGGAAACAGCGACACACAGTTCACACCAGAACACACACACAGACAAGGACCACACACTGCCATGGCCTCACACACACACATACACCTCTATATATGTCATCTATATGCATATATAGTTATTTGTTTAGCTCCCTCTTTCTCTGCTCAGTAACATTCTCATTGTGTTTCTCACTCCTATCTATCTATCTATCTATCTATCTATCTATCTATCTATCTATCTATCTATCTATCTATCCATTTTGTCTATCTGTCTATCTATCTATTTACCCATGCATATATCCATCCATCCATCCATCCTACTTTCTATATGCACTATGTGTCAACAATTGCTGAGCAATGTACCCAGTACAGGAAAAACAGTGTTTTTGAGAATGTGAATGTAAATGTAAATACCATTAACAGGTTTGTATTTCTATAAATCAACTCCCCATCCCTCACCACCCTAACTTTCTCTCCCTCACTCCCTCCATCCCTCCACTCCCCTCTCTCTCATCCCATTCAGCAGGTAAAAAGCTAAAAGTGACCTCCACCCCATCACGACTATGACCCCACTCAGCCGAAGGTGAGACGACTTCCATTCACAGTGCCAACAAAGTGTAGAAATTCCTGCCCAAGTGTCAGAGAGGACGAGTCGAGTCACGTCCGGCTTTATTGTTGGTGCGAGTCGATGCTCGGGGCCGCGTTTGTGCTGCAATGTCATGCACAGGAGCGACAGAGGAAAAGGAGGAGGAGGAGTGCACACAGAGCCAGAGGTCAGACAAGTGAGATGAGGTGCAGCCCGACATCACTGCTACATACACATACATAGACACACACACACACGCAGATAAATCCCAGGTATAAACACAGCACAGTCAGTAACTAAACAGCTGCCGACTGTCTAAAGCACAGCACAACCACGGAACGTGCTGGTGGGACAGTGATGCTAAACACAATGTACGTACTCTGAAAAATATGCAAGAAAATTACAACAGCTAATGCCTGGCATATCTTAAAAATGTGAATTTTTAAAAATGTAAATTAGAAATTAGATTTGAAGGCAAGCTAGACACTGAAGTCAAACTGAAACTGGTCACTGCGCAATAAATATGCACAAAATCTTTAGCTGTTACTACTACACAAAATACAATCAAGTTGATGCAATTTTGGTTTAAAATCTCACCTTTTCAATGAACAAAATGATATTTTCATTGTAATGTTAACATCTAGGCTAGAAAGTAAAACTTAATTCTACACATAAAACATATATGCAGTGCATTTCAGTTTTACTGAAGAAATTAATAAAATATGAAGGAGTAAACAGGTTAAAAACCTCCTGAACAAGTTGACACACATTTTGGATCCCACCTTTTTCAATGCTTGACATTACAAAATGTTGCAGTGTTTAACAAGGGTTGGTGTCCAGGATAAATTAAAATATATAATTGTATTTGAAATCTGTAATTAAATGTTAACTTATTTAAACATGTACATTGACATACAGTTTTCATTACAATTAACTTAAAGGCCGTGGACACAAATGCAGACGTATAGAGTGTGTAGCAGCAATGGAAATATATAAACTTGCTAAAATATATAGGAAGAATAAAAATTAATCTATGACATCATAACGGGTTAACAAAGGACAAAGGTGATGCAATTTTTGCTACTTTGATCTAGACTCTCAACTTCAAATACTTTTTTTAAATTTCAAAATATGGAAACCCTTTCTATTTCCATTTGTGAATCACTTTTCTTCTGAAGTTTAATCAGTGTTTTTGTTTTCTAACCCACCTAACATGTCTTGAATGCCTTTGAGACTGTTAATCCCCTTCTTGTACTGGAGTCTAAGGTATCAAATTTTCACTTTTGCTTTCCTCCCCTTTTGCGTTCAGCCCGAAAGCCTGGGAAATGCAGAGGAGCCGGCGGCTTGGACAGGTAGAGATTTGACCATCTTTGTTTGTCCTGGTATGAATGGGGGGCTCCATGTGAGAGAGAGAGAGTGGGAGGCTGAGCTCAGGGCATTTAAGCGCTGAATGAAAGGTATTTAGAGAGGGAGATTGAGAGAGAGAGTGAGAGAGAGAAAAGAGAGAAGGAGGTGGAGAGGGAGGTGTTGGCTAAAATAATGGGGTGATTGAGTCCCTGTGTTAGGGGTATTAAGGCGAGACTGAGGATGATGGATCCACAAGTGCAAATCCCCCGCGCTAAACTGATGGCTGATTAAGTGTTAAGTCTCCAGTTTAGTCCATTGACTCCACGGCCCCCTGCCACCGCGAGCCTGTTCCCCTGCGGCTAACGCTTTGTCCGAGTCTATACACCATTCCCCAGTGAGGCTCAGTAACAATACTTGCACACACACACACACACACATTCCCGTCTTGCTATCAATGTGAGGACCTCCCACTGACTCTTATAAAGACTATATACATAGGCAAGTAATACTACAGCGACACCCTAACGCTAATCTTAATCCTGTTAGATTTTATTCAAGACACTAAATATTTTAGCTCCTCATGAAATCTGAATTAAAATATAAAATCAACATTTCCAGAAAAGCATTTTTGCCTCATGAAGACTGGTCCTCACATTGAAAAATGTCCTCACAAGACAGCAAAACGTGATCTCAGGTTTTTATATTGTTTAAGGGAAAATCAGGTACACACAAGTACCTAAAAATTTGCAAGATCCAAATATCAACTCACACACACAATCACGCACTCACACTTTTCCTTCTTGCTATCATTGCGAGGACCCCCCCCAGCTCTCACAATGACTAAAAGTAAATACCTACATCCCAATCCTTACCTTAACCGCAGTTCAGATTCTCACATACAATTTAAATTCAAAATATAAAAGCAGTTTTTCCTCAAAGAATCTGCTCATCATCTTCAAAAAGTCCTCACAAAGCAGCAAATATCATTTTTTCATATTGTTTAGGGGATAATGAGGTCCTCACAAGTACCTAAAAATCTACATACACCCGTGAACCCAATCACACACATACTTGCACACATACACACATTAACGTCTTGCTATCATTGTGAAGACCTCCCACTGACTCCCATAATGACTAGATATAAATAACCCTACAGCTACACCCTAACCTTAAACTCAGAAACCAAAAGCAAAGCTTTTAGTTTCTCACATAGAATCTGAATCAAAATAAGCAATTGGAACATTTTTAGAAAACTTTATAAGATTTAATAAGATTAGTCTTCACATTCAGAACAGACCTCGCAAAGCAGCAAACTCTGATATCTAATATTTATATTATTTAGGGGATAATCCAGTCCCCACAAGAACTCAAAAATCTGCACAAACACACACACAACTAAACTGTAAGGTGACCAGTAGCAGCTAATAGATTTTCAATCTACGAAATTAATTGAATTTGAAAGTAATATATAAATAATATATACATAGTAAACTATTCACAAAATTGTTTATCTAAAAGGACTTGATGTTGTTAGTAATATTTTTCTTGAATTTGATCTTGATTTTTAAGGCTTTTACAAATCTTTAGACAGCCAAAAATGTGAATCATAATTTCTATTATTTTCGTTTGGATATTGGTAAAATTTAGACAGGTTAAAAATATTATACTGATGTACAAGTATTTAAATTTATGATATTTTCATCACAATAAATTATTGTCAGCAAAACTTCTATCAGGTCTGAGCATTCTGTTTGTTCTATTCCCTGCACAGGTTTTAATGAGCTTCTTTTGGTCATTTCTTGACTCTTCTTCTTCTTCTTCTTCTTCTTCTTCTTCTTCTTCTTCTTCTTGTTCTTCTGCTTCTTTCCTAGCTGCAAACCTGCAAGGTTTTAAATGTGTGAGATCTTTGAACTTAAAGCTTTGATTTTTGTGAGAGGAGAATAAAAGGAAAGAATTTATGATCTGTCTCTTTCATCACAGTAGTTGCTTTGTGCCCATATTCAGCCCAACAGTTGGTGCTCTGTGTCTGTGTGTCACGAAACACATCTCAAAGTGACCAGAGGGAGTTGAAGAATTCCACCACTGCAAAATCTCAAGCTTTGTCCTCCCAGCACCCCCATCAATGACCTTCTTTTTCTGTCTGCACATTTCAAACATTTTTTCCTGGCTATTTTCTTATCCTTTTTATCTGCTAACTCATTACACTATATTCAGAAGCCAGACCACAGATGTGCTCATGTGTTCCCTGCTTCCACAAACCTGCTGTTGAATCTGTGATATTTCACCTTGAAAAACATGCATTGTTTGTATAGTTGCCACACATATGTAAGTCACTAAATTTTTATAAATAGATCTAAATTTTGGGACCTAGGTTGTGGGATTATCCTTTGCGCTCTACACGGGGGGTTGACCTCCCAATGATGGTGCCTCGGGGGCAGTTGGTGGCGTAACGGTAGGGTGTTCGCCCCGTGATCAGAAGGTTGCAGGTTCGAATCCAGGGCCGGTAAAGTTACCACTGAGGTACTCATAAGCAAGGTACTGTCCCCAAGCACTGCTCCCTGGGCGCTTGTTAGCTGCCCACTGCTCCCACTGCTACTAGCGGTTAAATGCAGAGGTCACATTTCGTTGTGGTGTGCTGTGCTGTTCACAATGACAAATAATCACTCATAATAATTTTTTCAAGTGTAAATTAGACACATCCGCGCCACTAGGGGTTGGTATAAAGTCCAGGAGTTCTGTCATTTTGGTTCATTTAAAAATAGGATATAAACCTTCATCTACTTCTTCCCCATCTTCTATTTCTTCAGTGATTATAACTTCCTGTTAACTTTTAGCTGAGATGGTTGATAAGTTCTGGACTTGGGTTTCTTTCTTTTTGATTTTGCAATCTCTTTGCTTTGATATACTGTACATGAATAAGAGAGATGGAAAGCAGAACTCAATTCCTCTTGTTTCTGCATTGAATCTTGCATGTATTGACAGGCCTTTCTTTTGGCAAAATTGGCACAAGTCAATAAATGCGAGCTTTAAAAAAAAATCAACAAAGAATTAGGGCTGGGCGATATGTCATAAAAATAATATTGTGATATTTTTAGACTTTATCACGATCCACGATATATATCTCAATACCTTGGAATTTCCTCTAAATCACTGTATAAATGATCAATTCGGCCCTATATTGCATAAAATGACACCAATATAATGAATTTGAAGTTTAACATAGTAAATGCTTTTATTTTAAACCAAAGTATAATATAGCAAACTTTATACTTTATATTGGGGACAGACAAGTGGGCAAGGGGAGCCATTGATTGCGTGCTTATTAAACGTGTAAGACCTAAGTATTAAATTATTATTATAAGGTCGATAAACTATAACTCCTTCATCTTTGGTTTTCCTGTAGAAACTTTCTGCAGCGTGCAGTCAATCACAAAACCAGGAGCCATCAGCCAATAGGATTCACAGGCAGAAACTGCCAAAACCCCGCCCCCAAACTGCCAAAACCCCTTTCAAACCGCGCGCACGTAGAAATCTCCCTCGAGGAAAAAAGCGCGCTCTAGTTTTGGCGTTGATGTGACGCCATAGGCGGGGTACGAGCAGAGAAGCAAAACACAAAACTGGTACAAAACGCGCATGCGCTAGGAGTTTCCTGGATGGGCAGGGGGGCGAGCTGTCTGCTTTGACGGGGCAGAAAAGCAAAACACGAAAGTACATGCTGTCAGTTTAACAGTAACGTTAGGATTTATACTCGATGATCACGATATAGTCATTTACTACATCGCACGTGGAGAAAGCCGAGATACAGCGAGTATATTCGATATATCGCCCACCCATATAAAGAATGATAGATAATATGTAAAAGTTCCGTCACTTTGTACCAATAAAAGTGACTAAAGGCTTGTATTGCTGTCTTGAAGTTAGATCTCTAAAAATAAAGTTTGCCTACCTCCTTTCTACCATTATTACTCAGTAAAAACAGCCCAGAGAGAAAGATACATGAGATCACGTGCAAGACTGCTGAATGAGATAGACAGAGGAGGTACAAAAATGATAAGATTCAATGTGATACTCCTTTACTAAGCTCTGAAACGGTCTATAATTACAGTGGACTCTGAATCCCAGACAAGGCAGTGGAGAAAATGAACAGTGATGAATGAGGAAGAGTTGCTGCTGGTAATCTCAAGTTCATAAAGGCACTAACCGGCCCAACACTGTGCCCCCAGCTTGAACTCAATCTGATTTGTCTATGATAGCATCAGAAGTAAACACAGTCACTCACGCAAAGGGGTTTGTCAGCTTTACAGGAATATATGCCACACAGGCCTGTTTGTTTAATGAGACATGAATGATTCATCAGCAAACAGCAGTGATGCACAAAACCCGTACTAAAATATGAAATCAAGATTCCAAAAAAGATGACTCCTACTTGAGTAAAAATACTATAGCGTCTCAAATAAAGTGATTGATAATTTGTCACTGTGAACACAGAACAGCACAGCACACAGTGCACCATAAGACAATGTGACCTCTGCATTTGACCCATCCAAGAAGGAGCAATGGGCAGGGCCCGTGGAGCAGTGTTTTGCGGATGGTACCTTACTCATGAGAACCTCAGTGGCACCATTACCGGTCCGGGATTCGAACTGGTGACCTTCCAATTACAGGGCAAACTCCCTAACAGTTACTCTACCAACTGGCCCAAAGAGTACTCAAGTACTAAAAATATTTTGCTGGAATTAGCAACGGTTTGTTATTACAAGAAATACTTGACTAAAGGTCTTAATGTTACTTGCTTTCATTATCAAATATGAAACCAATTCTCAAACTTTAATTCCACAAATGATGAGACCCAGAGTGTGGCACAAATTACACAAATTACCACTACACTGACCATTTCAATGAAGTGACTTTGAGTGTGTTGTACCAATTCAAGTTTTAGGATTTTGCACCATCAGTTACAAAAAAGTCTATAAATGGTGAAATTACCCCTCCTGTGTCAAATCCTGAAACACTGTACAAGTAATTTTGTACTTTGTGACAATACTTAAGTATTACACTCTCTGCTTGACTACTATTCTAATGAAAGTAATGTACTTTTGCTCCAAGGACGTTTTGAGTCTTTCTTGTTATACCCTTATTTTACAAACAGATTTTTTTTTTCTAATCTAATACTGTAGGGGTGATATTGCCACCTGCAGACTTTTATGCAACTGACAGTGCAAAATCCTAACCCTTGAATGGCTCAGCACACCTGACATGTTTCAGTAAATTGTGATTTGGGCCACATTATTTGGTATGGTTCTGATCATGTTTGGAATAAACTAATCGTTACTAACACCAGCAAACTACTTCAATATTTAAGTAATGTTAATATCAGATACTTTAGTAATTTTACTCAAGTAGTATTCAGAAGGGCAACTTTTACTGGAACCATTTTCTTTCAAAGGGATATGGGTTTCGGGTACTGTATATACACCGCTTAGAGTCCCTGATCACTTCATTTGTCATATATCCTGTGATGTTTAGGATATTATAGGATTAAAAAATAATCAGTTTATTATGACGTACTGCTGTTCACCCTCTACTGTAATCTCAATTGGTAAGTTGTGTCTCGCAGGACACCCAGTGGCCCAATCTTTGTACTTTTTCACTATTATTATTTGAAACAAAATGGAGTAATTTTCTAAATCCTCAAAATCAGTTCCTGGTAGCAGTTGGCGTGGCTAAAGGCAAATCCTCTGGGTAAAGCTTTAGAGGAGTTGAAGTGCATCTTTGGCATGATGCCCAGACCCTTGAATACATCAAATTCTTGCTTTCAGGGATGTCAGGCTTCACAAGTCACTCTTCAAAGGAGAAGAGCTGTTCAGGGGTCTCGTCACTGCCATATCGGAGCGAAGAAAGGCCCTTTCTTCGAGAACGAACCTGCCTCTGCAAGCACTGCACTTCAGCAGCGTACTGATCCTGTTCCAAGTCCCACCCCAAGACTGACGAGGTTTAAGAAGGAATGACACCAGAGAAAACGGAGCCTACAGGAGGGTCCTAAGTGGGATTGTTGGATTTTTTGTTGCCCTTTCACAAAAAAGCATAATTCAGGAGCCTCCAATGGGAAATTCCCTTCTCACAGAAATAAATATCTAACTAATAACAATAGCCAATTTACCATGAAAATGAACTTGTTGGCAATGTTGTTGTAGTGGAAGAAATCTTGGCCCTGAACCAAGAGGTCACAAGTTCAAACCTGACTGTATCCTACTTCCAGCACTAACAACAATGTGCCCCAGGGAAAGGCTCTTAACACCAAGTTGCTCTATTGAGACTGTCCCTGTAATTAGGAAATGTAAGTACCTCTGGGTAAGAACTTATAAATGCTGTAAAAGTAATTAATTAAAGAGCAGTATAAGTAAAATAGCTTGGATTGACTGCACCTGTGTTGTTTATTTTGTAGCTTTGTTTTTAGGAAGAAAGTAATCACATCTTTGCACATTTTTGCCAAAAGTAATGTCATACTCAAAAGCCCAGTTGAGTATGATCACTAAGAATGTTCAAGCTCTTGGGCTCCTACTGAAACAGTTAATGTCTTATGCCATGCAGTTCAAAGAACAGAACAGTGGACAGAGAAACAATTTTAGCTCTAAATCCAATTGATTAGTATTTGTAGTTCAAAATGTAAAATGGCACATTATCATGCCATCATCAGGCCATTGGTAGTCCTTTGACTTGCTTAAGTAGAGAGCACCATTCACCACCTTTCTACCAATATTTCTGCCCGGCTACACGACTACAAATGATCACAATATGTCTGTAAATTCAATCACTAAAGTGTTGTGAAAACTAATATGTGTAGAGGATTTAAAACTCAAGACTGCAAAGATTATTGTTTGCCAATTTAATCCACAAAAGCCTTGCTAAGTTGCTGGTGAGTTGAATCTGCTGTGTTAAATGATCTAATAGCATTCCAATGCCTCTGGTGCCTGGACCCCTAAATACTAATACCCTTGTGCAATAGACAAGAAGGTTGAATAATTTATTTTTTATTTTTTGCAAAAATGGCCCAAACAGCATAAGTAAATCGTATCTATGCCTAATACACAATTATGGGTCAGAGACTAACCTGTGATTTCCGCTCAGGCCACTAGTGGCCACCATGTGTCATCATTAGAGGTGTGAATCTTTACTGGTCTCACAATTCGATTCGATTACGATTATCACATCAGCGATTCGATTCGATATCTTGATGCATCACAATGCATGCAATCAATTTTTTAAAAATTACTTCACATTGCACGCAGATTGGGCATGGATCACAGATTGGGCAGCCATAGTTGTTACTGAATTTTTATGCCACAGCCAGAAAATCACTAAGCAATGTCACTATGATACCATCCAGGGGTTTTCAACTGGTTCTGTCCCAGGGACCACCACTCAGACTAAGTGTTGGAGGGAGTATTTTTTGTATTACTTTTTAGATATTTGCATTAAATTCATTATTCATAAAGATCAAAATCAAAGTAAACTTTATTGTCACCTCTGCTATACACTGTACAGATATACAGAGAGACGAGACGACGTGGCTCCAGTTTACACAGTGCAACAAGAAACAGGGAAGAAAGAACAAATAGGGCACATAGAACGTATATAAATAGAATACAAAATATACATTTTAAACTAGAAATAGAGTATTAAATATAAACTTTAAACTTGTACTAGAAATAGAAGTAAAAAGAGAGACAATTTAGATGCAGTATTAACCTACAAAAGTGGAAATTGACTTTTACACTGTATGTGCAAGAGGTAAGAAACAGTTTCAATATGAAAAATTCTATATCCAGTCTATTACAGTTTTTCTCAGTCACTTTCATGCAATTTCCTCATCAGAAACACCATTCTCACTACTCTTAAAGCAGTTCTCAAAACAGTTCATGCGATTCTCCCAACACTGAATCACCTGTGCAGAAGCCACTAAAACAATCAAAACCTTGTGCACGCGTGTCAGAACATACAACATCAATCACTTCAACACTGTGACAAATGAATAAAACACTTTCACCAGTGCATCGAGACTTAATCAGCAAATGTTTTAATCTTTTCAGTAAATCCATACTCAAATCTAATGTAGAGAAAAATAGAAAAATAAAATGTAACACAATTGCAAAAAACATTTGCAAATTTACAGACAATTACTATAACTGAGAAAGAATGGCTAAACCTGTACCAAATTACATTCCCCCAGGTTTAGAGCAGGGGGAACACAGATGTGCTGTGAAGTCCCTCAAGGGGCATCCAGTCTCTCTTCCCTGTTAGGCCACATCATTGCATCTACGTCACACCTGATATTTTCTCTTCTGAGACAAAGCGGGAAAAATCTTTTGGCATGCCGCACCCAGGCCCGACAAGCCTCATGTGTGATGTCCCCACAGCCAGCATCCATTGCCTCCAATAATGACATTTGATCGTGGGGCCTGCAATCATACACCTTCCACCTCCAAGCAGAGAAGAATTCCTTGATGGGGTTGAGGAATGGTGAATAAGGCGGCAGGAACACCATCATCATTTGTTGGTGGGTTTCAAACCATTTCCTCACATGGTTTGAATGGTGAAAACGTACATTGTCCCAAATCACAACATAACATGGCATGTTGGCCCTCACAATCCCCTTAGCATTTTCTGGAATAAGAGCAGTGTAGAGCCCATCCAAAAACTGAAGAAGCCGGTCGGTGTTGCAGGACACAATGCTGGCTGCATTGTGTATGACTCCATGTTCAGCAATAGCAGCACACATTGTGATATTGCCCCCCCGCTGCCCTGGGATATCTGCAGTGACCCTCTGATATCTACCCGGTTGTCTTCCGTGAGCCCTTCTTTGTCCTCTGCATGCTCCTCTCCCTCTTGCCATTCGAGCCTCACGCCCTCTCACAACCTTCTGCTCCATTTTCAGCGCTATGCACTGAGTGGAACCTGAGCGGAACCTGAGCGGAACCTGAGCATCTATATATCTGCTTGTGTGAATGCAATTTAGAGGCATGACATGCACCTGTGATATAAGATTGTGAACATGTGTTTCTCTTTGTTCCAACTGATTCTACATGTAATTCTACTTATTTTCAATTGAAGACCAATTTTATTGTTACCACTGGCAGTGTGTGATTGGCCTTACTCTTTACTACATACATGAAAGAAGTTTAAAATGATTTGATTGATGACAGTAATGCATTGCACCACAGTATCAAAGCGAGCGAGAGACCTGCAACTCTCAGTGATGCATGAACTGTTTTGATGAATTGTCAAAGTCAGATGAGAAATTCTAATTTGTGTGGGAGACTGTGTTCCTGTTTTGAGAACTGCATTAAGAGTGGTGAGAATGGCGTTTCTGATGCGGAAATTGCATGAAAGCGACTGAGAAAAACTGTAATAAAACAGTATCTCTTAAAATAGTCTGACTAGCATTGAAGTATGTGCAGATATTATAACAGCAGTGGAGAACTAGAGTCTGTGCAATACTTTTCAATAATATGTGCAGATATGGTTAGTTAGAAGGTAACCAGTGATATATACATTCAATGTTCAAAATATGCCCAAATCAGTTGGAAATGTTTTGCAAAATAAAAAAGGAGTAATTTTTATTAAGTGAGTTCAGTAGTAAAGGGGGACTGCATGTCGCAGACCGCCTGCAATGCTGCCGTAGACCGCTAGGGGACAGCGGATCGCCGGTTGAAAACCTCTGTTAAAATCGATTACGAGCTGCCATTGCATCGATGCAGAATCGTCCACATCTGCATCGCGATGCATCGATGATGTGATTAATTTCAACACCCCTAGTCACCATCCCCTCTTTGTGTCTAAGGTTTGTTTGACCTAATGTGCTTCACCTGTGTTTGGCCGTATTTAAGTCTCCGCTGTCCCATTTGTTCTTGTTTTTTGATTCTTGTTTTTGTTTTAGCTGCTGTGCTGTTCTCTGTTGTATTAGGTGGTCTGTGTTTGTTCAATTTAGCCAAGGCTTGTAGTTCTTGTGGTTTCTCTTTTTTATTCAAGTTGCATTTGCTTAGTGGTTTTATTTCTTTTGTGTAATAAAGCTAATTGCGTTTATCCAAATGTAACCATGTGTCAATGAGCTGGCATGTCAGAAGGGTTTAAAGGAACATGTAATCCTCTGCCAAACCTTAAAGCTGATCTTCAGCCAGTCAGCAATAACTTAGACTGCGACAACAAGATTGAAATGATTGCAGCTTGCTTCAAAGGTGTGAGCTGAAAGAGAGCATTCATACTTCCTTTCTGGCAGACTCCTCACTTTTTCCATCTTCAGACTCTACACTAACAGATCCAGTACAACCCCGCCCCAATCCAAATTACTCTTAAGACATGCAACTGCAAAGAGAAATGAGTTTGGCTTTGCTGTGTTCAAAAAGTGAGAATACTTTAATATACAAATAATGGTTTGTGGATTGACACCATGCAGTTGGCTTCTGTTGGGTCTATGCTTTTATTGTATACTGTATTGCAGTACATCATTTCATGCTTTTAATGAACTAGACCTGCACAACATATTATTTTAGCATTATCATTACAATGTCCCATTTCAAAATGTCACAACTCATGATAATGATGTTGATTAAACATGCTACAACTTTTACTGCTCTTTTACTGTTTATCTACCATCTAATATCATTTACAAGATTTTTTGGGTGATGTTCAAGAAATTGTGATTCACATTCCAAAAAATGCATTTTCCTAGAAAATCTCACCAGTCATTCTAGGTTTCTTTTTTTTCTTCAAATATTACAGTAAACATATTGAAATGGTAGTTTTTCCCATAATATCATGCAGCCTCACAATAAACACCAACATGATAGCATTGAACTGTGACTCCTTTAAAACTAGAGGTTTGCATTTTTTCTAGAGTCAAACCTTCTAAAATTAGGTAATGTTATAACACAATATACTGGACTTGTTCTCTTCTCAAACCTATTTTTTAGCGTTGCTTTAGGTGGGGGGGAGACTCATGAGAAGGAGAGGAAGGAGCTTCTGGTATGAGTCTTAGAAGCAGGGTCTGTGGTTCTCATCGGTGTACGTTGTACCACCAGGGCCAAGTGGGCATCCGGCCCAGTCCCAAAAATAAAACCCACAAGATACGCCTTACACCAGGACACCTTATGTATGCAAACTATTACATGTTCAATTAACACTGTAACCGATAGTTTGCTATGTCAACAGTAAGCGTTGCACTCATCAAGCATTACATTCACATCCCCCACCAGCTGGGATGCTCTAAACCACAGCGCAGACCCAAGTCAGTTGCTGAAAACAAATTTAGAGAGCAGTTCAATCTTTGACAGCTTAACTTTTTTTTTGTATTTGTCAAGAATTGCCCAAAGTCCTGGAGAGAAAATGAGATAATATTCTGAATCTGAGTTGGTAGCACAAGCAAAGGCAAATAAAGGCGAAGCAGGATAGTGGCAGAGCACAATTCAGGTTGGTGAGGTATAGTGATGGAACGACATCCAGAATCGTTACATTTTTGGAGCAAAAATCTTCAATGTGTGATGAGGTCCAGGGTGGGGCTCTGGAGTGCCCCTAGTGGTGCAATGATGGAACTGACCATGGATTATAAAATCATTATTCAGGAGAGCAAATAATTGTCTTTTGCAGGTCTTTTGAACAGGTCATGATCATTAAATTGTGAAATCTGAGGATAGGTTTTGGTTACTTTATATTTGTCTGGCAGAATTCTTAGGTCACATTTTATCCAGTATTGCTTATAGAATTTGTATATCTATATAAATAT
>JAVGVS010000414.1:307871-353965 GCA_032718565.1 Distichodus sexfasciatus | reverse complement strand
TACTTTGGTTGCGAGATATGTGATTTACAAAATACCGAGCCCAAAACAAGGCACGACACAATTATGTCTCACAAATCTTTTATCTAATGATTCATACCTGACATTTTTTTAAACCTAAATCTTTAACATCTCTACAGCTAGTTTCAGCAGTCTGGGATCTGACTGCCCAGTCCATAAAGCACCCGAACCTGGCAGAATCACAGGAGGACAGGCCCTGTGGGTGCAGGCCAGACCAACAGGCGTTCAACCCTTCAACCCCGTCGCCCAGGGCAGGGCCCCAATCTCCATGAGCTAACTGGGAGACGGTAACAAGGGAGGTGTTGTGGGCAGGTGAAACTGGAAGAAGACCCCAGGGCAGACCCTGGACACACTGGAGAGATTCTCTCAGCTGGCCTTGGAACACCTGAACATCTTAACAGAGAAGCTGGAAGAGGTGGCTGGGAATCTTTGGCTTGAAATCTTGCTTTGGACATCCTTCTATTAGCATTTGCAGCATTTAGCAGCCACTTTCATTTCCTAATTTCCGAGACATCAGCGTTCCCAGAGAGCAGCTTGGGGTTGAGGGTCTTGCTCAGGGACACAGTTGAGGTAGTGCTGCAGATAGGATTTGAAACCACAACCTCTTGGTCTAGAGGTAAGTATCCTAACCACTTGACCACGACCAACTCCATCGGATCCTCCACCACCACGTATCAGACCTCTACAGTCTGCACAGTTTTTGTGGTCACCAGGGCGGAATCTCCCAGTTCCGTGGCAGGAAGTGGAACCCCATGCTCTGCCCTGCCATTACAAATGCCACGCCCCAATCCCATTTCACAAATCGATACTTCTTGTGTTCTGCCATTCACATGAGGACAGGAAGAAGGTGGATCTTCTGTTTCTTCTAGTGATGGCCTGATCTGTGCGTTACCGTTATGCTGGAGGGATTCCGCAGTGTTGAAGCTTCTATTGCCTGTTACACAGAAAAAAAGTTCAAGAGAGATATGTAATAAGTAGCAGTGAGAGTCAATAAGAAAGCAATTTATATTGTAAAAATGCAATAAATCATCGTTTATAGGCAATGTGTTTGAGCAGTTTAGCAGTTGCCTTTTATAAGATCAGAGAATGAAGAATGCTTTACTATGTTTTTGAAAGTCTGTTGCCGGTCAGTCTAGTTTGAGCAGAAATATATTTATGCTAATAAAACTTATATGGCGCATCTGAATTTTTTTTTAATCTTTCACTGACTATTGAAACCATGATTTGCCATTTTGAAGAAATACAGTCAGGTCCTTAAATATTGGGACATCAACACAATTCTAATCTTTATGGCTCTATACACCACCACAATGGATTTGAAACGAAATGAACAAGATGTGCTTCAACTGCAGACTTTCAGCTTTAATTTGAGGGTATTTACATACAAATCAGGTGAACAGTGTAGGAATTACAACAGTTTGTATATGTGCCTCCCACTTTTTAAGACACCAAAAGTAATGGGACAAATTAACAATCACAAATCAAACCTTCCCTTTTTAATACTTGGTTGCAAATCCTTTACAGTCAATTACAGCCTGAAGTCTGGAATGCATAGACATCACCAGACGCTGGGTACATCCCTGGTGATGCTCTGCCAGGCCTCTTCTGCAACGGTCTTCAGTTCCTGCTTGTTCTTGGGGCATTTTCCCTTCAGTTTGTCTTCAGCAAGTGAAATGCATGCTCAATTGGATTCAGGTCAGGTGATTGACTTGGCCTTTGCATAACATCCCACTTCTTTGCCTTAAAAAACTCTTTGGTTGCTTTCGCGGTATGCTTTGGCTCATTGTCCATCTGCACTGTGAAGTGCCGTCCAATGAATTCTGAAGCATTTGGCTGAATATGAGCAGATAATATTGCCCAAAACACTTCAGAATTCATCCTGCTTTTTTTGTCAGCAGTCACATCATCAATAAATACAAGGGAACTAGTTCCATTGGCAGCCATACATGCCCACGCCATGGCACTACCACCCCCATGCTTCACTGATGAGGTGGTATGTTTTGGATCATGAGCAGTTCCTTTCCTTCTCCATACTCTTCTCTTCCCATCACTTTGGTATAAGTTGATCTTTGTCTCATCTGTCCATAGGATGTTGTTCCAGAACTGTAAAGGTCTTTTGGGTCTTTTGATGTTGCTGAGCTCACCGGTGCGTTCTTTCTTTTTAAGAATGTTCCAAACAGTTGATTTGGCCACACCTAATGTTTTTGCTATCTCTCTGATGCGTTTGTTTTTCTGGTTCAGCCTAATGATGGCTTGCTTCCCTGATAGTGACAGCTCTTTGGATCTCATATTGAGGGCTGACAGCAACAGATTCCAAATGCAAATAGAACACTTGAAATGAAGTCTAGACCTTTTATCTGTTCCGTGTAAATAAGATAATGAGGGAATAACACACACCTGGCCATAGAACAGCTGAGCAGCCAATTGTCCTATCACCTTTGGTCCCTTAAAAAGTTGGAGGCACATATACAAACTGTTGTAATTCCTACACCATTCACCTGATTTATATGTAAATACCCTCAAATTAACTGCATGAAAGTCTGCAGTTAAAGCACATCTTGATTGTTTCTTTTTAAATCCACTGTGGTGGTGTATAGAGCCAAAAGATTAGAATTGTGTCGATGTCCCAATATTTATGGACCTGACTGTATGTATATAGTCATTTTGCCTAAAGCAGAGTTATTTTTAGTATTGTACATTTCCACATATTAATGCACTGGCTGGGTAATACTTGGTGTTTTCCAAATTAAATTGGTTTTAAATTCTTAATTCTTCCAGGTTGACTGACTGTCTGCACCTTTGGGTTCTTAGTCACAGCAATGTCCTCAAACATGGATTTTTACAAAGAATGGAATTTAGTAAATCCACCAAAAGAGGCTGGAATTTCTTGCTATTTCTTAGCCTAATATTCAAGAATGCTGTCAAACTATACAGAGATGTGTCCTTGGCATGGCAAGTACTTAATGTGTCATTCATCACAACACAAGTCATGTCTGTATCCGCATACTTTTGGCCAATCAATAACATCAGACACAGCATTTGCAAATGCTCTTTAAAAAGTCACTTCTGAAAGCCGAAACTCTGAGAACGTCCTCTGGACTTCTTTGCAAGTGTCAGACCACATATTTGGAGGAATCTGACACTTTCTCTTTGATGAAAATGAAAGCCTCTTTGCTTGTTAGGGATCAGACTGGTCTGACTGCTGGGGCTGAGGCTCCTTTTGTACTTGAAAAGTAAGTCATGTGTAATTTGTTTAACTTTCGTGAGTAAAATGGAACATGAAGAAAACGGGTCAGTGACAGTGGCTATTTTAGTAATTACACACTGTTAATGTCAACATGGCAAGTTTTCCAACAACCTCTACTTAGGGCAGAGGTAGCTTGAAGGTTAGGGAGTTGGCCCTGTGATTGGAGGGTCACCAGTTCATGTTCGGGACTGGTAAAAGTACCACTGAGATACCCATGAGCAAGGCACCATCCCCAAGCACTGCTCCAAAAAGTTGACAAATGCTGCTTCATGGATTGGAGGTACCTTGCTCATGAATAGCCCAATGCTGCCTTTACTGATCACAGGGCCAACTCCCTGACCATTACCCTACAAACTGCTCAAAATATGATGGATAGATATTGTGTGTGGCCTGTTTTGCTGGAATTATATCATTTACATTTAAGACATTTAGCAGACGCTCTTGTGTAGAGTGACGCCCAATCCTATCTAGAGTGACTTTCTAATTTCAAAGATAGTCTTTCAGGGTTAAGAGTCTTGCTTATGGACCGAACGATGTTATTGTTTGAGGTACGATTCGAACCCACAACCTCTTGGTCCAGAGTTCAGAATCCTAACCACCAGACCACCACCAACCCACCTCTGCCTCATAATCAACATCATTATCATGGACTTGCATAGTAGGGGTTTGGAGGATTCTGACTTTGAGCTCAGTTCATTAAGTGACACGTGAAGTGGAAAAATAACTAAATGTGTTCTTGGTTTTCTGTGCTGAGGTCTGCACATTGTACATTTTCTTATGAGTTTCTATCAGCAGGTTTAAAATACACAACTGATAGGAAAAGGGAGGTCCCTGATGGCCACAACGAAAGAAGAACCGAAACTCAAAGTGTGTGTGCGTGCGTCAGTATAGCTGGTGAGAACCTCCTTTACCCACCTATAACCCAAGACATTTTCCAAAATCTTAACAGAACGTGTGGAGCTACGCAAATGTGCGTGTGTGAATGAGTGTGTGTTGTGTTGTCCGTTTTTTGTGTGAATGTGTTGTTACTGTGTAGTGTGTATGTGAGCGTGTTGTTTTGAACCTGTGTTGCATGTCAATGTTAGAGTGAATTGTAACTGTGCTCAGGGTGTTGTGTTGTACCTGATTTGTGTGTATGAGTGAATGTGTGTTGTGGTCTACCTGTGGTGTGTGAACATGAGAGTGTGTGTCCCCATGTTGTGTGTGTGAATGTGATTGTGCTGTACCCTTGTTGTGTCAACGTGTGTACGGTGCCTGTTTTGGATATGAATGTGTGTTGTGTGGTACCTGTATTATGTGGGTAAATGTGAATGTGTTGTACCTGTGTTGTGTGTGAATTTGACTGTGTGGTACCTGTGTTGTGTGTGAATGTGTGTTGTACCTGGGTCGTGTGAGAATGTGAGTGTGTTGTGTTGTACCTGTGTTGTGTGTGTGTCGCTTATATATGATGAACCAGAGCAGGAATGTGAGGATCAAGCTGCCCAGAATGACCCCGGCACAGATCCACACGCCCGGACTTACGGCGTTCCATGAGTGTGACGGAGCTCCAGTCTTCAGCACTTCAGAGGTGTCTGCCACACAAACAAACAAACACACCCATACACACACAACCTCGCTCATTAACCTCCTAATACCAACACTTGCACCAGATGTAGAGTGGTACCTTAATATCCCTTCAAGTTTCACTTCAATGTTGCTTTCTTCCCAAAGATGCAAACATGACTTACAATAAGGGTCGTGATCATGAACACAGTGGTGGTAGCACTGGTGGTGGGATTTGAACCCACAGCCTTTACCGGTCTAGGGGTAACTACGTTAGGAACTAACATAGTGAACATTTGCGACTAACACTGTGTTGCTAATGTAGTTAGCAATATGTTAGCAACTATGCTTTTGGGAAACGCACCCCAGCACTTGAACCAGCGACCCTTCTGAACACAGGGCCAACTCCCTAACCGTTACGCTACTAATTTGAGGTTTTGCTGAGTAAAGAAACACAAAATGCATTGAGACAAACTCACCAGTAACAGGTTGCTGATGTTTTCCCAGAGTATCATAATTGATGCAAGCCTTCAGCAACGAGTCAACCGTGTATCCAGGAGGACACTGGTTTTCCATCCTTGCTAAAACTACGTATATCGCTAACACTGCCTGTCTGTAGTGATTATTGCTCAGGTTCAACTGAAGGCTGAGGACAGCTAACCACAGACTTAAATGGAGAAAGGGGGAGGAGTGAGTGCAAATAAACTCTTTTCACTTCTTCTTTTCTTGAGTTTGGAAAGAATGAATCACTGAGTAGTTTCCAAAAAGACGTAGCAGACGGACCGACGATAAGAGATGCAGAACATGTGAAAAGGAAACGAGGACAGTTGGGAAGAAAACAGACTATTTTTGGCAGCAACAGTACTGAGCCAAAAATACACCACACCATACGAATAAAGCACTAAATGCCGTTGTATTCCCTTGAAGACGACCAGGTCGACCTCAAACCCTCTGCTAAATATGACGGTATGAAACATGTGGGGCAGTTGGTAGCATGATGGTTAGAGAGTTGAACCTACGATCTTCCAGTCACGGGGGCCAAGAATCAGTACCGACTACGGTGCTCATTAGGAAGGTACTGTTCCCCAAGTACTGCACGTCAGCTGCCCGCTGTTCCTTCACAAATCAATCAAATACAGACGTCCTATTTTAAGTGAAAGTGATTATTTGTCATTGTGAACACACCACAACCAAATGTGACCTCTGCATGTGACCTATCCGTGACGGAGCATTTGGCAGCAGAAATGGACAGTGACCGGGGAGCAGTGCTTGGGGATGGTAACTTGCTCATGAGTACCTTTACCTCAGTGGAACCTTTAACGGTCTGGGATTTGAACCAGTGACCTCCCAATTATGGGGTGAACTCCTTAACCGTTACACTATCAACTGCCCCAACTGTTGTGGTGCACTGTGTGATGTGCTGTGGTGTGTTCACAGTGTGAACACTCACATTAACCTTTTTCCTCCTAAAACACAATCATCAGAAATAGCTAGACCTTTTATATACAGTGATTAAGGCTTGTTCATGTAATACTCCTGTCACTAATTTTTAAAATAACATCTCAAGATCGATGTCATTTAGAGGCTTTCACTTTCACATAAAGCTTCACATGTAGTCAAACAAACTTTTGTTAAAGGTCACGAGTCATGTTTTTACTTAAAAATGCATGGGCTGTTGAGATTAAGCTTATGTAAAACAACTGATTTAAAAAACACATACCTCTGAAGCACTTGTCTCTGCTTAGATTAAAGTGTATAACCTTATGACAAATAGCCTTGTTCTAAATGTACAACACTCTGTATTGTAGTCTGAAATGGGTGATCTGGAGCAAGTAAACAGAAATCTTTGGTTGACCATAACCAATCTAAAAATAAACTGGGCTCTGATGTGGGCAGCACGGTAGTTATAACTGTTGCCTTCCAGCAAAAAGGTCCTGGGTTTGATGCTTGGGTCAGTCTGTGGATTTTGGTTGCTTTATGTGGATTTTCTCTGCGTGTTCCTGTTCCCTCTAACAGTCCAAAAGCATGCCCTGTAGGCTGATTGGTTACTCTAAATTGTCCCATAGTTGTGTATGCGAGTGAGTTTGTGCGAGTATGTGTGCCCTGCAGTGTGTTGGTGCTGGTCCAGCGTTAGCCCCACCTCATGGCCAAAGTGCCAGGATAGGCTCCAGGTCCTACGACCCCATTAGGGAATAAACTTTAACGAAATCCCAATCTTCATATACACATGCTTTGATACGGAGTTGGCCCATCCTCTACAGCTACAGCAGCTTCAACTCTTCTGGGAAGGCAAGATTTATGACTATGTTTATGGGAATTCTGATTATTCTTCCAGAAGACCATTTATGAGGTCAGCCACTGATGTTGGACATGGCCTGGCTCACAGTCTCCACTCGAATTCATCTCAGAGGTGTTCTATGGTGTTGAGGTCAGGGTTCTGTGCAGGACAGTCAAGTTCCACCACATCAGACTCTCATCATCCATGTCTTTATGGAGCTTGCTTCGTGCACTGGTGGGCAGTCATGTTGGAACAGAAAGGGGCCGTCCCAAAACTCTTCCCTCAAAGCTGGGAGGATGAAATTTTCCAAAATCTCTTGGTGTGCCAAAGCATTAAGAGTTCTTTTACTGGAACTAAGGGGACAAACCCAACACCTGATAAACAAGCCCCATTGGACAACCTGAATTCAGTCATTTGGAGGGGCGTCCCAATCCTTTTGACAATAAAGTGTACAGTAAATGGGTTACTGTGTTAACCAGAAATATTAAGGTTGTCATATTGAACTTAACACACTATTGCAAAATTGTCTTTATTTATCATTGCACTTCAAAAATGCAAGATGTTTAGTGCAGCTTTGCTCTACCCTACAGTCCTGAGAGAAAGAGATACAATCATATGTTGCAGCATTTCAGATCATACCACAAACACTTAAAATGCATACAGAGTTTCCAATATCAACCATGCCTCCAACAGAAGACAAAGAATGGCAAGGCAAATAAAATGACTGACAATATGAGAAAATAATGAGATTCAAATCTAATTGATTGTCTTGAGAGAAGGACATGATAAAAAAATCTAAGGCACAAATGAGTAAGAATATTAATTCTGTTGATGATGTCTTCCCACAATTTATGGCTCTAAACGGTTGCCCATACGCATAGTTTAAAGTTTAATTCAGACCGTGCTTGCATTGTTTAAAATTCTTTGTTGTAGCTGAAATATGATTAATTTGTTGCATTTGTTGTGGACCTATCCAACATATCTCCACAATTTCAGATTAAATTCATGTCTTTGGAGGAGTTATTGATATGTAGACCAAAAAAATAAAAACATAACCCAAAGATCTTCGCTCTAGCCAATATTACCCTCTGGTGGTAGCTCAGGGAGTAAACAGCTGCGGCTGCATGGTGACGAAAGTGTAGTTGTAAATACGGGGCAGGCCTTGGTGTGCCGTACTGTTGAACTGATCCCATGAGAACGGAGGCAGGCCGCCCTCTGTGGTCGGTCCATTTAAAGCCTCTGAAATAAACAGCTTTGCCCTGTGGAAATCAGTCACCTAAAGAGGCATTGACAGAAAAGGTGCAAGATCAGGGTTTATACAGAGATTCTTAAGTTGAATTTACTACCTTTTTACTACCTTTTTTACTACCTTCACAATATTTTTTACTACCAGCACAACTTCAAGCTTCAACTGTAGCAGCGTAAAGTGTGAAGTAAAGTGACGAGTAAAGTAATAAGTAAAGTAATGAAATATATTTCCAAAACGAATTAATAACATATTTCCTCACAATTTAACGAGGTAATTATAACTTAACTTCAACACTGGACACAAAAACTGGCCAAACAGAGAGAGAGAGAGAGACAGACAGACAGACAGATAGATAGATAGATAGAGAACCAGAGAGAGAGAGAAAGAGAGAGTCAGAAAGAGGCTCTGTAGGTGTATGTGAGTGTGTGTGTGTTAGGGCAAACAAATAACTTAAGAACAAATAACTTAATAACTTAACTTCAACACTGGACACAAAAACTGGCCAACACAGAGAGAGAGAGAGAGAGAGAGAGAGAGAACATAAACAACCAATGGAATTAGCAAGAGGCAAACATACAAGTTGCTAATTAAAATTAGTTAGACAGCAACCCCGCCCCCAAAACCCGCCCCCTTTCAAACTGCGCAAAAAAAGCAAAAAAGCTGCTCGTCAGTAATCTACCGTGCATGTGAGGACATTTAACACATCGAGAGGAAAAAAGACATTCGCGAGAGGAAAAATACAGTTTGCACGCAATATTATCACCACCGCGCACTCGATTCTTAATTTTGTGCTCTCAAGTTTCACATTTGCGCGCGCAACTTTGAAATTTACGCCCGCGAATTTTTTGCGGCAAGCGATTTTGCGCGCTGTAGTTTTGGCATTGATGTGACGCCATACCGGGAAACCAAATTGATTCAACGCGCGCGCGCGAGGTACACGTGACATCATTCCTATCACTCAGGTCCTACTGGCAACATAAAAATAAATTCACGCAAGTTTAGTAATTTAAGGAGATATGCCTGCACGTAAGTTACACAAATTGAAAAACGCATAGGCTCAGTTGAATGGGGGTTCGAAAATTGACTACCTCGTCAGATGACGTTTACTACTTTTTACTATTTTTACTGGCCTTAATTTGGCCTAATTTAATTCACTACCTTTTACTACCTTTTACAACCCCGCAGCAACCCTGAAGGTAAGAAAGACAGATTTTTTAAGTTATTTAGTGGCAAGGAGAGACTCAACCGCAAGTTCAAAAATATTTAGGACATTTAAAAGGCCCTAAAATGCATAATATGGTTCACCCAGAGAAACAGTGTTTTTGTATGCAGGTTTTTAGTAAAAGAGAGATGTGCTCCAGCATTGGACCTTTATGAATGACATCTTAAACGCCACATACACCACTTATACACAAGTATCTAATATCCCATGAATTTTGTTTGCTGTTACTTTTCAAATGCAGAATCGGAAAACAGCTGAAAGAGCACGCAACACAAACTACTATTGTGTGCAGTTATGAAACAAAGTAGCACAGAACAGCTCAAAAATGTCTGGATACTAATCTGACCTTAGTATCATAGCAGCCTCCAGGGCTGGCATGTTCCCCCCGCAGGTCGTTACGGCAGCAGATGGATTTGCATGGGTCGCCTTTTGAGTATGGGTCCTTCTTATAGTCTAAAAAACAACAAACAAAACATCAGGCCTTTCTGAAATAATGTTGAACAGTATCAGGTATGTTAATCCTGAAAAAGTAATGAGAAATTATGTGTTCCTTTCTAAGAGAGGAACCCTGATAATTCTAAGAGGCTACCATTATATCTCATGATGTGTTTGAGCGAGTCCAGGTCGGTCACAGTCGCCTGGTCCCGGCGGAAGATCTTGGCACGGGGGCAAAGGTCGTAAGAGAAGTCGTTCCCATATTCCTCCCACATTTCGCCATAGCCGCTGAGAGAGTAGATTTTTTGATGGAACGGCACATTGTAGGATGGCCAGTAACCTGAAGTGACGGACACAGTTTTAGAGGAATGTGTCATCTCAGTAAAAAATGTGTGAACTGCTCCATTGTTTGTCCAGATATTTCAGGCACATGACATCAACGGCAAGTGTGTATAGTATCAGTGTCTTTTGTATGTTCCCACTCCAGCATGTAAGCCACCAGAGAGACTCACCCCAGCGCAGCGTCTGTGTCTGGTCCGAATACTCCACCAGGCCTGGGATCTGTTCCACCACAGTCAGAGCTCCATCAGCAATGCTGGAGCCTAGAACAATTTTACTCATGTCCACCACCATGTACTGGTTATTATATGTACCTGTGAGAGCGAGAGAGAGGGTCATTAGTTTAGAAAGTTTCAATCAGAGAGATGGCAGTCTAGAGGTTTATAGAATTTACTACATGATGGAGCATTGAGATGGACATCATAAATCTACACGTATGTTTGAAGTGGTAACTTCTCACCAGAGTTGAACTTAGAGAAGGTCAAAGCCCACTCCTTGCCAGTCCTGGCAAGAGCGTGTGCCAGCCGTACCCTCTGCCAGGCAAACAGACTGGAAGGTGTGATGTCAGAGAAGAGAGAGTTGTTGAAGACGTTGTTCGTGGTCTGGGTCATCATTAACCCACTGCCCAGCAAGTAGAAATCATCCAGAGACACTAGAAAACCTTTTGGAACAATTACATAGTCAAAGTCTGGAACTGTCACAGTGTTTTTAAATTCAAGATGTCTTTATGCAAGATGGAGGGTGAACACACCTGGGTAGCTGCTGAAGGAGAGCGTCCCTGTGGCCGTGTGGGGTTCACTCACTTTGAAGTCCCAGTGTTTGAATATTCGCATTGTGGCAGCATAGGTGTACCAGCTGGAGTGGGCAAACAGGAGGTTCTCATAGCCTGGCAACATCTACATCACACATAGGAACACACCCATATACGTCTATTCCAGAAACATTAGGTTAGACGGATGAAGCAAAAAGATCAAATGCTTGAAGCATTTCTGCTAGTTGAGACAGCACTGAAGTCACACCTTAATGAGAGCAGAGCAGTGGCCCATAGGCGGCTCTTTGTAGAATCTCAGAGAGGACTTATGTCCAGGCAACAATGCAGGGATCAGGTCCAACAGATCTCCCACCGCGTTCAGAAACTGCACCTCGAACAGGGACAGGGGCTGTCGAGACATCCACAGATGGATCACCAAGACACTTTTAAAGACACTTTAACAATGCAAGTGGAGGCACTAAATTCTTAACACTGCAAAATTGAGTCAGTGATACAATATCAAAATCTTTAATTAAACAATAACCTGTCTAGGCCTTGGGCTCTCTGCCCTGCTCAGGGACTAGTGAGTGAGTGAGTATTTGTCTGTGAACACACCACTGCACTGTGCACCACCACAAAATGTTATCTCTGCCACTTGGCCCATCCATGAAGAAGCAGTGGCTGGGGAACAGTGCTGGACGATCCCTTGGCCATGAGTACCTCAGTGGCACCTTTACCAGCCCGGGATTTGAACCAGCAACCTTCCAATTATGGGCCGACTCCCTAACCATCACAGAGTATGTGAGTGAGTGATTATTTGTCGTTGTGAACACACCAGCACAGCACACAGTTGACCACAACGAAATGTGACCTCTGCATTTAACCCATCCGTGAAGGAGCAGTGGGCAGCTAACAAGTCTCCGGGGAGAAGTACTTGGGGACAGTACCTTGCTCATAAGTACCTCAGTGGCAACTATGCAGGCCCTGGATTCAAACCTGCGACCTTCTGATCACGGGGCGAACACTCTACCATTACGCCACCGCTCAGTTTACTAGGTCAATTACACAGTTTTAATACCGAACTCAACTTGTTCTCACAGCATCTCTCCAGAAATTAATTGTGTTGCCATATCATTACAGGAACAGGTCAGTCAATCTCTCATATATAATCACAGTTCACCACATCATCTTCCACTCACCTTCTTCCCCATGCGCTTGGCCCAGTCAGCCGCCCCCGCCTGAAGGCCATCCATCTGGGCCAGAATGAAACCCATGTGGCTCCATAACGGATCACTGCTCTTATTCATCTTTACCTGTTGCCGGGCCCATGCGTCCTGTTTACTGATGAACAAAAACGAAACACTGTAGTGTAGCTTAAAGGAGAACGCTATACAGGATTGACTACATTCCTGGTGCAATTTACTATTGATAATCTTATCAATTACAGTAGAGAATCCAGAAGTAAAAATCTCCATTTCCACAAGCAAAGCAGAACCTACTTACTGAGCAAGAAAGACCAAGTTTTACTGGGAATCTCAAATAAGAAAGAACCCCACTCACATCATGAAGTCCTTCACGGTCACCAGGATCTCCGGCTTTGTTATGATCTGGGGATACATGTTGCTGTAGTGATCAAACATTTGCCTGGAGGGTAAAGAAAAAACAGCAATCTATTGAATTGTCCGAGGTCACTTCATAGTGAGAGGTCATATGTCCCTTTCATAGTATCAGTAACTCAAATAAACTCTAAATAAACTAAAGCTGAAGGTAATTTGGGATTGTAGGTTGGTCTATATGATCTTTATGGATTTATGGATGTCCAAACGGTCATGTAGATTTTGTCATGTACCTAAAAGTTTTTCAAGGACACGATTAGACTTGTCTTTATACAGTTAAATAATTAAATAATCTGTGCTCCAGTATTAGATGAGGCAAACAAGTCTTTGTATGCGAACTATAGAGGTAAGTAGCTATTTTTGTCTACACTTAGAAAGGAGCGGAAATTAGGGCACACACGGTCAACTCTACTGTCTGCAATTTTTTTGTGTTAACACTGATGTGGTTCAAAATGACCTTAATGTTCAGAAAACCATTTTAGACCTCATTTACAGTAATTTACAATAACCTTAGACAGGGACACATGCTAGGTGATTTAACAACTAACCTGGCTGTGAGGAAGCCCTCCAAGTAGCCTGCCAAGAAGTAGGTGACCTCATCCAGTTCTGCAGTCTCACCGTATCCCGCACGGATCTCCAGGACACCCCACCCCGATGCCGATAAAGAGTCGTTATAGTAACCATAAGCATCGCCCGTTTTATCCAGCACACCCAGTTTCAGCAGCACCGACTTATGAGTGGCATCCCAGTAGACAGTGGCCTTCTGGAGTGCTGAGGATGACAAATATCAACATTTAAATCTACACCATTTAGCAGACACACACTAGTTGTGGGCTTGAATCCTACCTCCAGCAATACCACCATTGGGTTGTTACCGCAAGTTGTTGCTCCAAAGAGAATGAAACTAGAGAATGGAAGTCGCGTCTGCTAAATGCAGCAAATGTAAATGTGCAGAGCATAACATTTTGGGAGTCCATTTCCTTAACCACTCAGCCACTCTGTCGCAACATTTAACTCATAGAATGCAAAATAAGTGCCCAGGAAACAGTTAAAATATCTGTGGCAAATGCAGAACTAGCCTGGACCTGTCATAGCTTGTCATTTTCAGTTCTGCATGGTTCCTATCCAAGCATGGCAACATTTACAGACATTTTTATCACCTTTAAGCAGTATCTATTTACCTGCTTTTAAACAGGTTTTAATTGATGGGGTTACTCAGTAGTCGAGTTGTAAAAACAAATCGGGGGGATGGTGGATTTTATTATTTATCGGATCATTAACAGTAGTAATTTCCGCATTTGTTGATAAAATAGCACAAGGGATGGAACGGGGGGATGTTCGTTTTAGAAGGGGGATGATCTTGACTGTTTTTGTTTCAGGGGGGATGCCATCCCTCCTCATCTCCCATCAACTCGAGTACTGAGGTTACTCCATAGGTGGACGAATTCTCCTTCTCTCTTTTTGTTATCTGCCCAGCGCCATTTGTAAAGCAGAAGTTAAGCAGATGGTAGCTTAAGGGTGTTCGCCCTGAAATCTCACTGGTTCAAATCCTGGACCGATAAAGGGACCACTGAGGTACTGAGAAGCAAGGTACCATTCCCAAGCACCGTTCCCGGGCGCTGCACGTCAGCTGCCCACTGCTCCTTCACGGATGGGTCAAATGCAGAGGACACATTTCATTGTGGTGCCCTGTGTTGGGCCGTGGTGTGTCCACAATGATAAATAATCTCAATTCACCTGGCTTATTTCTGACTTATTTTTAAATATCATGATATTTCCTTTTCTGATGAATGAGGCATTTTGATTCTGCTGTCAGATTACATTAGGAAACTCAAACATCTTTAAAAAACCCCAGACCCTTCTGTTTAAGGGAACTTTAATCTTTAATGAGTCATGAATGTACACACTGTTTGAAACTTGTTTTCTCTTGGTGCTTTGTACCCATGTAAGAACATGCCGTATTTGGGACCACCTCCAAAATAAATCTGAAGAAGGCTTTCAAATGAGAGGAAAATAGTCTTCAAGAACCTAAAAGAAGTACAGCTGTCTGACTCATGTCCTGGATGACTGTACACCAACAGACATATTTTTGAAAGTCTTGAAACAACTTTTCAATAAAACAGGTCAGGACCCACCAGACTTGTAAATATTCTCTTCTGTGAAGCAAATCTCTATTTAAATCATTAGTGGATCAAAAAATCTAAATGTCAACATATATAAAAATCTCAGTAATCAGGATAATCAGGGACTCCACTCACCCCAGTAACCTTCTGTTTGAGCTGCTGAAATCAGCACTCTAGGAGTATAACTGCAAAAACACTCACAAGGAGGTTGTATCCTCACATTATAATTTGTTAATATAAGGTTAACTCGTTAACTCTTTCATATTGTTACTAACATGCCATTTAAACTGTACGCTAATTTTCCTACTCACGTTTATGCTTACATACCACTCATATGCCATAAAGAACTGTATGTGTATTTGTTCATTTTGCAACAACGCACACCGCATAAATACATCGTTTCTAGTGTAAAATGCATGCCACTGTCTGTAGTATAACCTTACAAGATTTTCTCTATTTTCTATATTTATACACATACACATTTTATTCTACCTCCTTAGTTTGGTGTAAGAGTTTTTATTTTATTTTACTTAAGCTGTAAACTTTTTAGATTCGAAATTCTATTTTTGATTTTAATTTGCACAGTCTTTGGGTCGTTCATGGTACTTTTTACTACATGTTGTACTTGTATAACTATGTGTGACAAATAAATAATGAGTGTAAAGTTGATTTAAAATCAGTGACATTGGAATTGTGCGTCTTTGTATCAGTTTCTCTATAAAGTGGCGCTAAACGTGACACCAATAACCTCCAAAAACGCACTTTGGGAACACCGAGGTTAATGGAACACCAGCGTTACATAAAGAAGAGAAAAACATCGCGACTAATAAGAGACCACATGATCGCTACACGGACGGTTTGGTGACTTAAAAACCCTTTATGTTGGTGATATTTGGGTAAGATTCCTCAAACGTCGAACATTAGAGCATAAAGTTGGGAACAAACAATGTCGGTTTAACTCGGAAGGTCTTTGCGATTTTTGAGGGGAGTCATAAGGACAGGACTGTTACACGTTAAAGTCCATAAACAGATTATTGCAGACAGACCAAAGTTACGACATAATTACGCTTGGCTTGTTTAGAAAATGTTCTGTAAACAACAACAACAACAGCAACAACAACTAAACTCGTGGATGATCCGCGCCGCTGGAACACACAGTAACCTGTGGTCGGAGTTGGTAAAGCTTCGGAGGGTTTTAATCTCTTCTGTTTTCGTGGTTTTTTTGCGTGGTCCTTGCGCTAAAGTGAGAATAACGTAAGCGGGACTTACTCTGAGCGCGAACCGTGGCCAAGACACACGCCGAAACGAGGAGCGGGAGCGTGGGGAGCGACATGATCCCGATCCCGATCCTCACCCCGCACTTCAGCTGCACATCGCGGCCCAAAGACTCGACGCCCGGGCGAAGGAGAAGTGGAACTGGGGAGGAAAGTCCCTCCGTACGGAGCTTCCTTATTGGCTCGGATTACGCTTCTCTAATCGCCTTGTTAATAATACACACACACACACAGTCTTGTATTACTATCTTTGTGACTCCATAGACTCCCATAATGACTAAAGTACATAATTTTACAGCTACACCTAATCCTAGCCCTAACCTTAACCTCAGTAACCAAAAGCATATCTTTTACCTCTTTTAGTTTCTCAAATAAAACAAGCACATTTACTATAAAGTCATTTCTCCTCATGAGGACCTCTCAAATGTCCCCACAAAGCCCAAAAAACAGGTAAAAGTGATTTTAGGGGACAAAATGTCCCCACAATGCAAGAAATACATGGCCGCACACACACAAACACACAGACAACCTTATCAACCTCAAGTTAATCATTTTAATTCTGTAAAAAAATCAATTTAAAAGCCTACACCGACCTACTTCCACCCTTAGCTTTTCTCCTTCAAAATCCTTATGATTTTTACAGCATTTAGCAGACGCTCTTATACAGAGCGATAAAGTCATAACAAATTGTCAAATGTCAGTTTTAGCAAAAACACACAGAAAAGCCAAAAGAGCAAGAAGAAGACAGTCCTACACAAGTGAAAGTCAAAACGACGTATCACCCCAGATGGGACTCGAACCCACAATCCCTGGCTTAGGAGGCCAGTGCCTTATCCATTAGGCCACTGGGGCGGGTCCTGGCGGTGAAGACGTTCTGTTGTGTTAAAGAAAGCACACTTTCATGTCGTTACGCTTTGTTATTGTTACCAGTATTGACATGGACAGTGCTTTTATAAAACCTCGAATGCAGTTGAGTCCCTGGAGAAAAACGCGACTCGCTTTTCATTTCTTTAATTTTGTTTCCAAAAGTAGGCGCTGTTGTAGAGCTCGTCCCGACGACAACGAGCATTTACATGGAGATACTCCACTCTCTTAACACGTCGTTACGCCTACAATCCAAACGGAGAGCAGTACATTTACTACAGATCAGTACTTTATGCTGGTGTGTCCATCCCATAACGGGACCATAAATTGCAAAGTGCAAACCATAATTAGTGTAATCTAATCTCGGAATCTCAAAATATCCGTGATTAAAGGCGTACATTTACGAGAAGAAAAATCGGATTTTCTCTGAGATTAACGTGGCAAATTTACGAGGTCAGATATTCTCCGAAATAAAATAAAAAATGCCACTTTAAACTCAGAGAATATCCGACTTTTTCTTTCCTTAAAAGCACGACTTAAATCTAAGACAATTTCTGATTTTTTGTCGCACATTTTTAACTTCACAATGTCGCGTAACGTCCGAGTCTTCTCCTACATGTACGACTTTAATTTTGGAATTTGTTACTTTTTTATCGGAATTTTACTCACACCTACTAACCTCCATTAAAAAACAAAAATCTTTACTGGCCCTAATACTCCATTATGAAGTTAATAGGCTGTAGAAAAAAACATTATGGTCTAATTAACATTTTCATGGAAAACTTTAAATGTCATAACTAAGAATAAATCATTGTCATTACGTTTCAAAATCAATGCAGCCACGTGCGGTCATATTCTCATGTTCGCTCGCGAGCGCCCCTCGCGGTAATGTGGTGTCCTGCAGGTGTTGGGAACTGACCGGAAGTGAACACTTTGGAGAACAGCTCTGGTGTCTATTACAGTGGGTTTGAACCCTTTTTGGCTCGGTGACGGCGACCTCATTTTCTTACCACACCAGCTCAGTCTCAACCCTCCATCAAGCACTGGTTAAATTTGATCTTACTGAGAAACCTGAGGCTGCTTCTTTGGAACCAGTCTAAGTCAGATTGTGGCTAGGAGAACGCTACATTTACCAGTTCTATGGCCATGGACCTCAACCCACATGTCGAGAACTGCCACGCTAAACGCATTTATCAGACATTCTTATCCATTCTGATTCCCTTGCCTAGCAACAGGGACCATATCCCTACTGGGGCCAAAAAAGTTACCACTTAGGTACTCATGAGCAAGGTACCGTCTCCAAGCACTGCTCCCTGGGCGCTTGTTAACTGCCCACTGTTCCTTCACAGATAGGTCAAATGCAGAGGTCACATTTGGTTGTGGTGCACCATGTGCTGTGCTGTGCTGTGGTGTGTTCACAATGACAAATAATCACTCGCTCACTTTTACTGCAACTTGGGGTTAAGGTTCTTGCTCAAGGACCCAGTAGTGATAGAGGTAGGATTTGAACTCACGACCTCATGGTCCAGATGTGAGTATCCTATCCACAAGAACCCTCCCACCCAAACTTCCAACCAAAAACAGTCACGATCTAATCTTAAATCTAACTCAGGTCTAACCAACACTAGAGTATACGCTCAGGTCTGTTACTTTTCAGTGGAATTTGATCCATGCAGAGTATTAGATCTTCAGGCCCAGAGTTGGGCAGTGCTGCTCTGGAGCAACAGAAATTTTTAAACATGTAATTGGACAAAGTTAAATTAACACATTTTCCTTATTCCACATGTATTCTGCAATTGTAAACTCTCAACAATTATCACAAATAATATTTTTGTATTAACAATAAATGACAACTTTAACAGTGACAAGTCATTTATATTACCAACAGTTATCTGTTTAGGCTGTTTATATGTAAAGTGCTTTGTGACAATGACTGTTGTTAAGAGCGCTATATAAATACATTTGAATTTATCTGTATTTGCTGTGCAGGTTACACGTTACAAAGAATGTCCCTTTACATACTGACAAAAGACACCAAGTCACAAAAGTCAAATGATGCTTTACTCCAGTCAAGTCTTAACAACGTTTTATGTTCTGCATGACATTGTATCTAGAACTTTAAGGTCATCAGTTTGCACATTTAGTTCTGAATGCAATAGTGAAAGAATTGCCAGTTATGGCTTAAGTCCCTTTTCTTGACTCTCACCATATCTCCCACCTGTCGCTCTGTTTAATCATTAGCGTCAATGCTGGAACCTTGTTTAACCAGGTGTTATATCAGAAGCAGTTATTGATTTTAGGAACAGTTATCATTGACATCCATTAGTTTGACCTAAACAAACTTTCACCAAGTCGCAACCACGCCATTTCTTTTGAGAACCCGCTCATCATCCACTCAAAGACAGCGAGATCTTGGCATCCTTGATAAACTGTTATTCCTTTAAACCTTTCCACAACATCTTTATAACATCAGAAGGATCTGTCCCTTTCTCATCACAGACCACAATTACTCGTCCAGTCTCTGCTGATCTCCAAGTTGGACTGCTGCATCTCTCTGCAGGCTGGACTTCCACTGAAGACATCATGACCACTTCAACTGATCCAGCATGCAGTTGTGAGACTCATCTACAACTCTCCACACCACACCTCTACTACGAAACCTGCACTGCTCCATGTGGCTGCTCACATCGGGACCAAGACCAAGACTGGAGCTGCACCTCCTTAATTACCAGCACTGATCAAGCGGTGTCACTTCTGCTCCTCTCACAACACAACAGAAGAGGAAGAGCTGCATCAAGACTCTTCATCAGTGTTGACTCCTCAGTGCTGGAACCAACTTTCTCCTGCCATCAGTCTCTTACTGTCTTTAAACGTCATTCTGTAAACCCACCTCCTCAAGGAGTATCTAACTAACCCTCGTACTCTTTTTAACTGTGCATTAATGTCTGACTTTACTTCTGAGAGGGGTTTGTTAGGGTGTGAACTTTATCCGGTGGTAACTTGGATTAACGTTAGTTGTTGATTTAAGTCTAGCTTTACATATTAAAGAACAGTTGTGAAATAAAAACTGCAACAAAAATTAATTACACAGTTTTTGAACTTGAATAAATCTGTAGTATATTTATTTCCCAGAACAGTAGCATGTTACATCAGTAACACTCTCAAGACCCATAACAGAAAGGCAGAACCCACCACACATAAATAAAACAGCAAGAGAAAATCGCACAGTAACAGAAAAGAATTTTCCAACAAGTTCATACACCTCCAGTGTTTAGTGATAGGACTTTAATAAGGAGTCTTTAATAAGTCTTCACTAAACTTTCATTTAAATAAAGACTTTTAACTATAACCACGTTACCGTGTGGGTATTAGGTCAAATTTAATGCGATAAATAAAATAAATACGTTAATAAAGCTTTAGTTTATGATGAAATGTTTAATCTAGGTCATTTTAAGTTAAATATCTCCATCTTAACTATTACATTCTTTCACATCCGAAATATGAGGAAGTGTGTTTTCACACAAACGGAATTAGAACAGAATCCGTCCCAAAAGTTGGAGGAACCAAGAATTACAGTGAAAACAAAAAGATTTGACAGACGGTGTTTTCTGCTGAAACAAACTGCGTCACTCTGTAGAGTGTAGAGTAATAAAGATGATAGTGTGGCTGATAGTGATTATAACCTGCAGGGCACTTAAGGTGTCTGAGCCAACTGACCAGTGTGATTCCTTGATGTGACGAGATTGAGGATTGCATAAAATTGTGAATTAAAACTTCAGACACAAAATGAGAAACAAACCCCTAAATTTCTCTGTGAAAAACCAACAACAAAGCAACTCAGCAGTGGAGGAAAATGAATGATTATCTACTCGGTGAAATGTAAAGCTGAAGGCACCTGACCCCACGTGGAGAAATCATCACACAACCAGACATCACTCATCTCCATTTGCACGAGACAAATTACAGACATCGTTCGTGCAGCCGATGGCTGTGTCTAGTGGTTTCAGATTTTAGCGTCTCCCAATGGAACATGGTTTCTCAAATTACGCAACACCAGTGGCCAGGTTCGGACACATCAGGTAAAAACATCTAGAGGAATGGAAATCGAGTAACTTCACTATTATAACATCTTCGTTTGCGACCCTACACTGAAAATATATTTCTGTTATCAAGTCACTGACTCATTTTGCTCATACATTCACCCTCTCCCCAACCCTCATTCATCGTCTATCAGCTTTTCTCCTCCGTTCTCGGCCTGGTCTGCAGATCGGCCGCCCTGTCCCGCCTGGCCTTCGTTGTCGTCGTCGTCCTCCTCCTCCTCCTCCTCCTCCTCGTAGGACTGGCTCTGGGTGCTGTAGTTGATCATGGTGCGGGAGAGGTCCACCTCGATGGGGAAGACGTCTGCCTCCTTCAGCACGGCGTAACACTCGTCGTAGTAGCGCGACATTCCCGACACGAAGCGCTGCAGCTGGAACACGATGTCCTGGACTGGAGGGAACAAGGAAGGACACGTCTTATTTAATTAGTCTTCTAATTTATTTGTCATTATGAACTCCCCCCACACTCAAGAACACAGTCTAGCTACGACTAAATGTGAACTCTGCATTTGACCCATTCGTGAAGGAGCAGTGGGCAGGAAGCAGTGCTTGAGGACGGTACCTTACTCATGACTAACTCAGTGGTACCTTTACCGGTCTGGGACTTGATCTTGGGCTCGTTCGGATCAATCCCAGCAGGCCTTGGTGCATTCTGTGGAGGTTTTAAGGGGAGGTTGGTAGAGTAACACTTGCTCCTGTGAAAGTAGGGCTGATCGCTGGTTCAAACCCTGGACCAGTCCCCGTTTCCTGACACTTCCTCACGCCAGCGGGTTACATTTCTTTGTAGTGCAGAGTGTGTTGTGGTTTGTTGGCCTCGGCAAATAAGAACTCAATTTCTCATGAGAAAACATAAAAGTTTTAATCTCTACTACAGCTGACAGCTAAAGATCATTTTGACAATCGATTAATTGATCGAATCTAGTTTCACTAAACCGCTTTTTTTTTTTGGCCGAAACCGAAAACCGAAAATGAGGAAACACTCGGCCGAAAACCGAAACCGAAACCCCAAAAGAAACTATCATACCAATTTTTTGTAATATTGCCGTTATGTCTGGGACCGTGTGTACTTACCTCACTAAAGTCAAGCATTGCAATTGCATAAATTAATATTCATGGTTCAAAGAATAAATTTGTTACAAAACTATGAAAATATTGATTTAGCATTCAAACAATGCACAATATAAAATAAAATTTGAAATAAAATATTTTACTTGGCCCCACTCATGAATAGCCTAAAAGCAAGGTAGCTGAAATCTTATACAATTAAATATCTTCTCTCATAAAACAAGTGAATTCAAGTGCATTTTAATATTCTGAACGAAGTGCGTTCAGAACAAGTGCTTTAAAAAGTGTTGAAAGATATAATAACATTCTCTGTAGGCCTGTAACAAAATGGTGTATTAAAACACTCAAATGAGAACTTTCCTGCCTTTTCAAAAGCGTCCGCCACAGACGGAGTGGGTGTGCTCGAAGGGTCTCGCCTCTTCTGTGCTTCATGCTCTGCATGTTGATCGGGATGTTTTGATTTTATATGATAAATTAATCCCGACGTTGACAAAGTCTTTGTGGATGCACCCCCGCTAGAAATGTCGGCATTGCACGCTTTACAAACGGCTTTCCGTGTGTCTTTCTTAGATGCGCCCACACAGCAGACATGTCGACTCTAATTCAGTCTGGTGCGTGCAGGTTGCGGTTGTTGCTTGCGTCATCACTGTTTCGGTCGCGTTGGCCATTTTCGGCCGAAATTTTCCGGTGGCCGAATATTCGGTGCATCCCTACTGAAATATTATAAGTTGTATCGTGTGTCATCACACATGAGGCAAATTCAGTTCTATTTAAGACAAATCTGTGTATCGTCAATTTATTATTGTGTATCATCAAAAAAGTTTTTTAAATGTATTTTTTTAAAGGAAAAAAAAGAGCACAAACAGAAAAGCCAGTAAAACTACTCACTTAAATTTGAAATGAAGCACCAGTAACAACAGCTTCCAAAAGCTAACGTTACGGTGTAAGCAAAAATAAGTTTGTCAATAATCAATTATAACCTGTCCGTTGTTTCAGATCTACTCTTTACAACACTGTGTCCATATTTCTCCAAAATGCTCACCATGGCCATTTTTAAAGCACATCACTGGTGTGAAATTAAACACACCCTCAACTTTAACACTTTATTTAATTTGAGGTGGAGAAAAACAGAATTTTGGCTAAATTTCCCAGTTTGAACGTCACACAGAGCGACTGCAGCTTCACGGAGCTCCTCTACCGGCGAGGGGGGGGTGGAGGTGGGCTGTTTGAGGGACTCACCGTGTTTCTGGTCCAGCAACTCGATCTTCTCCAGCACGTCTTTGCGCATCTTGGCGAAGCGGGCGCGAGCCTCCTGGCGACAGCGCAGGATCAGGCGGTACTCGTAGTTCCCTGTGCTGACCCGGTAGAGCGGCTCGCCCAGCGCCTCCATCACACACACACACACACACAAACGGTAAACATCATTCTGATACGTAGTCATGTGGTCAGACGCACTGTGAAATCAAATAAATATACGAATAAGAGACACTTACAATGCAGCTGTACTCCTCATCATCCATCTCCTTCACCTTCAGACAGTACGACTGCACACACACACACACACCATTTAGCAGATGCCCTTATCCAGAGTGACTTCCAGTTTCCTAATTTCAGGGACAGTCTTCCTCAGAGCAACTCGGGGTTAACGGTCTTGCTCGGGCACCAATGGCAGTAGTGGCAGAGGTAGGATTCAAACACACGACCTCTGGTCCAGAGACGAGTATTCTAACCACTAGAGCTCCACCACCAACCCAAAATACATCCACATTTCTAGATACAGCGTTCCAGAATGTTGTATACAGCGGTAGCTCGATACTCAAACGCAATCCGTCTCAGAAGGTGGTTTAAATCCCAAGATCATTTTCACTTTAAGAATCAATGCTAAAAAATCTGTTCTCGGCTCCCAAAAATACACCAACAAGCTGATGCTTCCACACATGAAAAGTTGTTTTTTTCCAGCACAAGTTCTAAATAAATGATTTAATCCTGATGGTTTTCATCAAAAATAATGTGTGAGTGCTGAATTGTTGGCTTTTGTTGGAAATTGTGTGCTCCGTGCAATTTTACATTTTTTTGGTATAAAACTCTACATTTGTGTGGAATGACGTGGCAGCTTTGTGATGGTCAGATGGAGACAACAATCAACTGATGCTTCTTGTCATACAATTGATTTGGTGTCAAGTCGAATACAAAATAAATATTAGAATTCTGACTTTTATGATGAATTTGTTCCATTTGGTTGGGAATATTGTGATCCATGGAGTTTTGCAGTTTCCCGTATAAAACATGACACGATTTTGTTCATACTTCATGCACCAATTTGGACATTTTTTTCTGTGCTTCAAAATGTTCATAATCTAAGCAGTTTGAGAACCGAGGTACCACTGTCTATAACAGTAAAATGTACAGTGATCATTCCTGACAAAATCAAACTAGAAATGAACAAATGAAGTGAAAATAAGATGTGCTCGTTAATGTGCTTTATCTTTTGTATGATATAACTCTATATAAAGTCATTTATTTCTTACCAGGTACTCAAACTTGACGTCCAGGTATTTGCGGATGGTCAGCCTGGTGTCTGGGATGGCCTTGTGCAGGTAGGTGTTCAGGTCATGCAGCATCTGGGTTACGGGACAGAGGAAGTTAATAGCTTTAGAGCTGACTCATGTTTGGTGTTCAGGTCTCTCATAAACATGACATGGCTTCGGGTATCGCCGTCAGGATGATTCACCGACTTATGACAATCTTAACAGCCGTAACTCTTTCTCAAATAAAAGTCTAAGAGTGCTTTCACACCTTAGTGCGCTCGCTCTGGTCCGAATCAGTTGATCATTTTGTAAACTTGTAGCATGTTCTCCTTGGTTCGTTTTGTTTTCACACGGGAAAAAATCCAAGTGTACCAAAATGTGTCACTTTAAATCAGGCGAGAACGTCCTCTCCGCTTACTGGTCAGATGTGTTTGCCGCGTGAACAAAAATGTAAATACAGGAAGAAGATTCTGTGTTTCAAGATGGAGAACCTACGTGGACTGGTTGCTGCCCTGGTGATTACTTTCTACATCTCGTGTGTTCACCACTTCAGACGAATTGTTGTGTTTGAAAATCAAGCGCGGTTACGGCTGGAAAACAGCGTATTAATGCACCGCATTCGCCGAAGGCACATATCGCGAAAATACAGGAGGTGGCGCGTGTTAATAAGGAGGAACAGTGATATGCTCATCATGCGGAATTTTTCCTGAAGATCCAACAGGTATGTGTATCACGTGAATCGCAGCCTTTGGTCCTGTTTTGGTTCGGTATGCTTTCTCACCAGGAGGACCGCACCAGAGTTGGCTAACTGATTGGGATCGAGACCACACCTTTTTTGGGGCTCTCGGTGCGGTGGTTTGGGTCCGCACCCGAGTGCGATTACCGTGTTCACACCAGACCAAACGAACCGCACCAAGAGGGGAAACGAACTCAAGTTCGATTGAAGCGGACTAAAGCCTGTAGGTGTGAAAGCACCCTAAGATTACTTTAAACTTTATAAAGTTTACTTTCACTTTTGTTGCCACAAATGGACTTAATGATTTTTGATGCCGTATCGAGGAGTGTGAGTATTAATAGTTTGTACATTTGTCTTCAGATGGTAGTTTAAAATGGTCATTACACAGATAATGTATAAAAAATAACATTGCAAAGTTAACTTGGACTTTACAAAGGCCAAGTTAACTATAAATTAGCAATTAAAGGAAACCTAAAGTATCTCAAAACCCGTCAACACAGACACCAAGTAAGTTGAACAGTAACTTTTAGCACAAGATGTAGAATAAATTCAAGTTGCAAATTCTACATTCTGTGACAGGACTCCTATGCTGCCTCCTCGTGGTGTTATGGAGCATTGCATTACATAATAAAGCTAGACTTCACCTCGTGTGTCCTCCTACAAAGTCGGAATATTGCCCTAATACAATTGTATCCAAATAAACATGTTGATTGTGTTTTCTTTTGTTATTAAACCTCAGGTAATTATTTTCTCCATCAAGTTTAAAAGTGGTCAATATAAAACACTGGTTAGTATCTGAAAGTGAGTGATTATTTTGTCATTGTGAACACACCACAGCACAGCACACAGTGCACCACAACCAAACGTGACCTCCGCATTTGACCCATCCGTGAAGGAGCAGTGGACAGCTAACAAGCGCCCAGGGAGCAGTGCTTGGGGACGGTACCTTGCTCAAAAGCACCTCAGTGGTAACTTTACCGACCCTGGATTCAAACCTGCGACCTCCTGATCATGGGGCGAACACCCCACCGTTACATCACTAGCTGCTTCTGAGGGGTAAGCTGAAAATTCTACAACATAGTGCTAAAGGTTACTGTTGAGCTTACTTGATGTCTGTGTTGACGGGTTTTCCAATACGTTAGGTTTCCTTTAATTGCTCACTTAAAGTTAACTTGGACTTTGTAAGGATACTGTTATTTTTTGCAGAGTTTGGTTCCAAAACGTGATAAACACCAATTAAAAAATGAGTTACTGCCAAAATAAGCTCCACAACAAACGCCAGCCCTGAACGCGACATTTCCATTTGACCAAACACAGCGCCCCATTCCAAGACGCAAACTGTGCTGTCGGTGCCCTGTCAGTCAACACTCTGGTGTTCTTAGCGATGTTACATGAATAACTTTGCCGGTATGGATGAGCCAGTGCTGTTTCGTCCGTGGGAATGAGATTAATGCAGTTTGGGAAAGTCGGTGAGATGAACGTGTTTATTAGAGATCTGTGCTCCAGTATAAGAGTGGGGCTTGTCATGTGTATATATAACTTCTATACTCATGCTTCTGGGAAACACACCCCCGATCATTAAAAAGCTGGTAAAATTTTTTTGGCTCATCTGTTCTGATTCTAAAAGATTACTAGCCACACGTAGATAGCTCCTCCTCACAGGTTTGATGGTCTTCAGTAGCTGGATGCCGTATTTCTCTATGTTCCGGTGAGCCTCGGCAAACTTCACGAAGGCCTCGCTCGCCGCCGCCTGCGGCTCCCGCACCCCGATGACCGAGAAAACGTCTCCAAACGCTGAGAGGAGAGAGAACTGTTAAAGCGAGGACTTTTATGCAAGAATTTTAAGATACAGGACTTAAAAAACAAGCCACACTGGATTCAGAGTCAAACCTTACTAAAATAAGCTTTTTTAAAATCTCACCTCTGTGAGTCTGGGAGAGTTCAAAGAAGGCTCTGAGCAATCGCTTACTGTGCTCCATCAAACCTGTCACACACACACAGTCAGAGAGAGTGAATTTAAAGATCTTTCTTGCTGTAGAGTTTATCCCTCCATTAGGAAACATGCTCTAGATGTTATACCTTTATACAGTTCTGCAGTTTTCTCCAGTTCTTCCAGTTTCTTTACAAGACCGTCTAAACAGAGAAAGAGAGACAGACAAAAGGTAAAACAGGGTCTGATGTTAAAAAGTTGAATATTTCGCTACAGAGTAAAGTCCTGCCTTGTGAGTGTGTGAATGTGTGTCAGTGCTACGGTCTCTGCTCTGTGTGTGCTTGTTTGCGTAGCTCGGTGACTTCTCCAGTATCGATTAAGCTGAAAACACTGTGAAGATCAGGAAAATTGTCCCCACAACGTCTTTGGTCCCCAGTGTGTGCGAGTGCTGCGGTCTCCACCGTGAGATAAAACAAATGCGGTTATATTACCGTTACACAGGATGGCTCTGCTGAGTCCCAGTGCATCTGCTGTTCCTGAGCTCATGTTCTCCACCAGACGATGTTTCACCTTCTTAAGCACTGGCAGAAACACGCACACACAGACACACACATACAGTTATGGCTTGCCATCTTTTTGAAAATGTCCTCACAAAGTGACAAATCTCAGATCTGATCTTTTAGGTGGCAACTAGGTTCTAAAAAACCTCATCAACCTACTCTCTCTCACACACGAATACACACAGACTGAACTAACATCTACTCACCGATGTCCAGAGATTTTCCCTGCTTGGGGTCGGCCTGCAGCTTGTTGTAGTGAATCACAGCTTCACCCTGAAACCCACAGAAACCAAACCCAGTCCTCATTGATCACATTACTACTGCTCAATCTTCAGCTTTATAAAACATGGATTCATATTAATGCGCTCACAAGTTAAACACTGATCCATCACATGTCTACAAGACAAGATCAAAACTAATATTTATTTTTGGAACACATTCCCTTCTGCCACCTCAAGGTTGGAGCTCTATCACATTTAACTGCTCTACCTCTCTGTCTCTAAAACCCACTCACAACTGTTTATCCCTTTTGGGGACATTTCACAGACATAATGATGACCGTGGCTAAATACGTCAACACTCGCCCCTAAACACTAACCAATAATACATAAAAGACTTTAGCTGAAACATCTGCAGGTTTGGAGTCTGAAATTTGTCCTCAAAATAATTCTTGGTCAGAAACACGCAACACACACTTTACCTGCACAGCCTGGATCATCTTGGCCACCTCCACCTTGGTCTTCCCCTTCACCGGTTTCCCATTCACTCCGGTGATCTCGTCTCCTGCTGCAAGCGTTCCATCACGAGCGGCCGGCGTGTTATCAAACACCTGAGAGAGAGAGAGAGAGAGAGAGAGAGAGAGAGAGAGAGAAAGATACAGGGTGGTGGTGGGGAGAGAAAGAGGAAGAGAGGGAATGAGAGAGAGAGGCAATGAATAAAAAAGAAAAAAGGAGGAAGGGAGAGGTGAGGGTCAGAAAGAGAGAAAGAGAATGCAAGAGGAAGGGAGGGAGGGAAGGAGGGATAGAGTTAGAGAGACAAAGAGTGAGAGAGAGCATGATAGAAGAAAGAAAACAGAATGAAAGAAAGAAAAGGGGAGGAGAAGAGAGAGAGGCACACAGAGAGAGAGAAGGACAAAGAAAGAAAGAAAGAAAGAAAGAAAGAAAGAAAGAAAGAAAGAAAGAAGGGACACCGTCAGAAATAGAGTGAAAGAAATAGATAGAAATATTAAAGGGGGAGAAAGGGAGAGAGATAATTATCATGAAAGAAAGGCAAAAAGTAAGAAAGCAAGAGAAAAGGGAGGGAGAAACAAAGAGAGAGAAGAATCAGATAGAATGAGACAGGAAGAGAGAAGAAAGAAATAAAAAAGTAAACGAGGGAAGGAGAGGAGAGAGTGAGAGAGAGAGACAAAGAGTGAACAAGAGGATTATCAGTCTCACTGGTCTACAGCAGTGCTGAGTTTAACGTCATCAAGCAGCAGTGCAGGTGTGTGTTTGTGGAGTAGAAGTTACCTGCACTATGTAGAGACAGGGACAGTACTGCGCACCTCCCCCTATACTGATCCCAATCAGGTTCTGAGCATCTTTAGTGAGGGTCACTGTGCCCGGAACGGTGGGGATCCCACTGCAGAACAAATACACCTCTTACAGCACTTTCCCACTGACACCACGAACCGTACCGTATATAAACAAACATTATTTCACTTTCTAAATTAAGGCAACCTGTTCTGTCTCGGACCTGAGCCGTTATGACTGTTTATGGAGTTTATTTCTTAAGAAATATCCTGGACAGTTTCATTTGCTCCCATGTCTGAATTTCAACTAATAAAAAATGAAACTATTCTATGCCTTTTCATGCCTTTAATATTATGATTTTCTTTGAAATCCAACATGGCAGCTAAAATATACAAGTTTGTGAGCGTAATTTTTTTTAGATAAAAATGTGCGTTATTAATTTTTGTGATTTACCTTGCAATTACATGACTAGTTACATAACTAAATAATGAAAATGAAATCGATAATAATGCATGTGAGATTGATTTTATGTACCACTGAATAATCGCAAATGTTCTTGATAAATCGATAGTCAATTGTACATTAAAATAATAGATTAGCTGCAACTCGAATACTTACAAGTGACTAAAAATAACAAAAATCTTAAACGTGAATAATTAAGACTACACGTTAAATTTGAATATTAAAGTTTTATTGTAAATTCTCCTTTATTGAGCTTTAAATCAGACTAAATGACATACTGATTTCTCTTGTAAATTAATCATTAATCAACATAACCACCGTGTTGACGGACTTACAGTTTATCTTCCTCCAGCTCGTAGTCCATGTCTGTGAACATGTCGAATCCCCCAGACTGCTCAAACCCCCGGAGCTTCGATCACATTAAACACCAGCAGCGGCGCCGTTAGCTTAGCGCGTTAGCTTAGCGCGTTAGCTTAGCGCGTTAGCTTAGCCCAGCAGGCTAACGCGCTAACCGGATGTCAGGTGCAGCGCTGTGGCCGCTTTTTATTTACAGCACATTTAAACGCATAGACACGGCGCGAACGCAGAGGAGCACGACGCCTCGCTTATGACATATATAATAACGCGGCGAAAACTGCGCAGGAAAAAATGAAAAATGAACGAAAATGTTCCAGCTGTGACACATCCGTCTGACAACAGCCGAGCCGCCTGCCCTATGCCACTTCCGGCTCTACAGCGGAAACGCCGGTTCCCTTGGTAACCAGGTTGATAACCCATGCCGTTGTTTTGTCATTTGAAAAAACAAATCTACAAACAGAAAATGACAATTAAATGACATAAATGAGTCCATTCCAATGTTGTGAATGTATATGTATATTCATATAGTTTAAACAAAATAAAATAAAGGGCAGTTGGTGGCATAATGGTAGGGTGTTCGTCCCGTGATCTGAGGGTCACAGTTTCGAATCCAGGGCCAAAGTTAGCACTGAGGTACTCATGAGCAAGGTACCGTCCACAAGCACTGCTCCCTGGGCGCTTGTTAGCTGCCCACTGCTCCTTCATGGATGTGTTAAACGCAGAGGTCACATTTGGTTGTGGTGCACTGTGTGCTGTGCTGTGCTGTGGTGTGTTCAATGATAAAATAATCACTCACTTCAAATAAACCAGCATAATACACAGTTATCTATGACAGACGGAGCCCTTTAGATTTGTGAGAAAATCACAAATCAGACTGATCAATTTGAGCCTGGTTTGGCCCTTCTTGATTACTTTTTGGGGTGTTTTGGCCACTAGTTTGTGATGTAGCCCATATATTGCTATAGTAACTAGCCAAACAGTTAATACAGGGGTGATATGTGTGCAAATATAGTCGTGAACGGTTTCACAAATGTTTTGTCAAACCCAACATAGATATTGTGGTTTATCAGAGTATTTTCATTGTTAGTAAGGTTTACGTGTATAACAGTGATTTTCCCCACTTCTGGCCTGATACACATACTTATCCATGACAATGCCTGTTTATATGGTGATTTTTTTTTATTAGTCCCGTTTGACAAAAATACTCATTCTAATACCAGCACATTTAGGGGTGAACAACACTGAACTGTATAGATAAAAGAGTACAAGAGGTTCAGTTGCCTTTGAATCAAACTTCCAAGATGGCCATGTCCAGGATGACTGAGGACCTTCAAAGACTTCGCAATTAAATGTGATCTGGTAGTTAAGAGAGAGCGTTTCACTGTCAGTATCACGTAGATTAGATAGATCTGTTAGCTTAATCTGGTACTTAATCTTGAAGGAAAGCTTAAATGAATTACTGTGTATGTAAAAGGGAACTATAAACCTTACTCCTAGCATCCCAAATGTCTATATATGAAGTAGTCTAGTAGTTTATGAGCAGTGTAAAATATCTGATATCCATTGTATAGGGACATTTTAGCTGCTAGCAAGAACAAAAACATTTTAATGACATAAACAGCAAAAATGTAGAAACGTGTTATAAATGGGGATTAGAAATGTTTCACTTTTTATCTTGAAGACCAGAATATTTTAGGAACTTTGCCCATTATTTATTTAAATAAAACTTTAAAGACTTCAAAGTTTACCGAGTTTCTTCAGATATCATCAAGTTCAATGCTCCTGTAGGTAGTATTTCGTTTGGATCGTCAACATAATGCTTATTTGAATTTTTATTAGGAATGAGTTAGATACATTTTTGCGAAAACCAATATACAATTTTGTCTGGAACTGTGTTGATACTTAAAGTCTTGCAAATATTGAATATAAATCTCACTTCAGTGTGGGGTATTACACTCAAGTACAACATTCTCAAAATAAAGTAAAATAAAACAAAAAAATCAAATAGCTACAGTAATCTTCCAGATTATAAGAATCGAAATCATTTAAGTAATGAGAGACAGACAGCTTAAAATATTCTAGAAGTGAAAGTAAAAGTATATATATCATTTGACATGACAGATGTATAGTATTTAATATTGACAAAAAACTATGTTATTAGATTGAAATTGTGTAAATTCAATACACACATACTACGACCATCAATCTAGTGGTCATGAAAACCTCAAAGAAATCAATTTTAGTAGAGAAATTCTGAAACACTGGTATCCCAGTCTACACACCAATAAAAAAATCTCATGAATTTTAACCTGTTAGTTTACCAAATGGCATTCCACTCATTCACAATTTTACTATAACTCATTTAAGCTCTTGATGGCCTTATATTTGGTGCAATCTCTCCATTCATCTGGAATCTGTCCATTCTCTCTGAAGCGTTTTCCATAAAACTTTTCCAGCTCATCTTGAAACCTGCACACAAACCATTTCCAGTACGGCATCTCAGAGTTATCAGGGGTGATGTTCCACCTGGCATATTCCCCACCAGCATTTCTGTAATCTTTAATAGCCAAAACTCTTCTGTCTGGCATACGGAAAAAGATACCAGATGAAACGGCAGTTGTGCAAAATTCAACTCCAAGATGTTTTGATCCAACAAAAGTCCACCCATTAATTCCAGAGTTGCGATGGAAAGCAACAAAGTGATCTCCATCATGGTCCTCCATTGTGTTGGTGCAGATGGCGTTACAGAATGGGCATTGCGCCCAGCAGCACTGACTGAGATGTTCAATCATAATCTCTTCTGGTTTCTTTCTGAACATTTCCACTTTGATGTCAGATGCGTCTCTAAAGCTATTGCTTAACTTTGACATGAGTCTAGATAGACCTTTATTTACAACATCACATAGGACGTCTAAGTCTGTGTTTTGTTGCTGAAAAGACGATTCTACCTTAAATTGAAGGTGACCTTGAAGGTTTCTGGAAAAATGCTGCAGCCACATGTTGACATCTCCTTTGGTGTTTTTTATCTCTGCAGTTGTTTTACACATAGCAGCCGTCACAGATTTTCCTATGGACATGACTTTGTCCTTGATGATTTCAAGAACCTCCTGACAGTTTTGTTTAAATATATAGTTCTTTACATTACTGGTTATAAAATTATTAAAATGCTCCCTGGGTTTCTTTATGTATGCAATGAAATTCTCAAAGTTCTCCTCTTCTGCTAGGGCTGTCAGAATGTGTTTTTCCAGATTTGATCTGTTTCCACTAAATGCAGGAACATCCTGCTTCATCTTTTCAGTCAAATCGATAGCAAATTGGTCGTATGCTGCCTGCAGAATGGATGGCTCAAGTTTGTTCACAATGAATTCACCAAACACAGCAGCAGCGGTTGCACCACTGTAGAGATTTTTGAAGATGCTAAAGTATTGAGGTCTCTCTTTCTCTAAGTACATTCTTACATCATTGGCTTCTTTGAATTCTTTATATTTCTCAGCAATACAGCTGACTGCAAAGTTAGACACATACAGGCACAGATCCACAATGAATTCTCTTTTAAATCTATACATTGAAGCATTTGATTCATGGCCTTTTACTTCTTTTTTGATGGTATCAATCATTTCTGAAATGTAAATGGGATTGTAGCCATGTTTTGCAATGGGTTTTCTTTGAATTTCTGTCTTAGTGCTGCTTGCAATGTTCCCAATAAGCGTGTTTACAGATTGATTCTGTTCCCTTTCTATAGTATTGATTTGGGACTTCTGTGCAAATGCACTACACAGGTCAGCACTGGCCATTTGACCATGTTCACAATGGGCCTTCATTTCATTTCCAGAGGCACATTCTTTTGTTTGTTGTAGATCTTGCTGACAAAGGTCATCTTGCTTGATAAGAATAACATAGTCTGAGTAATTGCCTAAGGTATCAATACCTTTGTAAGCTTCATGACTCCTTCTCTCCCAGACAAGGTCTTCCTCATAACTCTCTGACAAAACCTTCATTACATCACTCCATATATCAATGTCACCAACTGAAGGTGTGTCCTGGGTCAGCTTATTGACCCACTTGAACCAGAGTTGATCAAATTTGTTCCTGAGTGCATCTTCATCAACATTTTTTCCTTTTAAACTAAAGGCAAGCTTTTTGCTCTGTTTAATGATCTTGTTTTCATACTTTTTCTTTTTATGGTCTACCTTCTCTCGTGCAATTTTCAGTTGAGTAACTTCATCCAACTTTTGTTTAGTTCCTTGCACAAGCGCACTATAAAGATCCATAATTTTTCTCTCAAAATTTTCCCTCCACTGTATCAAAATGTCTTTGTCTTGATCTTCTTCAAAGAATTCTTTGATTGTTTCCTCCACTTGTGTCTTAGCTTCTTTCATGTGTGCTATGATGTCCTTTTCTTCTATATTTAAGTTCTTTTCATTAAGTATTTGGTTTTGTAGTTTGTTCTGAGTTGTTAACATGGCACCCCTTATGCTCCAGGTCCATTTGTTGTACTCCTTCTCCAATCTTCTATATGTTGCGATTTCTAGAGTGTTTCTAAAGCTAAACACAAAATTTTCATTCAGGAGAGCGTTCCATAAACTACCCAAATGTTCTTTGAATTCTGAGAACTTCATACCATGGTTTGGTGAAATTTTTGACACTATCTGTCTTTTTAACTCATGGACATTTTCACAATATTCTGGATTTTGTGGTGATATAGGAGAGCTGCCCTCTTTGAGCTGCGCAAAGTACCACACATCACTTCGAACATCAAATGCAATGACGTCGCTAAAACATATAGCACTGCAGTATTCCTCTTCAGCTGCTAACTGTGTCATTTTATCCAGATTTTCCAGCAGGCGCTTTCTTCCTTCCATAGTTTTCTCCATAGCAGTGATGTCTCCAACATTCTGATGTACAAACATGCAGCTTGGATGCAGTCTGACCCTTTTCATCCTTAGAAAGGCCTGAACAACAATCTGAAGGATGTCCTGCATCTCTGCTGGGTTCTCTCCAAAGATGTTGATCAGGGTCATGTTACCTACACCTACCACAAATGTTGCAAGTCCATTGTCATGGTGTCTTGTTGACATTCCAGGAATCTCTAAGGTTTGAGGTCCTTCAGTGTCCACAACCACAATGTAGTCAAACTTCAGCTGCTTCTTCATCTCATCTGACACTTTGACCAGCTGCATTAAGGCTCCTCTGGTGCATCTTCCAGCACTGACTGCAAACTGGAGTCCAAACATGGCGTTCAGCAGGGTGGATTTCCCCGAGCTCTGAATCCCCAAAACTGACAGGACAAAGACTCTCTTGTCACCTAGTTTTTTAATGAGCTCATCAAGGACGGCTTTAACCCAAATCAGTGGAACGTGAGCTGCATCTCCATCCATCAGCTCCATTGGAAAGCCAGATTCTATGATCTGTGCTGCAAGCTTAGGGAAAGAGGAGATGTCACATTTTTCATTCTCATCTGTTCGAATAAACATGTAAGATTCATATATCTGACCCATTTCCCTGAGGATGTGCGCTAAACCAAAAGTCAAGGCCTTCATTTTTTCTGATATGACTTCAAGTTGCCTTTGAGTATTGTTAATTTGTTCTGATTTATTATCCTGTTTCTTAAGATCTAAAACCAATGACCAATTAGTTTCATAGTCATGTCGAAGGATTGAAAGATCATCTGTGGTAAAACTGTCGAGCAAGATGCCAAGAAATCTCAGAAAATATATTGTACTATCTTTTTGTACTGAAGAACTCAGAGTGTTAGTGAACAGCATCATGAGGTTTGTAATTCCATTTTTGTGCTGCTGCTCACGAATCTTCTTCATTTCAGTTTGTTTTTTACACTTTTGCATCTCAATTTTGGCACCCTGAAGTTGATGTAGCTCCTTATTCTTCTGGCACCAGTCATGCCAAAGTTTACCTTGACAGGGCAGATGAATTTCTTTGATTTTTGTCCGTTCTGTTCTTTCAAGCAGTTTTGCAATCTGTGCAGCAGCCACTTTTCCATTCTGAGATTCCTTCTCATTCTCATCAGTTTTCATCCTACTGTTTTTGCTCACATTTTCAAGTCTGAATTTGACTGGTGATTTTAAACACTCTTTCACAGCTTTTCTAAGATCTTTATACACATCTGACTGATTTCTGGTTTTAAGGCCAATTTTGTATTTTAGTCGCTTTGTCCCAGTAATGCCTGCCTCAATGTTGGGGAGCAAACAAATCAGTGGTTTTGAGTTTGTAAAGAGTTTATGCACTATATTGTTTATTGTTTCATTTTGATCAGATACAAAAACAACATTGACTGATGACATTTCAGTCAGAATCTCCAGCTGCTCCTTATTCATCAAAGCATCACCATGGAGGTTGCAGAACGCTACACAGTCAGTGAAATGGTCGGTGCTTTTCCCAGATGGACAGTACCAGGCGATCTCCACCACTCCATCCATCAGGAGACGGTTCCTGCTGCTGCCTGGACAGTTTCGGTGGAAGAATGTGTTGTGTTTTTCATTGATCAGGCTGTTGATCAGCTGAGACTTGGATGAGGAAATAGAACCCAACCTGAAGAACGCCACCATTGGAGTTTCTGCTTCACATATTGGCACAGTTTTGCTGGTGATCTTTCCTGACTGGTCAGTACATTTCCAGCTCTTCTTGATTTGTCTGAATGTCCAGAGGGGAAACTCAATCTCTCTGGTAAAAGGGTCGAGCACCAGCAGAGGCAGAGCATACTGACACTGAGACAGCTTAGTGACCATCAGCTGCTTTAGGAAACTATCTGAGCAGTGGAACACAGCCATCTGAACATCCATAGGGTGAACTGGAGGTTTACTACTAGACGTATTAGAGACTGCTAAGTTTTGGTTAATAAAATCTAAGAAGCTTTGACTTTCTTCAGCCTCTTGCTGATTATCATCTTGATCAACATCTTCTTCAACACTGATATATCTTGCCTTATAGTTAACCATCAGCAATTTATGTAGGAAAGCTTGTGGCAGATCTTTCTCTGTGGAAGGATCTTTTAATTTTAATGCATTTGGAGATATCTGAAGAACATCTGCACAGGTAAGTTTTTGACTTGCACCTTGCGATAGACCAAGTCTTGAAAAAAGTTGCTGAACTTCTTGAACTCGTTCATCGTCTGCTGTAGCAAGCTCTGGTGCGTTGTCCTGAAAGATATGCCACCATCAACTTGTTTTCTGTCACTTTGGCAATAAATAATTTGTGATTATACTCTGTCTAATAACATTGCTATTGTTGTGATTGCAGGATGATCCTTTTATGTAAATCAGGGGTTTCCGGTGCTGGCCCTGAAGGATTTCCGTCATACCTGGTGAGTTTTTAATTTTAATGAGCTTCTACCTGAGACAAAGTGTAAATGTTCTGAACATAGTATAATGGAAAACCTCCAGGATACCGGCCCTCCAGGACTGGAACTGAAAACCCCTGATGTAGAGTAATTAATATTATGTTTTGCTTTGCTGTATTTGTACTATGCAGCTTGTAGATCTTGTTCAATGTGTCAGTAATTACTTACTCTTGATTCTCCTTCTCGGTTTGGCTTCACCTCATCTTGCTGGGTCATGCTATGGGCTAAGAACATACAATATATGTCATTGTTGTTTTGTTATTGTATCATTTAAAGATGGTATCTCACAGCTACCTAGTTGGTAATACCTTTAGCAGTCTGGTATTTGAACCAGCATGCCTCAAATCAGGCTGCCAAACCATTACACTACAAGTTGTGAAAATGAGTGATTATTTGTCATTGTGAACACATCACAGCATAGCACACAGTGCACTACAACCAAATATCACAAACACCCTACCATTTCACCACCAACTGCCATGTTGCATTCAAGCTGTATTCTCTTAATTGTTTTGAAATCAAGACAAGAATATAAAGAAGGTTATCACTTACCACTTTGCTCATGGTAGCTTTGTCTTTGGTCTTTCATATGTGAACATGCAGTCTGGTACATGTCAACAGTGTAACAGCGACGTTTGTTATCTGACACCAGATGGTCAATCCTCTCCAGCAGTGTTGTCATCTCTGATTGGTTGTTCATGGTCTTACTGCAGGTGGAATATCTACCTTTACACTTGTCAACTAATTGCCCCAGTACTGTGTTGTTCTTCAGGTCATCTACAACAGTGTCACACTGCTCCCTTTTCTCATACGTGAAGAGAATCATTACAAATGGAAGCACACCTTCACCAAATCTGCTCTGAAGCCATTCTAGTCCTGCCTTATCAGTATCTGTTAACTTGCCTAAATGCAGCACAAAAACAAACGCATGAATTCCATTTTCTTCAAAAAGTCCAGCAGTGACTTTGTCCAGAGAGTCCAGGTAAAATTCAGCCTCTTGTAAGCCGAGAATGTTAATTACAGACACGTTGCGGTTTGATATCATCCTGTGTTGTGGTCCAGCAGGGAAGGAATCAGCATTGAGTGAAGTGGGATGCATTTGTCCGAGAAGAATGTTGTCATCTCCATACTGAATAGCAGACGTGCTTCCAAACAGCACAATAGTGAGATGAGGAACCTGTTGGTCTAGAAAACCACACAAGAGTGAATAAAGCATTCTCAAACAGCCATTGTATGTGAGACTTTTTCAGTTCTTACCAATTTTACTGCATAATGACTTTATTGTTTCAAGTTCTATACTTTCTGGAGAGACAATAAGAAAGGATCATGGGTTATATGTAATCATTAATTTGGTCTTCTGATTTTTCGTTTTTTTTCAGAATACTTGTACCTTTCCCAGCTGCCATCTTTTGTGTTTGTCTTCTTGTATTCCCTGAGTTCCTCTGTTGTCTTGTGTAGGGGCACCAGGAAGTATTCAGCCTTTAAACTTCATATTTTCTAAACTAAAAATGGAACATAAAGAGGGACTTGAAAAGTCATCACTGTGAATAATAGTTAAGTGGCTTAATGTCTGCTTGTTCTACAAATCACAGAATAGAACATGGCAAAGCGTCACAGTACCAGCTGTGAGTTTATAGAGACTTAAAAAGTGGGGAAAAGGCAGGATTTTTAGGAACATTTTAGGAGCAGTACAGAGTAATCTGAGTTCAGAATCCAAGATAGTTACTCAGTGTAAAGACTGTAATAAATGCTTTACAATTTTAGCACTTTAGTGTTGTTTGTGCCTAACTTGGTCAGCTGTGTACATAATACAGTGTTGTTGTAGTTGATAGATGTGTTGCTACGGTCATGTTACACATGAAATACTGTGTTATGTTGTTTATCAAGTGGCGATGCTAAATTGGCTGGTCCATGTTTTTAGAAAACAAATGACTAGCCTAGTTAGCTGAACAGAAAAGCGAGCAGGTGTCACAGTCTTCCTGTACTTTGGCTGGACAGTGCCCCCTCAAACTCTGCTGAGCGGCCAGCAGATGCCGCCTTTGTGCTGTTTGGTGTATTTAGTTTGGTCTTGTCCTCCCTGTCTGTCTTGTCCTTGTCCCGCCTTCCCATTTTGCCCCATTGATTAATCTGTATTCATTAGTTACCCCACCTGTGTTTCAGCCCTGCCTCTAGTTTTGATAGGTTTTCCCTTTATTAGTTAATCATGCTTGTATTCTGATTGGTTTCCCTCAGTTTAATTGACCCAGCTCCGTGTTACGTTCCCCTTTATAAGCTCGGTTTTCCCCATCATTTCTTGTCTGTCCACCCTCACCGTAACACCCCCCTGTGTCGCCGTGCTACTGGATTTTTGAATGGCTAAAGAAGTTTTTGTTTGTGGCCCTTGTGCCCAGTTTATGTTTGTATTTTCTAATAAATGACACACCCCGCCGTGACAGCAAGATCAGTAACTTGAGAGAGAAAATTCAAATAAAAATGTAAAAAGTTATAAAAATCTTGTACATGAGTTCAACTCCCTTGTGGCAAATGGAATTTTTACTGTATTTTTAGCAGATGTGTTGTAATCTGGTTAACCAAATCTCAAATCCAATGGCAAATAGAATGCAGCAATAGTTGAGGATGATGAACAAGTGGAAGTTTAAACAACTTTTTAATTCGTTTCACAGGAGCCTGAGCCAATACTTAGAGCACTGTGTAATGCCATCGAGCAATGTCATAGTAAAACATTTGTTATTTAATTTCTGGCATTCCACACCGGAGTTCTTCCATCTGAACCACACCCACAAGCTAGTTTCTGCAAGTCTTTGTCTTGTTGCGCACTAAAAGTTATCCAGTTGTCAGACTAAGAGACATTGTAAAAATAATGGTACTGCTTTCGCACATCAACTAAAAATCAAAGTAAAATTCATCTCAAAATCGGATTTAGTCAGTCGTTCCTCAAAAGTGTTAAATGTGACAAGTTGCACTTGAGCTCTACACAACCATATATGTTTAGTGAAGTCAATGTAAAAATAGTTAGGATGGTGGGAGGATTTTGGACTGTGAAACAAATGGTTTGGAATTGTTTGTCCTCCCTCCAGCACTAACACAACTAAACCCCTGAACAACACCATCAATCACAAGCTGCTCCAGGAAGACTGTTCCTGTCATTAGGAAAGTTGCTCTCTAATGTAGGATTGTGTTTAAAACGAAGTAATAAATCAAATAAACAAACCTGGATGATGTTTCTCTCTGGTCCTTTTCTGTCTTTTACTGTTCACTTACTGCTGATATCTGAAACACAGAAGAAAGTGAGTCTGTACTGCTCGTGTGTTTATGTGTCTGAGAGTTTCACTTCCTTAAAATCACATGATGCCGTTCTGAAAGTGTACCTCATTGTTATGTAAGAGGTGTGTTACCGGCAACATTAAAAGTGCTTGTGGACGGTTTCTTTTCTGTCAATATCGATATAACTGTGTCTCCCAGTGTTTCGCTAAAAATAAACTTCCTGCATTAATATATAAGAATATAGGTGTGCTGGTTCTTGTGTACGTTTAAACGTCACATTTCAGTACCACATTAAAAATAAAAATGAAAAAGTTGAGGTGATTTTAAAAAGCAGAAAAGACTGTAGAAAGCAATTGAAAGACTGTATCCCAGCAAGATTGTCATGCCATTCCCATGCATATTTGGTAATGGATGTTTTAGCCAAATATATAGTCTCCCTGGTTGTGACTCTGCATTTGACCCATTCATGAAGCCAGGGCATAGTTTTGAGGACGGAACCTCAGTGGCACCTTTATCAGGTCGTGACTTGAACAGATGAAACTCTGATCATGGGGTCAACTCCCTAACTGTTCTGCTAACAATGTCATGTCAACTACAGCATTTGGGGTGGTGGTGTAGTGGTTAGGATACTCGGCTCTGGACCAAGAGGTCATGGATTCCAATGCTACCTCCAGCACGACCCTTAACCCTTCAGTTGCTCCAGGGAGACTGTCCCTGTAATTAGGAAATGTAAATCATGCTGGTTTACGAGTGCTTTACTACATGCTATAAATGTAAATGTACAGTGACATTTTAAATGTGAAACACTGAAAGTGCTGAACTGCATTTCAACACTTCAAAAAGCCTATCTATTGCTGTTTCTGTTCTGCTTTATGTATTGTACACAAAGGCTCTGATGGAAAGTATTTGTGCAATGTTCTTGCTAATTTATCTCCTTTTTATCTGTTTTTAAGAGCTGTTCTAAGGTAAGTTTCCTTTCCTCACTGATATCCAGCTATTCAACCTTTTGCAAAAATATCTAAATATTTGAACATTTCACAGAACCTGTTAAGTTCATCTCCAGTTCAGAGATCAAGACTGCAAACAGACTGTTATCTTCTTTTGCTGCTTTTTATCACAACCCAGATCTAACAGGAATGCATGTGCATAGTTTCTATAATTCAATAATATTTGTATTAAATTGCTATACAGCTGGAACTTCTTTGAACCAAGACTGTGCCTTTGGAACTTAAGGTTTGTTGTGTAAATCTGTGTGTTTGACCCTCTGTCTGGTTTTATTATGCAACTCTCTATAGCGCTCAGCCATGAAATCTATGTAGTCACAAAACACAAGATGACGATCAGTTTCACTTCAGTTCACACACACACACACACACACACACACACACATATATATATACAGTGTACAGCAGTAATAGTTATTCATCCAGCCCACTGGTCAGTGTGTGTCCACAGGAGTCCAGTTGAGTTGCTGCTGTTGAGGTTTTGGCTGAATCTTAGCACAGCAGCGACACTGACATGGTAGTGACATAGTGGTGTGTGTTCTGCTGCTACGCATGTGTGAGACACAGAGAGCAGTGCTGGATCAAGTGAATAAATCTTATTACATGATGATAAAGGGGATACTCGTGCTGCACATGAGAAGTGACCACCCGGTCTCTGTAGTCTGTGGATTTGGAGCATTGTAAATGCCTGCATGTGGGTGGAGATGTGGCAAAAACATTACTTTGTAGTGTTTAACGAGCTCAGATGTAATTATAATTAATCAAGTTTATTTTTTTTAATGCATTTTAATTTGCTATCCTTGTTTTGTCAATTGATAAGGCTTGTTAACACTTTCATCATTTGTCTCTAATATATCGAAGTCATGTGTCATGGTAGGTGCTGGAACGACTCTGTCATGGCCGCACCCCCTTCGGAGGCCGTGTCACGTTCACGGTCCCCAGAGTACTGGGTCTGGGAGATAAGTCTGTCTCTTGGGATCACGTTTCAGTGTCCTCCCACGTAATGTTTTCGTGAAGTTGTTTGCCTTGGACTTTCTTGAGAGTTGGAACTTTTGGATCCTTCGGTTTTCCCAGTAGCGGGGACTTGGATTCTTCCGGTGTGTTCCTGGACTTATTAAAACCACCATAAATCCGCCACTGCGTTGTCCTCCATTTTTATTTTCTTTTTGACTACACGGCACCCACATGACAGACTCGAGGCTTGGTATCTTTTGCAAGCCCTTTATTAATGGCCACAAACAAAAACTTCTCTTCTGAAAATACAGATCACTCCAATACGGCAGTAGGATGACGGAACAAAAGGGAAAAAACAAACCTGTATGGGGAAACAGAAACATAGGGCTGGAGTAATTAGACAAGGGAAAATCAGTGAGAAAGCAAACACTAAACCGGCCAAATTAAACAATCAAGGGGTAACCGAAAGGAACTAGGGCCTGGACCGGACAATAATAGACACAATGAACTAACTAATAACTAATCAATGAGGATTAACCAATAGGACACAATGGAGAGGGGGACAAGGACAAGACAGATAGGAGACATGAGACAGAACTAAACCAGAACAAAAAAGAGAAATGGCGGCATCTTGTGGCTGCTCAGGCCAAAGTCCGGGAGTGGGATGGGGGGCCGTGACATCATGCTCACAGAATTCTTACATGATAATTAAAAGTAATGACTGAATCTAAATGAAAATACATAAAAATACATCAGTTTGTAGCCTTTTCTGAAAAAAAAATCATATAAAAATGTGGAGAGCAGAAAATGAGCAACTTTTAATGTAAACCAAAACCCAAAGATCATAAGTCAGACTAAAACATGGCATATATATGGTTTTCCATTCATATACACACCACACAGTTTAAGTAGGGTGAGATACATACTACACAGAAAAAAGTGACTAAAATTTGACAACAGAAATAGAAGAATGTGACTCTGCACGGCAAAACCAGTCGCATGTCGCAACGGAGGTTTCCAAGAAAAACGACCGTTTATGTTGCATGGGGTAAATTTTTGGAACAGTGGAAGGTCTATACTGTACTGTTGTGAAAAAAAATTAACTGAAAAACTTCCCCTTTCCATCCTAAAAACGTGACTTTCTTGAGGTGAGGAATTCAATTCCAGCAGAATGTTAGAAGTTTCTGTTTTGACCGCTCTACTTCAATATTTACAGTAAATCCACTGGTTGACTAGCATGAAGATATTTCTCCAGAATCCATCTCCGTCTCCCGAGTTCAGTTAACCTAATGCAGGTAGGCTATCCGTGTGGCTGTGAATGCAGCGTAGGCTAGCGTAAATGCAAACGTAGCCGCGACCGCACCAAGCGTCTGTGAGTGCTATGTCGATAGTCAACTTCAAAGGCAGATTTCTCCGTTTCTCACTTGGTGAATGTTCTCACTCCTTTGAATGTTGATATCTCAGTCATATGTCGTCCCATTCGTTCCATATAGGTATCGTTTTGAAGCTTGATTTATGCCCTTACATGAAAATATAATAACTCATTGAAAATTTTGAAAATTTGCGACAAGCGACTGGTTTTGCCATGCAGAGTCACATATAGTCTCCCTGGTTGTGACTCATTTGACCCATTCATGAAGCCAGGGCATAGAGCTTGGGGACGGTACCTCAGTGGTACCTTTAAAAGATTCTAGATGACTAGTTAGTGTTATTTCAAAGTAATTGGTTACATTCCAATATTACTGTCTGTGAATTGTAATGTGTTAAACGATCCTGCATTTCTGTTGAGTTACTTTCACCAAAATAAGTGTGGAAGTAGGACATTGTAAAATGCTGAAATGTAGTTTACTGCAGTTCATTCTACATCCAATGGAGGGTGATGTGGTGCAGCATCATGATTGTAGACATACACTGTTGTAAATAGTTATTTTACTCCTACTGTTTTACTTTTGTGACAAAGATCTTGCAGTGTTGGTGATTTTAATAATAAAAACAAAACAGCACAAAATGTTGGACTAAAAGTGTGTTGTAATGTGCGTTTCTGAAATATGTAATGAGTATAAAATTTTCTGAAAATATATTAGCAGTGAGTGTGGCACGGTGGCGCAGTGGTTAGCGCTGCCGCCTTGCAGCGAGAAGGTCCTGGGTTTGGACCCCGGGGACGGCCGTAGGGCCTTTCTGTGTGGAATCTGCACGCTCTCCCCGTGTTTGCGTGAGTTTCCTCCAGGTTCTCCGGTTTCCTCCTACAGTCCAAAGGCTTGTGATATAGTTTAATTGGTGCCTGCCTTGCGCCTGTCAGTTCCCGGGATAGGCTCCGGACCCCCGCGACCCCAGTTGGGATTAAGCGGTTCGGAAAATGAATGAAGGAATGATATTCGCAGTACCTTACACTGCGTTACAGCAGTACATTACTGTAATGGTGTTACTTTTGTAACATGTTACTCCCAACACTAAATATTATGTACATATAGGCATGGGCCGGTATAAGTTTCTAATGTATAACCATAAGCAAAAATTTTGTGTAAAAATGGTAAATGTAATACAGCTCTATAATTTATTTTAAATTGTCTAAATAAACAAAACACATTCCACTAGTTTGTTTATTTTACACTAGGGCAGAGATCATTAGAGCATTAACACATGATCAATCTGGAAATTTTTACATGTTTGGCCCACACTGGTACCTTGAGTGCGGTTGTTAATCTGGCTGAAGTCTGGTTAATATTTGACAGATTCATACTTAACGCAGGCCTGTAAACGATTGACAGTGTGTGACCACGTTATTTGGAGGAACATTTGTGACAGCTCAGCACAATTATAAACCAGACTGTAGTGACTTTAAAAATGCAAATCAGGAGTGGGGAAGTGAGCATTCTTCCTATAGACCACCACCGGTTATTAAAAAGTTTTACTGAATAATTTAAGAGATTGACTAGCATTACAAGAAACAAAAGCATCAGTTTCTCACCCGCTTTTAAGGCTTTTATGTCTTGTCTTGTTGCCAATGCTGTGTTGTACGTGTCAGCAGTGTAGCAGGGTGGACCATTTGCTCATTCGTCTTCAGCAGTGTTGTTATCTCTAACTAGACAATCATGTTCTTACTGTGATACCTGTTACCACACTTCTCAAGCAGCTGCTCCAGTACAGGGGTTTTCCTCAGATCATCTATGATGGCGTCACACTGCTCTTCTGTCTCATAAGTGAGCAGAATCATTACAAAAGGTAAAGTAAGTCATTATTTGTCATTGTGAACACACCACAACACACAGTGTACAACAATGAAATGTGACCTCTGCATTTGACCCATCTGTGAA
>JAVGVS010000414.1:210000-284808 GCA_032718565.1 Distichodus sexfasciatus | reverse complement strand
CGGGGGATAGAAGCGAACCTGCAGCTCTGCTCTGAACCCCCCGTAAAGAAACGAAATGGCGACGGGGAGAGACGGTAAGAACAAATAATAATCAAACTAAATCACAGTGCTGAATTATTCATGAAAGGCTTCATCAAAACATGAAACATAGAGTGCGCTTGGCACTTGTCTTCTCTTTAACATAAAGAAATAAAACTGTTATTTAACTATTTGTACAAACCATTATTTATTTGCATTTAGATTTTTTTTACTGTCACTGCAATCTTATAACCATGTATTTCTTTTGCTGAGTGGAGGGTCCATATGTAATTTATTTTATAATTAATTTATTTAATTTATTTTTATTTTCTTATTATGTTTCTTTAAATTAACCCCACATGATTCTGAATATAAATATGGTGATTTAGAAAAAAAACACCAACAACAAAAGAGTGGATCAGATTTACTTTCACTTTCCACCTGTCCGTGTTGGGTTGATGGTTCGGGGTTGAGTGTGGTGGTATGGGGGCTTTTCACCTGTGATCAAAGTGACAGTAAGCATGAGCAATTACCCTATACTTTTGATTTGGATACAGTTACCAATATATTAATACAATAACTTGTTTAATTTGCATGAAATCTTGGTGTCTACGTGTCTGCTTAATGCCTAGAGCGTTTTCAAATCTGTTAGTTCATAATCAGATAGCAGAAAACATTTCAGCATGGCTTAAATCAAGCACTTAAACTATTCACACAAAGTATCAGTTCAGAAGGAAAATGCAATCTGCAAGCCAAATGGCTCAAGCCATGTAGTGGTGAAACATTTAGTCATCTGTGATCATGTCTACCTTACGTACCCCTGGGAGAGGGAACCAGCAGACCACCTGTGATTGCTCTTTCGCTGCAGATTTATTTCTTAATCTGCTTTGAAATTTAGGAGGTTCTCTTAAGAGATGAAGCACAGGGGTAAATACGAAGATATATATATATACACACTACAGATTGACGTGTTTCCAGAGAAAGCTGCTTGCACCTGGCCATTTGTCAAGAAACACATTGAAACCAATCAATTGTTGAAGCTATTAAGGTGTGCTGACCCCAAAATCCTTTAAAAATCTGGGCCAAGTTTAAACCAGTAACCAGACATCACAGCTGGTAAAGGGGCATGTCTGACTTTGACATGTACAGTGGGGCAAAAAAGTATTTGGCAGCCACCGATTGTGCAAGTTGTCCTACTTAAAAAGATGAGAGAGGTAGAATTTGACGGGTCACAGAATTCACTACGACACCGGCGTAACATTTCAATGTTTCAAACCTGGAACATTCAGCACATTTTTACTCATCACACAACAATGTTCTCTACTGTGTTCTTGTGTGAGTCTGTGTGTAGTGTTAATCTGTTAGAGTGAACACATGACAGTTGCACTGATGGAGAACTCTGCTCTCATTCCACAAGACTCAGGGAGAAGGAAACGACTATATCATCTAGGAAAGAAGGTGGACTTTTACAAAAAGCAAAGCTGCATGAGGGGGTGGTTGAGATGGAGGATTCACCAAGACGGAGGTGAGCCTCTAGTGATCTAGAACTATACAATCAACCAAACCACTGATTAGTCTTTCTTTCTACTTCTAGTTTAAAGTTTACATTTATATTCAACTTCTAGCTTAAGGTTTATAAGATTGAGCTTTTAAACATCAGTGTTAGCCAAAAACACCCCACGTTGCTCCAGGGAGACTGCCACTGCTATTAGGACATGGAAAGAGCTCTGGATAATCATTCATTCATTATGTGAACAGCTTAATCCCAACTGGGGCCGCGGGGGGACCGGAGCCTCCTGGGCCTCCGCCTTAAACCCTGGGTGTCACCTTGACCTTAGTACTATGCTTTAAGAAACAGTATGAGACTCCTAGACCTCAGTCCTGGGGGGGAACAAGGCGGGAACAATCCTGGGCAGGCGCCAACACACTGCATGGCACACACACACTCACATTCACCCGTACTGGTCAATTTAGAGTCGCCAATTAACCTATATGACATGGTTTTGGACTGTGGGAGGAAACCGGAGCACCCGGAGGAAACCCACACGAACACGGGGAGAGCATGCAAACTCCACATAGAAAGATCCTACAACTGTTCGAACCCTGGACCTTCTTGCTGCGAGGCGACAGCACTAACCGCTGCGTCACTGTGCTGCCCGAGCTGTGGATAAGTCTATGAAAAATGATAATGTAATGGTAATGTATATTAACATCTGTAATTTTCTTTAACACTTGCTCTGCACAAAACAAGCTGGGATTTATACCATACAGTATGTGTGTATGTATGGATGTACAGTATGTATGTATGGCTTTGTGTGTTATTGTTGTAATGTGTAACTCTTAATAAATTATCTTTCTCTACTCTGGCTCTACTGCTCTTTTAGAATGTTATTTTATGGGCTGAAGGGCATTTTGTGTGATTTGATGAATACTCATGTAATGATTTAAGATTTATTTACACTTCAAATTCATGATCAACACAATAACAAAAGTTAAGCACTATGACTTGTACAAATACTGAATGACTTGTTTTTCTTGTGATTGTGATGCTGAGATACAATGTTATTCAGCACCACATAGACAAATCTCATTTAGGCTTTTAGGTAGATTTTAAATCCAAAGATGTAAGTGTTAATTTTAGGAGAAAAATACTCATTACTACTGAGATTCCTGAAGGTAGCATTAGCTGAAAGTTACGAGCCTGTTTTGAAAATGTACTGGTTAGAAAGTCCACTGTAACGGTCACATTAACATACGTCTCTCATTTCAACTTAATTATTTATGCAGTTTCAACTGGAGCTGTCATTGTCAGGTGTTTAAGTCAGTTCATGGAAATTAAATGTAAGATTCCAGATTAACTTAATACTGTGAGTTATAACATTTCCATCTGCTTCAAACTTCAACTGCTGCATTAAAGTTTCAAGTAAAATCCACTTGTATTTACTAATTACTTCAACTGTTGATCATGTTGATCACAGGCTCCTGAACTGAATTCAACTAAATAGAAATCGTAGCAGACTTTATGATATCAGCACGTCACACTGTCCACTGTTGATATGATATCGTAAGACTGGGTAGTTAATCAGAAATGAATCAGAACCAACATTCACAACCTCTGTAATTTTCATAATAGGTACACTTCAACTGTGAGAGACAGAATGTAAAAAAAATCCAGGAAATCACATTGTATGTATTTTTAAAGAATTTATTTGTATAATGGTGCAGAAAATAATTATTTAGCACCTACAAACAAGCAAGAATTCTGGCCCTCACAGACCTGTTACTTCTTCTTTAAGAAGCTCTTCTACCCTCCACTCGTTACCTGCATTAATGGCACCTGTTTGAACTTATCTGTATAAAAGACACCTGTCCACACCTTCACACAGTCAGACTCCAACCTCCAACATGGCCAAGACCAGAGAGCTGTCTAAGGACAGCAGGGACAAGATTGTACACCTGCACAAGACTGGGCTGAGCCAGTCTACAATAGGCAAGCAGCTTCGTGAGATCAACTGTTGGAGCAATTGTTAGAAAATGGAATAAATACAAGATTACTGACAATCTTCCTCGACCTGGGGCTCCATGCAAGATGTACAATGTACAATGTAGGATAAAGTTAATTATTAAAAGATGTGTACGTGTAGATAGTTATTTAATAAAATGTATTGCTTCAAATAATGTTATTATGGACTTTCACAAAGTCAAATATGGCCCTCCTTGATAAAAACTTTGGACTTTGGATTAAAAACAGAGATTGACCGATATATCGATTTACCGATATTTCTCCCGATATTTAAGCGTTTTACCATAATCGATTATCGGTTTTGTAATATCGGGTTCACCGATAAACGCCGCCATCTTGAGAATTATGTGCATGATCGCCATTGCAGCATGGCGTCTGAGGGGAAACAACAACTGCGTGCACAGGTAAAGTATACTTACTTGCTTTGCTATATTTAGTAAACTTTATTTAACATAACAGCTATTAATGCACAAATTAGACGTGTTACATAAATGACTGATATGTAGTTTATGCAGCTTGGCTCTAAGAAATAAAGACGAACTCACAGAGTCACGTGAGATAATCCGTCAAATCCTGTCACAATAAAGACGTAACTTTGCCTGAATTAAATAATATACAGCCATTAATAAGCACATGTTGTAAATAAAAGCGCTGACTTTAATTCTCTCTCATGTTGTCTATATGCTCATCATTAGTCTCGTGAAGATGGTCGGCTAAAATAACCCATCAAGTCCTATCCCTTATAAATATGTAACTTTGCATGAATTAAACAATTTACAGTCATGGATGAGTGCATCTTGTAAATAAAAGCGCTGAATTTAATTCTCTCTCTGTTGTCTACATGCTCATCATTAGTCTCGTGAAGTTGGAGTCACGAAAGCTAAGATAAAGCGCCATGTCCTGTTCCAATAAAGACGTAACTTTGCCTGAATTAAATACAGCCACTAATGAGGGTCTACAGGCCCGTAGCCAGGGGGGGTTCGGGTGGCTTTTAAATAATGATGCACAATAATTGGCATCCCTCAAAAAAAATCTAAACCAAACTGAAGTCCTAATAACCACTTCTGTGATTCTCCTTGATGGCATGCGACATATAACAACCCACTGCGCAGCAACTGACGTTTTTTTTTTTGTTTTAATCTGTTAGGCGGCATCCTCCTACATCCATATAATATGGGGCGAAAAGAGCAGGAGAGACGGAAGAGAAAGCGGGCAGCAGCGTCATTATCGCAGAATATCCAACATATGTTCAAAAAGACTGCCAAACAGAGTAAGGCTGTTATACCTCAAGGTCTGATAGCTAACGTTAGCTACGTGGTAATAATCGTCAACCCCACAGTACGCACCATGGGCGTCGGAAGCAAAATAAATGTGGGTGGGTCCTCCCCCCAAAAAATTACTGGAGTATATGCCATTTTCTGTGGTTTGGTGCCTTTTATTGCCCCTATCCAGTGACCTGACAAACTACAAAAGACGGTTATTATAATGTGTTTCTAGTGGCGTAAGCAGTAAAGCGAATAGCTAGTGTTTTTTGACGCAAACGACCCGAGTTCGCGTCCGCCTGTTGCCGAAATCAGTCTTTTGCTTTTTCACATCTCATTTTACATCGGAAAGGCATTTGTTTTCAATAAAAATAAAAATGAAGGAAATAATCTAAAAGTTTGAATAAAATATCGAGTAGCCTTAGGTATATCTGAGCAGCAGATACGCTTAGTGTGGTTTTTAAACTTTCGAACTCTGTGTGTGTGTGTGTTTGTGTGTGTGTGTGAAAACAGCATACATAAACTTGATAAGCAATTTGACAACATTGCAGTTAATATTTTTAGTGCATCAAAAGTGTGCACATTATGATACGAGCAGACAGATTAAGATATCCAGCACAAATTATTGCAAAAAAAGTCACCAAAATGCAGTATTTAAATCTCATAATGAAATACAAAATAAGTATGAAAATACAAAAGGTCCACTTTTTAAAAAAAAAGAACCCCCCTTGCACTAGGCTGGCTACGGGCCTGGTCTATATGCTCATCATTCTTCTCGTGAAGTCGCTTCCATTTTGCTGTTCACTCACCGGGTTGATGCTCATGAAACGCTCCAGCACAGCCACCGCATATAACTTTTAACAAGATTCACTAAAACACCCCGAATTATATTAACATTTACTATATAACCATCATTCCGCTAATAACATCTTCTAAATAAATAGAACTAAGAAATTGAATGCGCTTTGTCAGCATACATTTCATAATCTAGAACGACAAAACGTTTTTTTTCAAAAACGTAATTGTGATATAGCATATCAGAAAAGCAATAAAAAACTATGTTTTGTTTGTTATATTTCAATATTTCAGAATATTATTCAGTAAATTAACATTATCCTGCAAATTATTCTTCACTCTTTAGCCTGTAAACAGCTTTATAAACCTAATAAAACTGTAGTTTAAAATGAAGTTACATTTCTGCAAAGTTGATATGACTGTTTTTTTTGTTTTTTTTTATCTCATTGAAGATTTTATTTTTGAACAAAAACACTTTAGTAACAGTGCACTTATTGTATTTTTTGCACTTTCAGACCCCTCTATTTATTGGTGTATAAATAAGAGTTTTGATGCAAGGAGGGAGTGATTAAACAGTTTGTTCAGTTCAGTGGTGTTGTAATCATTGTGTCAAAAACAGAAGTATAATAGTAAATAAATATCGGTTCTGAATATCGGTTATTGGGCACATAAACATGCAAATAATTGGTATCGGTATCGGCGATAAAAAATCAACATCGGTCGTTCACTATTATAAAGTACATTGTAACTTCGAGTGAGAAAATTGAGATATTATTTTGATACATGAGTTCCCGGGTTAATACAGTATATCATTCGAAGGTGGCAGGCATAGCGCAGGCTCCTTGCATTATAATTTTCAAAGATTCAGCTCCTGTTAGCTGTTCAATGTGTACACAATTTTAATTTGTAATCTACCTACACTTGTCATAGAGCTATTTTACCCAGAGAATGGTCTGCTAACCGCGGTTCCGCCGTTTTCGATTAGGTTCCGCAGCAAAATTACTTTTACAAAATCAATACAATTTAGATTGATACTATATAGTTATTGTAAGTGTAATGGGATTAGAAATAAGCCTTTATGTAGGTTTTTTTAAAGCCACCCCTTCCAATTTTTTTGTTTTTTTATTTTTCCCATTTTACTGAGTAAACGATTGTCTTACAGCAAAAGACGACACTCTATCATAACATCCTGATAATCGGCCCACTGAACCCAGACTTACGGGCTCCGAAAGGAGAGCTTGGGCATGGAGGAGTGGGATAAAAAGCCACATTTTGGGTGCGAGAATCAGTGAGTTCCGACACAGAGAGCGAAACACTGGCCGGTCGAATGAACATCTTGTAAGAACATTGTTAGGCTACTCTTTTCTGTAATAAAACTTTTAAAAGACCACTCTCCGCCTCACTGGCTCTTCATCATTCTCAAACCTGAGAATCCAACATTATAGAGGCTTGTGTAAATGTTGCCTGGTTGAAGTAACAGTTCCTGAGCGCATCCTTTGCCTCCGTGTTATTACTGTATCTAACATAGTCTGTAACCCACAAGTACTACAGCTATAATAGCCAGTGTTACACAGAGCCACAACATGGTGTCAGAAGTGATTTGTTTTACTAAATAAAATGCCCTACGGACTGCGATGGTCAACAAGAATGGGGGAATATCTTTCTGTGCAGTCCGGCACAAAATCATCTGCTGCCCGGTGATTGAGGAACTATGTCCTACTGCAAAAAATATATTATTACTGGATGAAGTAATTTACAACTACTTCTCTTTATACACAACGTAAATGAACAAAGAACATGCAAAGTAAGAAGAGGCCACTATACTCCTAAATAACGGGAAACACAGGTGAAAGTGATCAGGATGTGATGGAGACAGCATTAAATTCACATAATGATTTTCAGTCTATAACATTCTCAGAGTGATATGATTCAACATGAGTTTATTTTTCCAAATGCATTTTTTAAGGTTGGTTAACATTTTCAACAATGTAATTTATAGACCCAAAGTAATGACAATGACCCCAGTAAAATCATGTCTAATATCTTTAAATCATGTTCACAAAATTTTCATGTGATTATTTAAAGTACTAAGAAAATGTAAATTAATATATATCAAGAACTAACACATCTTAAAATATGTAATGAAAATGAAATGAAAAGGTAGACACCAAAAAAAGAAGTAGCTTTTGTTATAATCTAACCTAATGTAAATTAAAGAATATAATTTTTAAAATATTGCATGGATCTAAACTCATACATTCAAAGATACATGTGTGAGAGAGATACAGGCTACAGAGAAACAGTTCTGGGATTACAACTGTTATATTACATTAACATTACATTACAGTAGTACATATGTGGTAGTTATAATAACTACAGATAAAGTTATTATAACCATTGGCATAGTGGCGCAATGGTTAGTGCTGCTGCTTCACAGCAAGAAGGTCCTGGGATCGATCCTTAATCCTGGGTTTCCTTTCACAGTCCAAAAACATTCAATATAGGTTAACTGGCAACTCAAAATTGGCCCATAAGGTGTGAGTGTGATTGTCTGTGCCCTGCAGTGTGTTGGTGCCTGCCCAGGGCTGCTCCCCACCTTGCGCCTGTAAGTCCCTGGGATAGGGTCTGGTCTCCCCACGACCCCGGCTGGGATGTGGTTTTGATGATGAATGAATAAATGAATTACACACTTAATATAAAAGAAGATTTCAGAATAAATATTGATTGTTTTACCTCTCTTATGTCAGCTTTAAAGGAGCTGTTTGATATGAAAAAGACTTTGTTAGTGATAGTCAGGTCGGACATTTTTAAGACACATGAAGACATGAGATGACTCAAACTCATAAGTTATTTCATATCCACTAAGGATGCTGTAAAGTTACTGTGAAGATATACGAGAGAGTAAAAAAGAAATGCAATTAATATGATGACACGCCATATATGTTACATAAGAACTGGCATGAAATATGTCAGATATATTGATCCAAACACCCAATGGCTTGGTTTTTTGTGTACTTTCTCCATTCTCCAGGTATTTCACCTCCCTGTTTAAATTCTTTACCATAGTACTTCTCCAGATTTTCTTGGAACCTACACACAAACCACTTCCAGTACTGAAGCTCTGAATTATCAGGGGTGATGCTCCAGGTAGCATATTTTCCTCCTGCTGTTCTGTACTGTTTATAAGGAATTAAATTATCTGTGTCTGGACTGGGATAAAAACGTTTTTCACTTTGCATATTTGTTGTGCAGAAATCAGCACAGAGGTCTGTTGTACCCCTGTAATGCCAGCCATAAATTCCATTAACTCGATGAAAAGGGACACTGTGATCTCCAGGATGGTCCTTAATTGTGTTGGTGCAAATGGCATTACAGAATGGACACTGCACCCAGCAGCACTGACAGAGGTGATCAATCAGAATCTCATCTGGTCTCTTCCTGAACATGTCCATGTTGATATCTGCACTGCTGTTGAAGCTGTTAATCTGCTCTGAGATCATTTTTCTGAGACCTTCAGTTACAACCTGCTGAAGAAAATCAAAGTCTGTAATTTCCTCATGATCAACACTGGTAATGTCCTTAATGTTCAGCTCATCTGTTAGTGTACTGGAGACACTTTCCAGCCACATGCTTACATCTCCACTGCTTTTCTTCACGTCTTCTGTTGCAGTTTGCACAGCGTTGATTAGTGTCTGCTCTTTGTCTTTTAGATTTCTTTTGAAGATGTCTAGAACTATCTTGTTCTGATTAATGTACTTATTAACCTTCACTGTAATGAAATTGGTAAAGTGCCTCTTAGGATGATGAATGTACTCCACATATTTGTCAAACTTCTCTTCCTCTGCAAGACACTTCAGTATGTGTTTCTCCAGATTTGACCTGTTGCCATTAAACTCTGGCATTTCTGATCTCATCTGATCTGCCACATCTCTAGCAGATTTGTTGTAGACTGTTTGTAGAACAGATGACTCAAGCTTGCTGCAGATAAGTTCACCAAGAACTGCTGTAGATGTTGCTCCTCTGCAGTAGTTTTTGAACACAGTGTACTACTGGGGTTTCTGCTTTTCTAGATAAACTCTTGGATCATTTGCATCCCTGAACCTTTTATGAAGCTCAGCAAATCTGGAGACAGAGATCCACCACAAACTCCTTCTTCAGCTTAAGCTTCTGATCTTCATCTTGAAATTCATTAACTCTGTTTTTGACATGATCTGTTATTTCTTAGATGTAGCTGTCTTTGTAACCCAGTTTTGTAATCTTCATTGTGCTGATTGATGTCTCAGTTTCTTGGATTATATTATTTGTCAATTCCTTCACCGACATGTGATCTTTTGGATTCAAGGCAATTTTTGTCCCCACTTATATATGATATAACAGTATCCCAGGCACCAGTAAGTCCTTTTCTCTTCTTTTTGACCTGGGTTTTTAAAAGTATGTAATCTGAGTAATCTCCCAACCTGTCTATTGTTTTGTACATTTCCTCACATACCCGCTGGAGCACCAAATGATGTTCATTTCCTACAGATAAAATCTGAATGACATTCTCCCAGATATCAAACGTTTTGTCTTCAGGTGCATCTTGTGTAAGTTCAGTAACCCATTTTTTGCACACTTTGTTGAATTCATTACAGAGGATTTCTTCATTTGTTTCTTTGTTCTTTAGACTGAGAGCGAGTTCTTTGCTCAAATTAAAAAGCTTCTGATCATTCTCTGTCTTCTTGCTTTCAAATCTATCTCGTGATTTTTGCTGTTGAATAATTTCATTCAGCTTTCGTTTTGCATCTGTAATCAGGTCTTCAAGAAGCTGATCAATTTTATTTTCACACTTCACTTGCCATTGAATTAAAATCTCTTTGTCTTTGTCCTCTTCAAAGTACTGATTCATTGACTTTCTCACTTTATCATGTGTTTTCTTCATTTGTGCATAAAGATCCATTTCCACAACTCTTTTGAGATGTCTGTTTTCTATTGTGTTCTGCATGTTTTCTTCGATACCTAACATAGCACTTCTGAGGCTCCACGTCCATTTTCCAAACTCAGTTTCCAGTTTTCTATAGACAGCAATCTCTAGTGTGTTTTTAAAGCTAAACACAAATTTCACATTGAGTAAAGCATTCCAAAGATCAGACCTGATGGTTTGAAACTGTGACAACGTCATTCCATGAGATGCTGAAGCTTTGGTGAAGATTGTGTTCTTTAGCTCCTGAACATTTCTGCTGTAGTGTGGGTTTGGTGGTGCCATTGGTGGACTTCCCTCCCAGAGCTGTGCAAAGTACAGTACATCAGTTTGTACATCAAATGATATCACATCAGTGAAGAACTCTGCATTACTCTCTTCTTCTTTAGCTCTAGTTTGGTCATTTCATCCAACATCTCCTGCAATCTCCTCCTTCCCTCCATGTTCTTCTCCTCAGCAGTGATGGCTCCAGCATTCTGGTGCACAAACATGCAGCTGGGAGTCAGTCTGACCTTCTTCATCCTCAGGAAGGCCTAGACAACAATCTGAAGGATGTCCTGCATTTCTGCTGTGTTCTCTCCTATGATGTTGATCAAAGTCAAGTTTCCAACACCTACAACAAATGTGGCAAGTTCATTGTCATGATGACAAGTGCAGGTTCCTGCCAGCTCAAGTGTTCTGAGTCCTTCAGTGGCCACAATCATAATGTAGTCAAACTTCAGCACCTGCTTCATCTCCTCTGACACTCTGACCAGCTGCATGAAGGCTCCTCTGGTGCATCTTCCAGCACTGACTGCAAACTGGAGTCCAAATATGGCGTTCAGCAGGGTGGATTTCCCCGAGCTCTGAATCCCCAAAACTGACAGAACAAAGACTCTCTTGTTGCCTAGTTTTTTAATGAGCTCATCAAGGACAGCCTTAACCCAAATTAGTGGAACATGAGCTGCATCTCCATCCATCAGCTCCATTGGAAAGCCAGATTCCATGATCTCTGCTACAAGTTTTGGGACAAATGACTTGTTTTCAGATTTTTTATGATTTGGAACAGACACAAATGACTCATATATCTGCCCCATTTCTCTGAGGATGTGTTCTAATCCCAAATTTGCTGCATTCAGTTTTCTTGACACTTCCTCAAGTTCTTTTTGGATTTTCTTCATTTGGTCTGATTTGTCATGCTTCTTTTTCAGGTCTAAAACCATTGTCCACTTCTCATTGTACTCATGATGAAGGGCAGAAAGATCATCTGATGTGAAGTTATCTAAGAGGATTCCAACCCATTTCAGAAAGTATCTTTTCTTGTTTGCTTCTAGAAATGTTAATGTGTAAATGAATTGTTTCATAAGACCTGAAAGTCCATGTTTATACTGCTGTTCTCGAATGGGCTTCATTTCTCTTTGTTTTGTGCTTTTCTGCATTTCCAAGTTGTTTCCTTGAAGTCGATACAGGTCTTTGTTCAGTTTACACCAGTCCTCCCACAGTTTTCCCTGACAAGGTAGATGTTTTTCCTTTAATTTTGATAGTTCATCACCTTCCAGATGACTCATTATATTCATTGACTTCGAGATACACATTTTGATTGTTTTCTTCAGGTCACTGCATATACTTGACTGATTTCTGTCTTTTAATCCAATTTTGTACTTTGCATTTTTTGTCCCAGTGACACCAAAGTCAAATTCAGAAAGCAGACAAATGAGTGGCTTTGGACTTATGAAGAGCTTCTGAAGAATCTCCTTATTTGTGTTTTCTTCAGAATGAGCTACAAGTACAACATTGACTGATGAGATTTCAGTCAGAATCTCCAGCTGCTCCTTATTCATCAAAGCATCACCGTGGAGGTTGCAGAACGCTACACAGTCAGTGAAATGGTCAGTGCTTTCCCCAGATGGACAGTACCAGGCGATCTCCACCACTCCATCCATCAGGAGGCGGTTCCTGCTGCTGCCTGGACAGTTTTGGTGGAAGAATGTGTTGTGTTTTTCATTGATCAGGCTGTTGATCAGCTGAGCTGAGGCTGCGGGCACCAGCAGAGGCAGAGCATACTGACACTGAGAGAGCTTAGTGACCATCAGCTGTTTTAGGAAACTATCTGAGCAGTGGAACACAGCCATCTGAACATCCATGGGGTGAACTCGATCTTGCTCTTTTTTAGTGCTTAAAGATTCTTGGTTTATAGAGAAAAAATCGTCACACTCCTGTTCATCATCTGTACCAGGGAAAGTTGAATCCAAATAAGGTTCCGCCTCATTTTCTGTAGTAATGTATCTTGCTTTATAATCCAAAATAAGTAACTTTTGTAAGAAACTTTCAACCAGCTCATTCTCTTTGCAGCTCTCATGGCAGTGCAATGAAGGTTTACTTATTTGAAGAACATCTGAAGTCTTCATTATTTCTTCTGACTTGTCTTTAAGGTTAAGTCTATTGAAGAGTTGCTTTATTTTTGTCCTTTCATGCTGCTTTTCTGCATAGTTTATTCCACTGTCAATTACTTCAAGGTTTTGTATTTTTGTCTGTAAAAAATAACATTTTTACTTTATATTTTAAAGAATTATAAATCTGCATAATTGCACAGACATATCTAACCAAGGGTTTATATATTCATACAGTATATGACATTAAAATGATGGACCTGTGTTATACTGAAATACTGAATTTGAATGTGGCAAACTGCTGAACATTTTGTTGAGTGTCTCTCAGTTATTTATGTTGATGCTAATCCTGAATGCCGTTTATCTGAATATTTACAATATTTTTGTAGCAAGTTCCTTTGTCAAATGGCAACTAGTTAGAAAACTACTTAGAGTCAAGGACGGTGAAGGAAAAATAATTTTCTGGAACAATTTCAACATTTCTGAAGTTTCAGATGGTTTTAAATAAACTCACTAGATACTGTTCAAACAAGAAAAAAAGATAACCATCAAGCTTAAATAAGATGAAGTAACTAAAGACACAAACGGCTGCAAAACAACAGATGGCAAAAAGGCTCTAAAAGACTAAGTGGGGTAGGGGGTGAAAAAGAGAATAAACAACAAGTGTGACAAGGCACAATGAACAAGGGATGAGAGTTATTAAGAACTTATGGAAAAAGCTGCTTTGACAAGTTGTCTGAACTTTAGATTGAGCTGACAGCAGAGTGACAGTAGATCTTACAAAGATGAACCCTCACACAGATGAAACAACAAAGATTGTTGACGTGTTACCCTCTCATCTGTTTCTTGATCTTGACTGTCACTTGCAGTTTCCTTGTCAATGTCTTCTGGGTGAAAACTTAGTTCTGAAAATAAAATGTCAAGTTATAATTATAAGAATAGAATAAGTATGAGAATTAGAATATTGTGGTCATTAAAGAGATCAATTACTAATAACAGTGTAATGTATTTTTTGTCAATTCATAAATTTAGAAAAATAACAGTTTGCCCCTCCCAGAATAATACCTTCATTGTGATGGAGGGGATTGGGTTCCCTTGACAGCATATTAGCTACAGTATATTGTCAGTGGCAGAAGCGCCTGGCAGGGTCACCCTAGGCAAACAAGAAGCAGGCAGAAACAGACTGTGTATAGCAGGGACAGAGTACTGTTGACCTCAACTGGAGATATAGTTAGGCAGTGTAAGGAGAACTTTAATAACCTCCTGAATCTGGCTGACATGCCTTCTGAGTAAGAGGCAGAGCCAGAGGACTTGGGGTGGGGATTGCCCATAATTGGAGAAGAGACTGAAGAGTGGAAATAGTGGAACCTTTTCAGCAACTGCACTGTAGGAGTTGATGAGATTGGATGACAAAGTCTTGTGTTTTCTGTGGCAGGTGCTCTGGCATTAGAGGGCACCTGCCCCGCTGATTGTCAGTGATCTGGTTAGGATATGCTAAAATGCTAGCCATCAGCCTAACAGTCTGTGAAGCGTGGATGGTTAACCCAAATGCGGAGTGAGTGTATTGTAAGAACTCTCCAGGATTCCCACCGGAGTCCGCGTTATAAGGACACACTCCTTATATAAATAAGTACCCACAGTTGACACCGAAGTGAATCGTATTGGGCCAGTGACTGAGCGGTGAGCCACAAAAAAAAGCCTCTAATTATACTTCCGAGTGTACCAACTACTTCCGGGTCCTCGTGCCGGTCACATGGCCGGAGCATGTGTAACAATATCCCCCCCAACCAGCACCAGACTGTACTGGCTGATAGCATACCCGGCGATGGTAATCCCGAATGAGCTCTGGATCCAGTTCAAACCGGGCCAGAATCCATGACCGCTCCTCAGGACTGTACTTCTCCCAGTCCACGAGATACTGAGTACCTCTGCCCCGAGGGCATGCACTGAGGTTCCTACACACAGTGTGCATGGGACCGTGGTTGATGATGTGGGGAGGGGGATGGGCCGGGCAGGGGGAACCATAGGAGAAGTGATGAAGGTGTTGAGTTCAGAGGGGTGGAAAACTGGATGGATCCGGAGCACCACAGACAGCTGGACAGGGTTGATCTGATGAGTGATGTGGTAGGGTCCAATGAAGTGGGGGGTGAGCTTGCGGGAGTCAGTGTGAAGGTGGAGGGTCTGGGTGGAGAGTCACATCTTGTCACCTACATGGTACAAACCATGGAGGCTGCCGGCAGCGATGCTGAATGGTGTAAAGGGTGTCGGCTCAGTCAATGGCTGCATTGGCTTGAGGCCAGAGTCACAGACACTTACGGACCAACAGTTGGGCCAATGTTATATCAACCTCTGGTTCCTGATGGTCAAACATTGGAAGTTGGAAACTGTAGCATACCTCAAATGGGCTGAGGTTGATGGTGGAGGAGGTATGTAGGCTGTGGGAGAGCTCAGTCCAAATGAGGTAGTGGGCTCAGGAGTGCTGATGATCTGTGACAAAACACCTCAGGTAGCGCTATACTTGTTGCTTGGCACTCTCCATCTGACTGTATGTCTGGGGGTGGTAGCTGGAGGAGGGACTGCAGGTGTAGTCGATGGCAGAGGGCTTTTCAAAACCTGACAGTGAATTGGGGCCTTCTATCCAAGATGATGTCCTTGGTGAACCCATGCAATCGGACTACGTGCTCAGGTCCACTGTGGTCTAAGCTGATGGGAGTCCAGGTGGGGCAACCAGGTGCAGAGCCTTGGAGAACCGGTCCATGATGGTGAGGATGGTGTTCTTCCCACGTCTTCCTGATGTCCTGGGCCATGACAGGCCACCGTGGCAGGTGAACTAGAGAGTCCTCCGTGCTCCTGGGTGGCCCGAGATGATGGAGGAATGGGCCCACTTCAGGACATCAGGCCTGGTGGAGACTGGAGCATAGAGTCATCCAGGTGGCACACCTGCTGGAGTGGTCTCCAAGGCCTGTGCCTGGCACACCCTATTCTCCAGTTCCCAACATATTCAAATTTCAAATTCAAATTTATTTATATAACGCTCTTAACAACAGTTATTGTCACAAAGCACTTTACATATAACTGACCTAACCCCCCAACAAGCAAGCCTAAGGCAACAGTGGCAAGGAAAAACTCCCTCTAATAGGAAGAAACCTTGAGAGGACCCCATCCTCCTCTGGGTGACCGGGCACACAAACATTTAATATACTGCAAGCATTAGTTCAAAATGAGTTGTTAGTTGTTTAAAGAAGCAAAGATACAAAAATAGTCCAAGGAATGTGTCGAATCTCGAGTTGTTACTGGGTCACTTGCAGGACCCTCTCAGCAACATTAAGCTGAAATTAGTTCAGTATTACGCTGCTATTTCATTAGAGGTCCATAGAGTCTAAATCCCAGTTGGTTTCATGATGATGTCTCCATGGGGTCCTGGTCAAGCGTCATCTCGGGATCAGCTCAGGAACTGTTTGGAAAAAGAAGAAGAGAGAGGAGAAAGTTAAGTGCCCTAACCTAACCTCCGGCAATGCTAGAGTAGCTATGGCAGCCTAGCTAAGAAGGGAGAGCTGGAAGGTAACACAGACATGAGGGCTTCCAGGGGTCTCGGCATCGCACCAAACCACCGTCTGCAAACTAGAGCGATCAGCAGAGTGGTAGGATGACAGCACCAATCCCCCCTTTCACCTTTAATCTCAAATGACCATGAACCCCCAGATCTCGCCTTTATCTAAGAAAAAAAGGGACTTTAATATCCAAAAGACTGACTAAACAGGTAAGTCTTAAGCCTTGACTTAAAATCAGAGATTGTTTCTGAGCTCCAAACACTAATAGGTAGTTTATTCCACAACTGTGGTGCTTTATGAGCAAATGCTCTTCCCCCAATGGTAACATTCTTTATTCTAGGTATTACTAAAAGACCTGCATCTTGCGATCGAAGCGTACGCGTCGGACTGTAGTTGCAAATGAGGTCATACTGCGGTGCAAGACCATTTAGAGCTTTATAAGTCAAGAAGAGTATTTTACAGTCGACATGAAATTTAACTGGTAGCCAATGGAGTGAGGATAGAATTGGGGTGATATGATCATATTTTTTAGTTTTAGTGAGGACTCTGGCTGCTGCATTCTGGACTAGCTGGAGTTTATTTAACGACCTATTTGGACAACCGGAGAATAACACCTTACAGTAATTGAGCCTGGAGGTAATAAATGCATGAACTACTTTCTCTGTATCTTGAAAGGATAGCACATTTCTTAGTTTGGCAATGTTACAGAGTTGAAAGAAGGCAGTGTGACTAATATTAGAAAGATGTATATCAAATGAAAGGTTGGAGTCTAAAGTAACAACAGTACTTGGTACAATGGATAATCCATCAAGATTGACTGTGGTGTCAGATAGCTGACTTCTGGTGGCATTAGTGCTAGTAAGATGAACCTCAGTTTTGTCCAGATTCAGCTGGAGGAAGTTATCCGACATCCACTTTTTTATGTCAATTAAGCATTCTTCCATTATCTGAAGTTGCTGTCTGTCTTCTGGTTTAGCTGATATATATAACTGTGTATCATCCTCAAAACAATGAAAACTAATTCCATGCTTATGAGTAACTTAGGGGTAACATGGTGCAATGATGGTGGTGGTGATGACAGGCGCAGGATCCACCTGGGGGATGTCGGCTTCCTGTTGACGAGAGCGGGCATCAGCCTTGGAGTTCTTGGACCCTGGTTGGTAAGACAGATGGAAATTAAATTGGTCGAAGAACAGTGGCAACCGGGCCTGTCGTGGGTTGAGTTGCTTTGTGTTTTGAATGGTGATGAGATTCTGATCATCCATGCAGATCGTAAATGGTTCACTGCCGCACTGGAGCCAGTGACGCCATTCTTCCAAGGCCCACTTAATGGCCAGCAGTTCACGTTCCCTAACCTGTAACATGGCTGAGTGGGATTAAAAAAAATTTGGAGAAGAAACTACACAGGTGTAGTTTCTCAGGTGTAGTTTCTCATCTGGACCTCGTTGTGAGAGGACTGGCCTAGCACTCACATCCGAGGCATCCAGCTTCACAACGAATGGCTTGGTGGTGTCTGGGTCAAGGAGGATTGGTGACATAGGTGAAGTGTTGACGGTTGATGGAAAGCATTGATGGTGTCGGGATGAGAAGGAATTGGTGAGGGTTAGGATGAGTCAGGGCAGTAAGGGAAAGTGCAACCATACTGAAGCCCCAGATGAACCGAAAATAGAAATTGGCAAACCCCAGAAAGCACTGAAGCTGCTTCAAGGTCTTGGGTAGGGGCCAGTGAGGCACAGCCTCCAGCTTGTGGGGGTCCATGTCCACATCCTGGGACGAGATGACAAAACCCATGAATGTGGTGGGACGCTTGTGAAAAGTGCATTTCTCCAACTTACAGTACAGCTGGTGAGCAAGCAGTCTCTTAAGGACCGCCCTGACATGCTGGACACAAAAGCCCATCGGCCTAGCATGTCCTGCAGCAGGTAATTGATGAACTGTTGAAAGGCTGCGGGAGCATTGCATAGGCCGAAGGGCATGACCTGGCTTTCATAGTGACCAGTGGGGGTGATGAAGGCCATCTTCCACTCATCGCCTTCCCTGATGCACACCAAGTTGTAAGCTCTCCATAGGTCAAACTTCATGAAGTAGGTGGCACCAGGGAGAGTGTCCAGGTGGAAGAGGGTCACGGTTCTTGATGTTGATCTTGCCCCCAATAGTCATTGCAGGGTCACAGGCCACCATTTTTTTTCTTCACAAAGACAGACCCCATGGCAGCAGCCAAGGAGGAGGGCTTGATGGTGCCTTGGTGGAGAGCATTGGTCTTGCCTGCATCTCAGAAGTGGAGAGGGAGAGGAGCCAGCAGCGGGGTGGGACTGCACCTGGCAGGAGGTCGATGGCCAAGTTGTAGGGTCAATGAGGTGGTAGAGTTACCACTCACCTCTTGCAGAAAACCTCTTCCAGGTCATGGTACAGTGTTGGAATGGCCTCCAGGTTGACATCAGGGACATCAGACTCCTTAGAGCACGTCCCAGCCAATGCCTGCAGGCAAATCTCAGAACAGGTTGGCTCCCACTGCAAAATCCAGTTCTGGTGCCAGGAGATGAGGGGGTTGTGCTGAGCAGACAGGGGTGTCCAAGAATAATTGGGGGTGATGCAATTGAAGTGAGGAGAAACCAGACTTGCTTGTGGTGCTGGTCAATTGTAAGTGAGACGGGTTGAGTCTGGTGAGTGATGGGACTGGTGAATAGAGGCCGACTGTAAACTGAAGTGATCTGAACGGGCTGGGATAATGCCTCAACCCCAGTTGGTTGGTGTAAGCATGGTGTAAGTTAACTACTGCACCAGAGTCAATGAAAGCAGAGCTTCTGACCCGTTTGTGGCTAAACTAGAGGTGTATTTGAACTGTGAGTTGGGAAACTGTCATCATTGCTCCCTGGGCTCACAGCGTTGGGCCATTTCCTGGACGGAGAGGGCATACTGCTCGGTGGTGGTTGGGAGAGCCCAGTAGGCGCAGAGGCCCTACCTTGTAATGTCATTCCCACTACCCTACAGTTAAGGAGGTGCGCCCAAGTTGCATTGGTTCCCCGGCTCTGGAGTGGACCATGGGTCGAGGTGGAGAACTGACGGCAACAGGCTCTCGTGACAATGGTGAAAGATGGTGAACGGGTGCTGAAGTATGGATGGATGAGGCGGGCGGCAGGGTACAAAGGGCTGGCCTCAGACGAGAGCCATGTAGAGTTTGATCTGGAGGGGGGGCTGGATAATACCCTCAAGGGTGGCAGGTAGCTCTTGTCCAGCGAGTTCATCCTTGATGCGAGAAGCCAGACCCTCATAGTAGGCCGTCCGGAGTGTGAAGTCTCCCCAGGTAGTTTTGACTGGTAAAGGGCAGAACTCGGTGGTGTAGTGTGCAACGGTTGCCTCTGGTTAATGATGTGTAGGTGAAGCTTCATTAAGCATTTGCAGTAAATATTGGCACCACTAGATGGAACTCTTGACTTGAAGAAAAGGGCTTAAGGTGTTGCATTTTGATAAATTGTGTCATTTTCTTAAAGTCAAGACCGCCATCTAGTGATGCCAATATTTAATGCAAGTGCTTCATGAAGCTTCATCTGCACATCACTAGCTCTGGTTATGGTCTCCCAGCCGCCGGTGGCGCTGTGGGGGTGCCACCTTCCGTTAGGTCCATAAGAAGAACACAGCAAGGATAAGGCGGACAACAACAACAACGCTGGGCTGCCAGTGAAAGCGCAAGACCCGCATGCGGGATTCTTTATGTTCATTTATGCATGTGGGTCTTTTTTCCTTGTATATACTGAGTCCCTAACTCGGAGAGGTGACTGGCGAGCCATCACAAACCGGAGGCGTAAAAGAGGAGAAAGCAGACGGTGTAAAGGACTGTGTAAATACGTATATATATATGTATATATATACCACCTGTCATGCTCTTGCACTGCAGATTTATTTCTTAACCTGCTTTGAAATTTGGGAGGTTCTCTCAAGAGATGAAGCACAGGCACAGGGGTATATATATATACGCTGCCCTCCAAAAGTTTGGAAACATCCCTGGCAAAGTGGGATTTTGGACAGTATTGCCATGAATCCTTTTTCATTTGTGATAATGTTGCACTGATAAGGGATAACGCAAACTACGAAAACATTTATTAACGTTTATTACACTGTTAATACTTCAATTTTGGATTCATCAAAATATCCACCATTAGCAGCTATTACAGCTCTGCATAATCTGGGCATCCGAGCTGTCAATGAACCAATCAATTGTTGAAGCTATTAAGGTGTGCTGACCCAAAAATCTTTTAAAAACCTTGGCCAAGTTTAAACCAGTAACCAGACATCACAGCTGGCAAAGGGGCATGTCTGACTTTGACATGTATATATTGCCATTATTATGTAATCTGAATAAAAATTATTATTGCTGGTATCCAAAGATAATGTCAAGTTACTTTAATGTACTTGCACCAAAAAAATGATGAGGATTTATGCTGATATCGTCTAAAACCTCACTTTGCCAGGGGCGTTTCCTAACTTTTGGAGGGCAGTGTATATATTTACCCCTGTGCCTGTGCTTCATCTCTTGAGAGAACCTCTCAAATTTCAAAGCAGATTAAGTAATAAATCTGCAGTGCAAGAGCATGACAGGTGGTCCACATGATTTTCTGCATTACATTCACTTGTGACAGCCTGTACGCCCCCTCTCCCAGGGGTATGTAAGGTAGAGGGGAACAGACATGATCACAGATGACTAAACATTTCACCATCACATGGCTTGAACCATTTGGCTTGCAGATTGCATTTTCCTTCTAAACTGTTACTCTGCGTGAATAGTTTAAGTGCTTGATTTAAGCCATGCTGAAATGTTTTCTGCTATCTGATTATGAACTAACAGATTTGAAAACGCTCTAGGCATTAAGCAGACATGTAGACACCGACATCAAATTAAGTTATTGTATTAATATATCTGTAATTTTGTCCAAATCAAAAGTATAGGGCAATTGCTCATGCTTATTGTGCAGGCGAAAAGACCCTATACCACCACACCCAACCCCCAACCATCAACCCAACACGAACAGGTGGCCAAAAATGAAAGTAAATCTGATCCACTATTTTGTTGTTGGTGTTTTTTCTAAATCATCATATTTATATTCAGAATCATGTTGGGTTAATTTAAAGAAACGTTACAAGAAAATGAAATTAAAAATAGCAGTATTTTCAAAATTAAAAATAGCAGTATACTCAGCAAAAGTTAGTTTTTAGTAGTTAGTTTTTTAAAAAAAATAAATAAAATGCAAATAAATAATGTTTGTACAAATAGTTAAACAACTGTTTTATTTTTTTTTATGTTAAGGAGAATGCTGCAGACAAGTTTTAAGCGGACACTATCTTTCTGATGAAGCCTTTCATTAATAATTCAGCACTGTGATTTAGTTTGATTATTATTTGTTCTTACCGTCTCTCCCCGTCGCCATTTCGTTTCTTTACGGGGGGTTCAGAGCAGAGCTGCAGGTTCGCTTCTATCCCCCGATTTATATATAACCCGAACCTGGGATACGTCTCGGACATGCGCCTTTCTTTATGGGGTGCGGGGCGTGGGGCCAGTGCTGGACTTTCCAGACAGTGTAAATCGGTCGAATCGCTTGTACGCGACCAACTCTGATGCCTACTTTCGCTTTGGATCTCTTTTCTCCCTTTCCATATTTATCCCGCTGAATTCTACTTCCACGCCAGATAATTCTGAGCTTCTAAGCACACAGTGAAAACAGCAAAGGGTTGGCTTAGGGACAACTTAGGGCTTGCACTGGGACTGGGATCCCAAGTCCCAAGATTTGTGATGGAGAGTGCAACAGTTGTTGGTAACTAAGTTAAGGCTGGAGAGTCTGAAAGAAAAGAGTGGAAAATCAGATGGAAAAGAGTAAAATGGTTTTTAAATAACTTCGTAGATATTGGCACATCTGATTAGTTTACATGCGTGATTGCGATTCTAAGATGATAGATTTTTGTTACATCTGTTTTTCGTGATTCTTTTCTTGTTCTACTGAAATAAAGCATTCAATGCATATGAACGTATTTTATCCTACAGTATCAGTTAATGGGTCTGCGGGTGCAGGCGGGTTGGATGGGAGTGATACACACAGGCAGCGGTAATGGTCAGAAATTCAGCGAGAGCGGGACTTAAAAAATAGTCCCTTTATACCATGACTTGAACCCTATCCTATCGAACATCTCTAGACCTGAAAATGGCTTTCCACCGACGTCCCCGTTCAACCTGGTTGAGCTTGAGAGGATCTGCAAAGCTAAAAGGCAGTGCAAGCCTGTGGCGTTATTCCCCCCAAAAAGATTCGAGGCTGTATGTAATTGCTGTCAAACTACAGGTTCTGAATGATGGCTAGAGCTAAATAACAGCACACTAAAATTAGCAGAATGGTCGTTTCTATTTTTTACATTTGATTTTCATATTATAGACAATTCCTGCTCGGTGGGGATTTTATTTATAAAATTTTATTCATGTAAAACTGAACCAAAAAAGAAATATCTTAAAAAAAATTAAAAAAAAAAATAATAATAATAATAATTACATAGGCCTACAATATTCTGAACAACCCCATGCTATAGTATATAAAGTTGCATCTAATGCATGTCTTGATCAAATTTAGTTATAATGACTGAAATGAAAATGTAATAAGTGAATATCAGATTTGTAAAGATTTTGATTGAACCAAAAGTATTGAAACTAGTAAACGTCAAATTTGAAGTTCTACTGATAATTTTCTGGTTTTATGTTTTTGTTCATCAAAACGTGTTCTTGTTTTTCAGAATAAGATTTGACATTTTTTTAACTAAAATAACCTACATGAATTTTGTAAATATAGTTTTCAAAAAACAAAACAAAACTCCATTGTACAGTTAAAAGACAGTTAATAACAGATAGCAATTTCAAACCTAAAAACCAATAGCAGATCTAACAGACATTATTAATAGACATCTCAAGACATTAAACTCTCCAGTCAGCAAGAGAAATAACAGGTTATGAGATTATAGTTGAAAACATCCTAGAAATAAACATACACAAAAATCATGGTTTGTACAGAGTCAAATAATGTGTTTGTAGTACAGAGTTATTGTAACGGCAGGCGGGTGAACGCAGAGTCGACAGGACCAGGTCGCAGGCCCAGGGTAAATTGACAAAACCTAGTGAGTATATTCAAAGGAAGGTCAGAACCAGAAAACACAGTCCATGGAGCAAACAAATCCAAAAACAGAAAGCAGGAGTCGAAATGGAGGCAGGCAAACACAAATAACGCTCGGTAAGTCGCACTAGGCATAACAATACTTCGCGGAGAACAGTTGTAAATGAAGGTCTTTAAATGCAGGTAACATGACTATGATAGGCTAAAATTCTGGTGACGCTGATCGGGTAAGCTGAGGTCGTTGTGAAGGTCTGGAACTGGAGTCTGATGAGGCGGACTCCTCCCTTGGTCTGGGCTGGGATCTTACAGTTAAACTACAACTTACTTAAGCTTTCAATGGCTTTTTCTTTAGTGTATTCTCGCCATTCAGTTGGAATCTCCCCATTGTCTTTGAAGAATTTTCCATAATAATTTTCCAACTCCTCCTGAAACCTGCACACAAACCACTTCCAGTACGGCATCTCAGAGATGTCGGGGGTGATGTTCCACTTGGCATATTCACCACCAGCATTTCGGTACTCTTTATACTTGAATACTTTTCCAGCTGTACGGAAAAACAAAGCATCTCCTGAAACAGCTGTTGTACAAAATTCAACTCCGAGGTGTTTTGTTCCCATGAAAGACCAGCCATTGGTTCCACAGTTGCGATGGAAACGAACACTGTGATCTCCATCGTGGTCCTCCATTGTATTGGTGCAAATGGCATTACAGAATGGGCACTGCGACCAGCAGCACTGACAGAGGTGTTCAATCAGATTCTCATCTGGTTTCTTCTTGAACATTTCCAAATTAACATCAGAAATGCACTGGAAGTTGTTGCTCAGTTTTGTTATTACGCTGGTTAGACCTTTGTCAACAACCTCGCAAAGAAAGTCAAGGTCTGTAATTTCTCTCTGATCAAGAGACGCGTCTTCATTAAGCAGAAGTTCATCCTTTAGCTTTCTGGATAACTGCTGCAGCCACATGCCGCCATCTCCATCACATCTACTGACCTCATCTGTTGTTTCCCTCACTGCATCCATCACACACTTTCCTTTGGACTTGACGTTAGATTTAATGGCTTCTAAAGCCTCCCAACCATTTTCTTTAAAAAGATAGTTGTTCACCTCCTTTGTAATGAAATTATTAAAATGCTCTTTGGGTTTGTGAATGTATTTCATATAAGTCTCAAAGTTCTCTTCTTCCGCCAGGGCTGTCAGAATATGTTTTTCCAGATTTGATCTGTTTCCGCTAAATGCTGGAACGTCCCGCTTCATTTTCTCAGTCAGATCGATAGCAGTTTGGTCATACGCTGCCTGTAGAATGGATGGCTCAAGTCTGTCCACAATGAATTCACCAAACACAGCAGTAGAGGTCGCACCACTGCAGTAGTTCTTGAAGACACTGAAGTACTGAGGTCTCTGTTTCTCTAAATATGTTTGTATGTCATTAGCTTCCTTAAATTTCTTGTGTAACCCCTCAAATTTCTTGGCAGCAATGTTGCAAACAAAGAGGCAGAGATCTACTGTGAATTCCTTCTTGAGCATAAATTGAGAATTTGCATCTTCATATGTACTGACACACGTTTTTACAGATTCAATTACCTGCTGAATGTAGCTGTGATGGTACCCAACTTCTGTATTAAAGATTTTCAGAATATCTCTTTCAGTTTGTTGAGAAATGTTTATTGCAAGGGCCCTTAAAAAATTATTATCCTCTGATGAGAGAACATTAGTTGCAGGCTTGTTTTCTGATATTTTATCTTTTCCACGCAGCTTTAAGTAAGTATTTTTTAAAATTTTTCCGGCCTTCTGCAGCAAGCTAGCTTCTTTCATTTCATCTTCTTCTTCTTCGGCATTTTTCTCAGTTGAATCCTGATCCACTGGATTAGGCACTTGAGTTTTTTTTAAAATGACATAGTCTGAATAATTTCCCAAGACATCAATACGTTTATAAACATCCTGATTCTGTCTTTCACAAATAAGTGACAACTCATATGTCTCAGACAATATCTTTACTACATCATCCAAAATATCAATTTCGGCCACTGAGGGTGCATCCCGTGCTAGCTCACTGACACAGTTTGTCCAGACACCATCAAATGTTCTCTTAAGCACATCTTCATCAGTTTCTTTGTTTTTCAAACTGAGGGCAAACTCTTTGCTCAGCTTAAACAGCTTGTTTTCGTATTTTGTCTTCTTTTCATCCACTTTCTCTCTTGCAATTTTCTGTTGACAAACCTGATCCAGCTTTCGTTTTGTCCCCTCTACAAGCTCTGTGAAAAGATCTGCAAGTTTTCTCTCAAATCTCTCTCGCCACTGAATCAAAATTTCTTTGTCATTGTCTTCACTGAAAAAGCGATCAACCGATTTGTCCACTTCATTCTTTGTCTCTTTTATTTCATTTACAAGATCCTTTTCCTCAATCTTTAAAGCCTTTTCATTAATTACTCTGTTTTGCAATTTGTTTTCGATGGCCAACATGTCACTCCTTAGACTCCAGGTCCATTTGCTGTACTCATTCTCTAATTTTCTATAGGCAGCAATTTCTAGAGTGTTTCTGAAACTAAACACAAAGTTCTCATTCAAAAGAGCATTCCATAAATCACTGATATTTGTTTTGAACTGTGAAAGTGTTACACCTCGGCTCATGGAGATCTTTGAGAGAATATTTCTTTTTAGTTCATGAACATTTTCACTATATGATGGGTTGGGTGGTGCCATGGGAGGGCTGCCCTCCCAAAGCTGTGCAAAATACCGTACATCACTTTGAACATCAAATGCAATGATGTCACTGAAACATTCTGCATCACAAACTTCTTCTTTAGCTGCCAGCTTGGTCATCTCATCCAGTTTCCCCTGTAGGCGCCTTCTTCCCTCCATAGTTTTCTCTCCAGCTGTGACGTCTCCAACATTCTGATGCACAAACATGCAGCTGGGATTGAGTCTGACCTTCTTCATCCTCAGGAAGGCCTGAACAACAATCTGAAGGATGTCCTGCATCTCAGCTGGATTTTCTCCAAAGATGTTGATCAAAGTCAGGTTTCCCAGACCTACAACAAATGTGGCTAATTCATTATCATGATGAATGGTTTCTTTTCCTTCTAACTCTAAAGCTCTGAGTCCTTCAGTGTCCACAACCAGAATGTAGTCAAACTTTAGCTCCTTCTTCATCTCCTCTGACACTTTGACCAGCTGCATGAAGGCTCCTCTGGTGCATCTTCCAGCACTGACTGCAAACTGGAGTCCGAACATGGCGTTCAGCAGGGTGGATTTCCCTGAGCTCTGAATCCCCAAAACTGACAGGACAAAGACTTTCTGATCCCCTAGTTTATTAATGACTTCATCTACAACAGCAGAAACCCAGACTAGAGGAACATGAGCAGCATCACCGTCCATCAGCTCCATTGGGTATCCAGATATAATGATCTCTGCAGCTCTCTGAGGAAGAGAGGAAAGGTACACTTGCTCATGCCTTTCCTGTTTGGCACTTTTCAGAGAAGTGTAGGATTCATATATCTGACCCATTTCTCGAAGAATGTGTTCTAAGCCAAACGTTGCAGCATTCAGTTCTTCTGAAATTTTCTCCAGTTCTTCTTGTTGTTCCCTGAGACCTGGGGATTTATTATGCTTTTTCTTCATCTCCAAGACTTTGGTCCATTTTTCATCATATGAGTGGTGAAGTTCAGCTAGATATTCTGAGGTAAAGTTATCTAGTAAGATTCCAACCCACTTAAGAAAATAAACTCTCTCGTTTTCTGCAAGAACGTTCAGATTGTCCAAAAACATTTTCATCAATGGACTGAAGGCACAGTCGTGCTGCAGAGTGCGTATTTTACTCATGTCTTGTTTTATGGATGTTTTATGTTTCTCCAAATGTCCTATCAAGCGATACAGGTTTTTATTCTTCTGGCACCAGTCATGCCACAGTTTTCCTTGACATGGCAGGTATTTTTCTTTGATGCATGCCATCTCTCTTTTGTCCAGAAGAGTCATGAGTTGGTTTGCTGTCTCCTTCCCTCTCAGACAGTCTCCCTTGTTTTCATCAACTACTAGACTACCATAATTGGCTATATTCTCAAGTATGAAAGTAGAGGATGTTGATGTTGAACACTGTTTTATGATTTTGCTTAGTTCCTCTGCCACATCTGATTGACTTCTGTCTTTCAAACCAATTTTATACTTTCCATTCCACAGCTCTTGAGCAGCTGTGGCATTATCAGCTAGAAGGAAAATGACTGGCTTTTGGGCCGTTGAAAGCTCTCTGATTATTGTCACATTGTCATCTTTGCCCAGTTCTGACAGAAGGACAACAATTACTGTGGCCAAGGTCGTCAAAATTTCACGCTGGGTACTGCTGATGGCCGCATCACCACGAAGATTACAAAAGGCGGTGCAGTCAGTAAATCGATCGGTAGTCTTGCCAGATGGGCAATACCAGGCAATCTCAATGACACCATCTATGAGAAGTCGGTTTTTGCTGCTTTGTGGACAGTTTTTGTTGAAAAACGTGTGATGTCGTTCATTGATCAGGTGGTTCATCAGCTCTGACTTGGATGAGGACACACAGCCTAGTCTGAAGAAAGCAACCATTTTGGTTTCAGCTCCATACATTGGCTTGCTTTGGCTTACAGTATTGCCGAGAATGTTCCTTGACTTCCAGCTTTTTTTCACATGTCGAAAGGTCCACAGTGGAAATTCAGTTTCCCCACTGAAAGGATTCGGCAGCAGCAAAGGCACCGCGTACTGGCACTGTGATAGCTTAGATACCATTAGCTGTCGAAGGTAGTTGTCTGCATGGTGAAAAGCAGCTATTTGAACATCCATAGGGTGAATGTGAGACTCCTGTTTTGTTTGACTACTAACTTCGGGCCCTTTGTTAAAAAGAGCAGCAAATATGTCCCTCTGATCTGCAGCTTTCTCCTGCATATTAGTCTGAGTGACATTTTCTTTGGCCTTGATATGTCTTGCTGTGTAGTCCATCATGAGCAGTCTTTGTAGGAATGTTTGCACCAAGTCTTTCTCTTCACACTGCTCATAGCACTTTAGTGATGCTGCTGTTAATTTGAGAACATCTGCAGTTTTCAGTGTTTGCTGAGCACTAAGGTTGAGTCTACTGAAAAGCTGGTTTATATTTTCCCTTTTGGATTCTTCTTCTCCTCCTGCATTTAGACTTGGTTCTTCTCCTGTCGCAAACTCTTGAGTCTGTGAAGACAATGGTATTTTGTTATTCACTCATTATACTGAATACACTGAAACCCACTTCCTTTTTGTTGTTTCACTGCTCTGGTGAAAATATGACACTTAAAACACTTGAGGAATAAAATTTTTCAACTTCTGGAGCACCATGAGGTCCAAGAGGATCAATGCAATTATAAGAGTTGTGGGTTTATGCAAATTAGACACATTGAAATACTTGAATATCATTGAAAAGTAAAGAGTGAGTTTCCAAAACGTTCCTTATAACCATCAATAGCTAAATAATTTATGAGAGAAGTTACGGTAGTACTTATGATAAATAATAATAATATTAATATAATTATATTAGTACCTTGTGGAGTTAATAATTTTAACCTTTGTGATGAAATATAAGCAGATTTAATTGAGTGACTGTCAATGTGAACACCATACAGCACACAGTTCACCATGGTGAAATGTGACCTTTGCACTTGATCCATCCATGAAGTAGCAGTAGCAGCTTTTGGCCACGCCTGGGGGGCAATGCTTGGGGATATGGGTAATTAGTAGTTTGGTGCAGTGAAAAGCATAATAGTTCGGATCAGAAGGTCCCCGGTGGAAGTCCCGGACTGGTGAAGGTGCCACTGTGGAACTCATGAGCAAGGTATCGTCCTCAAGCACTGCTCTCTCTGGGCTTACAAACAAAAACTGAAAACTTTTCTTTCACAGATGGCTCAAATGCAGAGGCCACATTTCACCGTGGTGGACTAAGTTCTGGGCTGTGGTTTGTTAATGATGACAAATAATCACTCACTTTAGACATTTACTCAATAACTTACCGTACTGTCTTCAGATAAATCTGTATTGACAGCAGGACGTTCCACATCTTCAACTAAGAGTAGAAATGAAAAAAAAAAATATTTTAATAGAGTGCCAAGACAATGCTCCTGCAGTACTAATAACAAATATACGTACACAAACCTGTATAGTTAATGGAGGCACAAGGGGAACCCAACAGAGTAGATTGTTCTCTTGTTTCTTCAGTCTTTACATCACTATCAGAGGTGTCCCTAACTTCACCATTTCCACATTCCTTGAAAAGAAATATCAGCAGTTATTGCTTTAATGATTAATTTCAAAATATTTCTATGTACAAATAGCCAGAATGTGTCATTTCTGTACTTACCTCATAAGAGTCTAGTGAGGGTGTAAGCTTTAACACAGTGTTGTACATGTTAGCCGTGTAGCAGGGTGGACTGTTCTCTAAGGCCATTTGGTCAATCTTCTCCAGCAGTGTTCTAATCTCTGACCTGACGTTCATGTTCTTGTTGCAGATGTGATACCTGTTACCACACTTCGCAAGCAACTGATCCAGTACGGGGTTTTCCTTCAGGTCGTCTATGATGGTGTCACACTCATCTTCTTTCTCATAAGTAAAGAGAATCATCACAAAAGGTAGCACTTGGTCCCCAAACCTTCTCTGCAGCCATTCTAAACCCAGTGTATCTGCATCTGTGAACTGGCCCAGCTGAAGAACAAGTATGAATGAATTAATGCAGTTTTCATTATTTAGGCAATTAGTGAGGTTGTCAGATGGGTCCAGGTAGAGTTCACCCTCATGCATGTCAAGCATGTTGATCACAGAGACCGTACATGCTGATACTTTGTGTGTTTGGAGGAACTGCTCGTGGTCTTGTCCAAGTAAAATGTTCTCATCAGCAAAGCAGACTGCAGAGGCGTTTCCAAATACCACAACAGTGAGCTTGGGAGCTTCATTGCCTGGAACACAGAAGCATTTATATGATCAAATTGAAATTAGTGTCAAACATACCACAGAACAGCACCACACACAGTGGACGACAATGAAAAATGTTAGTGGCAGTGTGGTTAGGATGCTTCTGGACCAAGAGGTTGTGGGTTCAAGTATGACCTCTGTCATTTCCATCATTGGGTCTCTGAGCAAGCCTTTTAATCCCAACTTGCTCCAGGGAGACTGTCCCTGTAATTAGAAAATGGAAGTCGCTCTGGCATACATTTCTCAAAAACATAAATGGAACCACAGAGCGAACATTCGCAATCTCTGTGGTTGTGTAGTTTGTACTACAGCTTGCGAGTTTTGGTTGGAAGCTTGCTTTTTTCAATTTTACGTCATTGACACAGTTGAAGAAGTGCAGTCAATGCAAATGCTGTAAATGTAACTGTAACCTTTGCATTTGACTGATCTGTGAAGGAGCAGTGGACACCAGGGGAGGAGTGATTAGTACCTTGCTCATGAGTACCTCAATGGTACCTTTACTGGTGCAGGATTTGAATTGGTTACTTTCCAATCATGGGGCCAACTTCCCTAACCATAACCCTGCCAAACTACCAACTGCCCCAAAAAGGAACGTGAAAGAAAGTGAGTGATTATTTGTCATTGTGAACATACCACAGAAGCACAGCGCACCACAACGAAATGTGACCTGTGCATTTCACAAACCTGTGAAGGAGTAGTGAGCAGGTAACAAGCGCCCAGGGAGCAGTGCTTGGGGACAGTACCTTACTCATGGGTACCTCAGTGATAACTAAGGCCCTGGATTCGAATCTGCAACCTTCTGATCATGGGGCAAACACCCTACCGTTATGCTACCCGCTGCCCACAGATAAGGAACTACCCAGATAAGATTCCAACCCACAATCCTCTACTTCAGATGCTGATGCTTTGGCCATTAAGCCACCTGGTCAGACATAGATGGACAGAATGGGACCGTGTTGTCTGACCATGTGCCTAAAGTTAATATTTTTAACATGTACATATCACCTTACTCACAGTTTGACTCAGCATTAATGGAATCTTCTGGAATTGCCACTCCATGCTGTTGTTTGAGGTCAGGATCTTGACTCATCTCGCTGCTGCTTTCCTGTATGGTAGAAGGGATTTCTGTCACTGGCTCGGTGTCCATTTCAACATCTGGATCTTGATCTGTCTTGGTCTCAGGATCCATGGTGATGCTTGAACTCTCCCAACATTGTATACCTAAGTTATTAACTTTATAAGAGTGTAGAAAAACATTCAAATTAGACTATAAAAAGGGTCTGTTACGTCTTTACATTAATTAGCTAATTCTCCTTACATTTAAATATTAAAAATAACTGGTCTGAAACCTGACCCATCCATGAACTAGCAGCGGACAGCTTTTTTGGCCACTTTCGTGGGGGCGGGGGTCAGGGGGTAACTGTCATTGTTTTCACCTATTTCTGCTTTATTTTTCCCATATTTAAAGACAGCACAACCCTGGAATCACAACGCTGATTATATGGCAGTTTTTGCAATATTATCGTTTATCATATTTTCTACTTTTTGCAGTATTATCATTTATCATATTTTTTACTTCTTTTGATTTATCATATTTTATCTCAACTATTTAGCATATTCATGAATGTGTAACATTATATAACATTCTCTTGTTATTTTCTTTTATTACATTATCCTGTTTATTCATATTATAGTCTTTCTGCTTTTACTAAATTCTCATATTATTTTACATATCTTACCTAAAAGTTACCCCAAATTAATCACTGTCATACAAAGTGTGTGCGCTAACGGAAGGTCTCCATATAAGGAGTTGAATGAACCCAACAAACCCATGGGGGATGGCACAGAGTGGTTTGTGTCCTTGACTGTCTGACAGGTATAATGTTTTATGGTTGACCAGTATATGAACTGCCTGTAAACTCTGTAAACTCTGTAGGCTTGTCTGTCAAATGCAAGTAAAGATCATAATTTTTATTTTTATTTCTTTTGATTGACTAAGAAATATTGGTGGAGCCAGGGATGCAAATGAAGATGTGGAACCGTCCATTGGAAATAATGGTGGCGAAAGACAAGCGGAGTGACAAAAGAAAAAGTGGGTGTAATCCAAGCGGGGAAGAAGATGTATAAAAATGGATGCCCAGCAGTCTGTCGGGGTGGTTCCATGGACTGGTTGGGTGTCGTGTACTCTTTTGCTACTTGTTTTGGCAAAATAAAGAGAACCACCTGTATCATTTTCTGTATCAAGAGATTCCTCCACGACAGTTCAGATGAAACAGTTCAAATGACATTTTTTCCTTGTGTTATTTGGACATTCAGCTTTGAACTTCTCATAGTTCAAACCTTATTTTTCTATCTCTTTGAACTGGATTCAATATTAAATCCATCTTACTCCTGCAAATGCACTTTGCTCTGTGTTTTAGCTGAAACATGACGACCGCCTTTTTAAAATATTCAACTAAACGGAAATGCGCAACGTTAATGGACACAAATCTATGGGTGTGTATTATGTACTCACCTTATCTCCCTGTGTAAAACCCAGCCCCTTGCCAGCAGCCACCTCTCCTGCTATTCACAAGGCCACTCACCGTTGCAACAACAACACAACCTTCTTGTGTTCACCGTGCTCCCAGAGAAGCCTTGCAGCCAGCGTCTGCTTCCAGAGAGGCCTGATGACAGATGAACTGACTTTATCATTGGACGCAACTGAAAATCACTCAACTGAATTCCTGCATTTGTGTCCGACCTCCTTTTCAGCAACAACATGACAATGGGTGTGTATTATGTACTCACCTTATCTCCCTGTGCAAAACCCAGCCGTGAAATCTCACCTCTACACTCTCATATAAGGTAAATGTGATTGTGATTTGTTAAATTTGCCTCACCATTGTTACACTGAAACTGCTGATTCTTGTGTGAGTTTTACTTTTGGTTTTAAAGCAGCCCGACTTCCCAGAGGTTTTTTCTTTGTTGAAGGTTGCCAGCACAAGTTCAGCTACATATTCTTCAATTTTAATGCTCACATATTTTTTTACACTCTTGAAACACTCTTATATGAATGCTGTATTGGTTGAGCGATAATAAATGATTACAAAATGCTGGTGCGACACATGTTTAGACTCACCGTGATGCAGATGTGTGCTTTGTTAATTTAGTTTATACGAAGATTTCAAAATTATGTGTTATACGTGTTGCACTAACGTTGCAATACTAACCACTGGTGTTCACCATTTAAATGAAGGCAATGAGGTCATTTTAGTGGTGGAGTGATAATATAACAATTTATAAACATTATTCTTAAACATCTTTCCGGAGACAGTTTCAGTGCCACATGAATGAGATATAGTCCGTATAGCAGGGTGTCCATCACAGCGACGGTGATGTGTAAAGTGCGAAGTGGAATTATTGTTAAGCACAAATTACTTAAAAACCTTACAACGCAGAAAGACCAAACCAAGTGCAAAATGACATCTGATTTGTGATTTTTTTTTTCATAACCCACACTTCGTCTGTCAGAGAGTGATAATTCTGTATATTAGAGATGCAGGATAATGAACCGTTTTCTTGAACCTGCTTTAAAACGCGTAATAACAGTAATGGTAAAAAAAAAACAAAAAAACAAAAAAACACTGGAATTAGAGTTAGCCCAATTTGTGAAAAAAATCACAAATGGATTGCTGTCTGTCACAAATCAAATACTCATGAAAAACAATGTGATTTCAGACTGGCAGCAAGCCTGCATTTGGCGAACACTTTGCAATTCATTTACATATGAAAAACAATGTGATTTGTGTATCAATTGTGTTTCAATATAAAAAAGTACTGCAACAAGAAACAACACAGTACAGTTATCAAAAAGTATTTATTTTTAATATTTCTCCATCGTAAAAACAGCGCCTCTTTTAGCACCACCACAGGCAGATTACATTATTTTAATACAAGTTCAGAAATCAAAGTAACGATTTATACCTTTATCACAATCACTTCCCGCCAATTTGCCAAATCATTTTGTGATTTTTTCATAAATCAGGCTAACCTCTAATTCCATTGTTTTTACCATTAATGTTATTACGTGTGCTTTAAAATGGTTTCAAGAAAACGGTTCATTTTCCTGCATCTGTAATATCTGGTTATCACTCTGACAGGCCGAAGTGTGGGTTAATGGCATCTGAAATCAGACTAGTCATTTACTCTTGGTTGGTCTTTCTGCATTATGGGTTTTAAGTAATTTGTGCTTTTAACATAAAAATGCAACTTCTAATGTCGTCGAATTTCAGGGCATGAGACTCGATAATATCAATTCACAAATCACGATGAACACAATGCTTCATGATTTAAGACTCTAAGTGACTACTACGAAGTAATTTTTCATTAGAATGCCGAATCGCTAACCGCAATCTATCTTTACTGGGGTCGTTTGGCAGAAGTCTGCTGCATTTTCTTAAAGATATCGTTTTCACCTGACCGATGAACACAATGCTTCATGATTTAAGACTCTAAGTGACTACTACAAAAAATAATATTCATTGGAACGCTAACCGCAAACTATCTTTACTGGGGTTGCCAAGCGAACCATTTTCCTTCAATGATTGATGAAGCCTACAATTAATAATTTAGCACTATAATTAACATTAAATAATAATTTGTTTCTTACTGTTTCCTGAAACCATTTAGGTGTGTTAACAGAGTAGTATTGCTAGATAAGCATTACTTGACTTTATAAGAACATCTTTACTCTGTGCTGAACATGTTCAATAGTAAACTTGCAGTACTTGGTACACTGGGGAGCATGTGATGCAACACAACATAATTACGTAGTACAACATCCCCCATGTTTAACATAAGTGTGTAACCATCTCAGACAACCATGACAACATTACTTTTTTTCCTATAACTGCACAACAAAATGTTCTTGAAGACATTACAGATATTTTATCAATGGAGTGTACATTATAACAGTAATGAACAGTGGTAGACTGGTTATGTGTGCAGAAATAAGCATTTAGTCCATATTTCGAACTCTCTTTTTTCTCTTTTGCTTAGCTATTCACTTAGCTTTATACATAATCCTTGTAGTGCACTGGCTTAATGACGAGTCTTCCAGACCTTGTGCGAGTTGGTATTGTTGTCTCATTGCCTGTATCGTTCATTTTTGTTTTAGGAGGTTGAGTGATTTTATTTCCAACTGTGTCCTTGTGGCTTTGCTCAATCACATCTCCCTTAGGTGTTTCGGCAAATTGCACTGTGGAGGTTCTGTGTTTGTGTTGCACACATCTCATGAAGATGACTCCTGGTACGTCTGATTGTGTTTCCATTTGGTGTTTGAACCAAATAGCTTTTTGGCTCTCTGCATTTTTCCACAATAGTCCCACTGCTGACGGAGGAGCTAAGGCTAAACATTCTACACTCACTACAGAAAACAACATCACCGTTAGGCATCTTATTTAAAAGAACAGATATCACTTACGTTGTTATTAGTAGAGCAGGATCGCTGAGAAGGTGCCGTCGGTTTTGAGTATAAAAGGGACAAAAAAGGAGTGAAAGACTCCGAATTGCACCGGCAAGAGACGCCGACTTGCACCGGCAAAAGCAGGAAGTCAATTTGATTTACATTTTTGACCTGTTTTTTGACGTCAATTTGATTTACGTTTTTGACATGTTTTTTGACGTCAATGTTTGATGTCAATTTGATGTCAAGTTTTTGACATCAATTTGATTTACGTTTTTGACGGTTTTTGATGTCACTGTTTGATGTCAAGTTTTTGACATCAATTTGCTTTACATTTTTTACCTGTTTTTTGATGTCAATTTGACATTAAGTTTTGATGTCAATTTGACGTCAAGTTTTTGACGTCAGTTTGATTCACGTTTTTGACATGTTTTTTGACGTTACTGTTTGATGTCAATTTGATGTCAAGTTTTGATGTCAATTTGCCGTCAAGTTTTTGACGTCAATTTGATTTATGTTTTTGACATGTTTTTTGACGTCAATGTTTGATGTCAATTTGACGTCAATGTTTGATGTCAATTTGACGTCAAGTTTTTGACGTCAATTTGATTTGCGTTTTTGACATGTTTTTGACGTCAATATTTGATGTCAATTTGACGTCAGTTTGATATCAATTGCCCACTGGGATGGTTGATGCACATGTGAATTTACTGACGAAAAACAATACCTAGGATGGCGGCCAAAAATGAATACAAAACAATACTTGCAGGCAGAGAGGCAGTGATAAAACGCACATTATAATGGACATCATGCACTAGAATAAAAGTCCAGGGCGCCACATACATACAAGTTAAAAATAAAGTCACAGTTCATTAACTTGGGCTAAAACATTCCTCCAGCTGTACAAACCCTGTTCTTGTTTTGTTACAATCTCTCTACAAGTTCATCTTCTTGCTGACTACAGTGGAGTGTAGCAACACAAACAATAAGATGCTTCTCTTAAAGCACTATATACAAACTAGAGATGTAACCGATCCGATATGTGGATTGATATCGGTCCGATAACGCCTCAAACGGCTGGATCGGGTATCGTGGCATTGGACTGTTCTATCGAGCCGTTCTGTAAATGCGTGTACACTCGTTATGTATGGGAAGTGGCACTGCGGTACAGTAGAGCTGAAACGATTGTTCCAATAACTCCAATAATTCTATTATGGTCGAGGCAATTTGTCTAGAGTCTGAACTTCGTTGAATTCATTTTACTCGCTAGAGCAGCTCTGCTTGTGTTTCACACGGAGGCTTAATAGTGACACACAACGTTTTCAGTGGCACGATCAAGACTCTGTATGTGGAACTATGTATGTGGAACTATTTGTGAGATGTTCCTGTACTAAAACAGAAGTAAATCCATAAAAACATTTTTCGCGATGTAAACATACGCGCTGTGTTAATGGGCGCGCGCATGAGCGCCGTTACTCACTAAAACGCTGCAGTTCGGTCAAAATGTCGCCTTTATTACAGACACAAACCATATTTTAGCTGATAAATAACCACAACAACCAGCGTTCTACTCACAATTCTGCCGTTTATTTAGATTTTCCAATAGATTTTCCATCGTTTATTCTGGAACGTGCGCCCAACGCATCATTGTGACGCTGATTGTGGGAAATGTAGTTCTCTGCAAAAGCAGCTCATATTATAGGCCAAATTGGTTAAAAATGACAAAGTTCAGTATTCATTTTCAATTGATCAATTTTTTTTCCAATTTCATAATCTTATAGTTGTCATGACCCCGCCGGACTTTAGTTGAGCAGACACTGTGTTCCACCGTTTTGTGTGTTCTGTGTTCGGCCATTTTGTGTGTTGTGTGTTTGGCCATTTTGTGTGTTCTGTGTTCGGCCATTTTGAGTCTCTTGTCAATCACTGTCTATGTCTCGCCTTCCCATTGTGTCTCATTGGTTGATCACTGTTCCTTAGTTTGTTCACCTGTTCTTGTTTGTTTCAGTCAAACCCTCTCTTTCCCATTGGTTATCCCTTCAATGCTTGTTTCCTGATTGCTTTCCTATTGGTTCCCCTTTGTTTCATTGGTCCAGCCCCTCGTTTGTGTGTGCACATATAAGCTCAGTTTTTCCCAGTGTTTCTTGTTGGTCCACCCTCACCTTACCCTCCATATGTCGGCGTGCTGTTTGTGGGTTTGCTCCTTGTGAAGTTTTGTTCGGTTTGTGGCTCTCTCTAGTTTGTGTTCGTTTGTGCTGTGTTTGTTTGCAAATGTAAAGTTTTGTTAGTGTTGTGGCCCTCGTCCCTGTTTTTGTTTAATTCTGTGTAGTGTGAATAAATGGCTTGCACCGTGACCACGCCTCATGTCATGCTGACAGCACCCAACATGTAATCAATGAGAAAGAAGAAATATTTATATGTCTAAACGAACAATTTTTGAGAACAAATAATTTAGCATATGTGTGTATAATTATTACATTGTTTTAGTAGGAAAACAGTATTTAAATCAAGCATTTCCTTAAGCATAACAATAATCTCAGTCATGTATTCAGACATTTTAAAGCATTATTTTATGTTTAAAAAAAGACTGTGACTGTATTGGATTTGTATCGGTATCGGCAGATATCCACATTTACAATATCGGTATCGGACATAAAAAAGTGGTATTGGCCCATCTCTGATACAAACACAACTGACTGCTTTGAAATATTGTTTTGAATTGGTCTCTAATAAAACTTGACAACGTCTGCATTCGGATCAGAAGGTGTCAGTCTTTACCTGCCTCATAGGACTGGCTATGGATTGTGTCATGACCCCTCCCCTGGGCTTTAGACTTTAGTCCGTCATGTTGTGTGTTCTGTGTCGTCCATTTTGTGTTTGTATTGTTCGGCCATGTTGTGTGTGCTGTGTCGGCCATTTTGTGACTGTATTGTTCGGCCATGTTGTGTGTACTGTCTTCTGTCACTCAGTCTATGTCCCACCTTCCCATTGTGTCTGATTGGATGATCACTGTGTGTTAGTTCTTTGTAGTCACACCCTCTCCTTCCCATTGGTTGTCCTTGATTGGTTGTTTTGTGATCACTGTCCCATTGGTCCCCCTTTGTTTCACTGGTTCTGCCCCTTCTGTGTGTGTTAGTATTTAAGCTCAATGTTTCCCAGTGTTTCTTGTTGGTCCACCCTCACATTACCCTCCTGATGTCGGTGTGTTGTTCCACTGTTGTACATGTAAGCCTTTATCCGTTTGTAGCCCTCGTGCCAGTTTATGTTTGCCTGTGTTTAGTGTCTGTTTGATTGTTTGGTTTTGGTTGTGGCCCTCGTGCCGGTTTTTTGTTCTGTGTTTTGTTCTTTGTGTTTCAATAAATGTCCTGCACCGTGACCTCGCCTCATGTCATGCCGACACTCCCCAACGTGACAGATTGCTCTTCATGTTTGGTGTTCTTGATTGAATGTAACAAAGGTGTTCATGGAACGTATTTAAGTTATGTGGCTGCAGATTATTAGCATTTGTTACTCCTTTTTGATAACTGTTCTACTGTTAAGCTTCTTTCTAGTTTACCGTAGTTCCTTTATGGCTGCATGGCTGTTGACAGCACCTGTTCATGGCTTACACAGTATATCAGATACTTGCAGATAATTGAACTCACGTAGTTATTTGAAAATGGAAATTTATCATTGAATTCCCGTTGAACAGTGCTCAAGCATGATGTCTATGTTGTTACAAACCACAAGATGTAGCAGATGAAGATTCAGTTCCACACCACTTAACATACTTACTTAACAACGTACAGCACTAATAGTTATTCCCCAACCCTTTTGCCCTCTGGACAGTTTGTGTTCCAGTTGAGCTGGACTGTGCTGTTAAGGTTTTGGTTGATTCTCAGCACAGCGGTGACACTGACATGTTGATGAGAACAGCTTATTTCATCTTGGTGCATAATGGAATGACACACTGGAGTACACTGCAGTACAAAGCTGCACAAATGGTTCAGTTTTTAAATACGGTTGCTGCAAAGTGTTTATCATGAAAAACAAGAAAGCACACTTACTTCTGAGAATCTAACCTGACTCTTCAACCCCTAAAATGGTTATTATTACTAAAATGCATGTGTGTTGTTGAATTGTTCTTAACGGCAGAATCAAAATTCAGCAAAGCATTATAAACAGCCTGATGATCAGAACATAACATGTGCAGATTGATATGATTCATCATGATTTTTTCATAGATGCATTGTTAATGTGTCATCTGTTTTGTCATGAGAACAGGTTGGTTCACATTTTATCAGTGTAATTAACAGTGTTGACTCCAGTAATATCACTTGTCTAATACCTTGAAATCATCTTCACATAATTCTTATATGATTATTAATAGTAATGAGTAAAGCTAAAGGAAAGTACATCAGATACAGTGAAACATCTGAAACCATCTAAAGAAAATGAAATAAAAAGGTAGACAGCAGAATAGAAGTAGATCTTGTTATCATCCAAAACACCACAACATAAAGAATATAACTGAGACTAAAATATGGCATTAATACATACAAAAATAAGGTGAGAAAGAGATACAGGCAACACAGAAACTGATCTGCTACTAAAACTGGAGAACAGAGTTGCATTGCAGTAGTACATATGTGCTGGTTATAATAACTGGAGACAAAGCAGAAGGATTTGGGAAAAATGACTTTCACACCGTGGTAAATTTAAAAGAAATGAACATTTCATCAATAACCAGTATCATTTTGCCTCTCTTGCCAGCATTGGCTTGACAGCAGTTTGATATTACAAAGATTTTATTAGTCATAGTCAAGATGGATTTGATTTATATCATATTCACTACAGCTAATATAAAGTTACAGTGAAGTTACTGCAGAGACAGAGGAATTTGATAAATATGATGATATGCCAAGATTGCTACCAAAGGACTGGCATTAAATATTTCAAATATATTGATCCAAACACTCAATGGCTTCTTCTTTTGTGTAATTTCTCCATTCTCCAGGTATTTCACCATTCTGTTTAAATTCTTTACTATAGTACTCTTCCAGATCATCTTGGAACTTACACACAAACCACTTCCAGTACTGAAGCTCTGAATTATCAGGGGTGATGCTCCAGGTAGCATATATACCTCCTGCTGTTCTGTACTGTTTATAAGGAGTTGCATTATCTGTGTCTGGATTGGGGTAAAATCCTTTTTTTTCGCTTTGCACATTTGTAGTGCAGAAATCAGCACAGAGGTCTGTTGTATCTCTGTAAGACATCCCTGTAACTCCATTAACCCGATGAAAAGGGACACTGTGATCTCCAGAATGGTCCTTCATTGTGTTGGTGCAAATGGCTTTACAGAATGGACACTGCACCCAGCAGCACTGACAGAGGTGATCAATCATAATCTCATCTGGTCTCTTCCTGAACATGTCCATCTTGATGTCTGCAGTGCTGTTGAAGCTGTTAATCTGCTCTGAGATCATTTTTCTGAGACCTTCAGTTACAACCTGCTGAAGAAAATCAAAGTCTGTAATTTCCTTCTGATCAACACTGGTGATGTCCTTCATGTTCATCTCATCTGTTAGTGAACTGGAGACACTTTCCAGCCACATGTTTGCATCTCCACTGCTTTTCTTCACTTCTTCTGTTGCAGTGTGCACAGCGTTGATTAGCGTCTGCTCTTTATCTTTTAGATTTCTTTTGAAGATGTCTAGAACTATCTTGTTCTGATTAATGTACTTATTAACCTTCACTCTAATGAAATTGGTAAAGTGCCTCTTAGGGTGATGAATGTACTCCACATATTTGTCAAACTTCTCTTCCTCTGCAAGACACTTCAGTATGTGTTTCTCCAGATTTGACCTGTTGCCATTAAATTCTGGCATGTCTGATCTCATCTGATCTGCCACATCTCTAGCAGATTTGCTGTAGACTGCTTGCAGAACAGATGACTCAAGCTTGCTGCAGATAAGTTCACCAAGAACTGCTGTAGTTGTTGCTCCTCTGCAGTAGTTTTTGAACACAGTGTAGTACTGGGGTTTCTGCTTTTCTAGATAAACTCTTGGATCATTTGCATCCCTGAACCTTTTATGAAGCTCAGCAAATCTGGGCTGTGCAAGATCACACACATGGAGACAGAGATCCACCACAAACTCCTTCTTCAGCTTAAACTTCTGATCTTCATCTTGAAATTCCTTAAACCTGTTTTTGACATGATCTGTTATTTCTTGAATGTAGCTGTCTCTGTAACCCAGTTTTGTAATCTTCATTGTGCTGATTGATGTCTGAGTTTCTTGGATTATTTTAATTGATAAATCCCTTACAAACATGTGGTCTTCTGCATTCAAGGCATTTTTGTCCCCACTTATATATGATATAACAGTATCCCAGACACCGGTAAGTCCTTTTCTCTTCTTATTGACCTGGGTTTTTAAAAGTATGTAATCTGAGTAATGTCCCAGCCTGTCTATTGTTTTGTACTTTTCCTCACATACTCGCTGGAGCACCAAATCACGCTCATTCCATACAGATAAAATCTGTATGACATCATCCCAGATATCAAACATATTCTCTTCAGGTGCATCTTGTGTAAGTTCAGTAACCCATTTTGTCCACACTTTGTTGAATTCATGACGGAGGACTACTTCATTTGTTTCTTTGTTTTTTAGACTGAGAGCGAGTTCTTTGCTCAAATTGAAAAGTTTCTGATCATTCTCTGTCTTCTTGCTTTCAAATTTCTTCCATGCTTTTTGCTGCTGAATAACTTCATTCAGTTTTCTTTTTGCATCTTTAACCAGATCTTCAAGGAGCTGATCAATTTTATTTTCACACTTTACTTGCCATTGAATTAAAATCTCTTTGTCTTTGTCCTCTTCAAAGTACTGTTTCATTGACTTTCTCACTTCATCATGTGTTTTCTTCATTTGTGCATAAAGGTCCTTTTCCACAACTCTGTCCAGTTTTCTGTTTTCTATTCTGTTCTGCATGTTTTCTTCGATACCTAACATGGCACTTCTGAGGCTCCACGTCCATTTTCCAAACTCGGTTTCCAGTTTTCTATAGACCGCAATCTCCAGTGTGTTCTTGAAGCTGAACACAAATTTCTCATTGAGTAAAGCATTCCAAAGATCAGACATGATGGTTTGAAACTGTGACAACGTCATTCCATGAGATGCTGAAGCTTTGGTGAAGATTTTGTTCTTTAGCTCCTGAACATTTCTGCTGTAACGTGGGTTTGGTGGTGCCATCGGTGGACTTCCCTCCCAGAGCTGTGCAAAGTAGTGTACATCAGTTTGTACATCAAATGATATCACATCACTAAAGAACTCTGCATTACTCTCTTCTTCTACAGCTGCTAGTTTGGTCATTTCATCCAACATCTCCTCTAATCTCCTCCTTCCCTCCATGTTCTTCTCCTCAGCAGTGATGGCACCAACATTCTGGTGCACAAACATGCAGCTGGGATTCAGACTGACCTTCTTCATCCTCAGGAAGGCCTGAACAACAATCTGAAGAATGTCCTGCATTTCTGCTGTGTTCTCTCCCATGATGTTGATCAAGGTCATGTTTCCCAGACCTACAACAAATGTGGCAAGTTCATTATCATGATGACGAGTGCAGGTTCCTGCCAGCTCAAGTGCTCTGAGTCCTTCAGTGTCCACAACCAGAATGTAGTCAAACTTCAGCTCCATCTTCATTTCCTCTGACACTCTGACCAGCTGCATGAAGGCTCCTCTAGTGCATCTTCCAGCACTGACTGCAAACTGGAGTCCAAACATGGCGTTCAGCAGGGTGGATTTCCCCGAGCTCTGAATCCCCAACACTGACAGGACAAAAACTCTCTTGTTGCCTAATTTTGTAATGAGCTCATCAAGAACGGCTTTAACCCAAATCAGTGGAACGTGAGCTGCATCTCCATCCATCAGCTCCATTGGAAAGCCAGATTCCATCATCTCTGCTGCAAGTTTTGGGAGAAATGACTTGTTTTCTGATTTTTTATGATTTGGAACAGACACAAATGACTCATATATCTGTCCCATTTCTCTGAGGATGTGTTCCAATCCCAAATTAGCTGCATTCAGTTTTCTTGACACTTCCTCAAGTTCTTTTTGGTTTGTCTTCATTTGGTCTGATTTGTCATGCTTCTTTTTCAGGTCTAAAACCATTGTCCACTTCTCATTGTACTCATGATGAAGGGCAGAAAGATCATCTGATGTGAAGTTATCTAAGAGGATTCCAACCCATTTCAGAAAGTATCTTTTCTTGTTTGTTTCTAGAGTTTTTAATGTGTGAATGAATTGTTTCATGAGACCTGAAAGTCCATGTTTATTCTGTTGTTCTCGAATTTGCTTCATTTCTCCTTGTTTTGTACTTTTTTGCATTTCCAAGTTGTTTCCATCAAGTCGATACAGGTCTTTGTTCAGTTTACACCAGTCATGCCACAGTTTTCCCTGACAAGGTAGATGTTTTTCCTTTAGTACTGAGAGTTTGTCATCCTCCAGATGACTCTTTATCTTCATTGCAGCTTCTTTTCCTGCCTTGCATTCAGAATCATCTTCATCGACTGTGATCAGATTTTTTCTGCACATATGTGAAGTCTGAAGTCTGAAAGTAGTGTCTGACTTTGAGATACATATTTTAATTGTTTTCTTCAAGTCACTGCATATATTTGACTGATTTCTGTCTTTTAACCCAATTTTGTACTTTGCATTTTTTGTCCCAGTGACACCTGAGTCAAATTCAGAAAGCAGACAAATGAGTGGCTTTGGACTCCTGAAGAGCTTCTGAAGAATCTCGTTATTTGCGCTTTCTTCAGAACGAGCTACAAGTACAACATTGACTGATGACATTTCAGTCAGAATCTCCAGCTGCTCCTTATTCATCAAAGCATCACCATGGAGGTTGCAGAACGCTACACAGTCAGGGAAATGGTCAGAGCTTTCCCCAGATGGACAGTACCAGGCGATCTCCACCACTCCATCCATCAGGAGACGGTTCCTGCTGCTGCCTGGACAGTGTCGGTGGAAGAATGTGTTGTGTTTTTCACTGATCAGGCTGTTGATCAGCTGAGACTTGGATGAGGCAATTGAACCCAACCTGAAGAACGCCACCATTGGAGTTTCTGCTTCACATATCGGCACAGTTTTGCTGGTGATCTTTGCCGACTGGTCAGTACACTTCCAGCCCTTAATGATTTGTCTGAATGTCCAGAGGGGAAACTCAATCTCTCTGGTAAAGGGGTCAGGCACCAGTAGAGGCAGAGCATACTGACACTGAGACAGCTTAGTGACCATCAGCTGCTTTAGGAAACTGTCTGAGCAGTGGAACACAGCCATCTGAACATCCATGGGGTGAACTGGATCTTGCTCTTTTTTAGTGCTTAAAGATTGTTGGTTTACAGATAAAAAATCATCACACTTCTGTTCATCATCTGTACCAGGGAAAGTTGAATCCAAATCAGGTTCCTCCTCATTTTCTGTAGTAATGTATCTTGCTTTATAATCCAACCTAAGTAAACTCTGTAGGAAACTTTTAACCAGCTCCTTTTCTTTGCAGCTGTCATGGCAGTGGAATGAAGGTTTAGTTATTTGAAGAACATCTGAAGTCTTCATTCTTTCTTCTGACTTGTGTTTAAGGTTAAGTCTATTGAAGAGTTGCTTTATTTTTGTCCTTTCATGCTTCTTTGTTGAATAGTGACGTCCATTGTTAATCACTTCACGGTTTTCTATTTTTGTCTGGAAAAAACATGAAACATGTTTATATCTAATATTATATTTTATTTCATATTTTTAAGAATTATTAATTCATATTACTGCATAAATATCTAGTTTTTTCACTGCTACCTGACCAGTTGTCGATAGTCTCTCTCTCTCTCTCTCTCTCTCTTCGTATATATATATATATATACAGTCACTGGTCATGTACCAATAAAAAAACTAGATATTCATGCAGTAATATCAATTGATAATTCTTAAAAATATGAAACAAAATATAAAACATATGAAAATATGGAATGAAACAGAAGTCACACTAGTCGACTGTCCTAAATCAGGTGCTAAAAGTACAGCAAAACTATGAAAAATTGCAAGAATGCTCTGAAGAACTAAGTGGAGTCAGATGTGAAAAGTGTGACAAGGCACAATGAACAAGAGAAAAGAGTTAATCAGAACTTTGAGGGGAACATTCTGGGTTGAGCTGAGAGCTTAAGGAAAACCCTCAGGTGTGGCAGAAGAAACAGTAAAGATTGGTGACCTGTTACCTTTTCATTGTTTTGATCTTGATTGCCACATGGAATTTCCATCTTATTATCTTGTGCGAAACTTTTATGTTCTGTAAATAAAATATGAAGAAATTTACAGCATTTAGCAGAAATAGAAATATTGTGGATATTAAAGAAAGCAATTACTAATAACAATGTAATACAAATTTCAATTCAGAAAACCTCATATTGAAAGTATCACTTCCGAAAAAATAAATCTTTTCAACATTTGGATAACAACTGATGGCAATAAGAGCTTTAAAAATGAACAGCATTAGTAACAGCATTGTTTTTTTCAGTAATGGCTAAACTAAACAAACTTTTTCCATCATTACAGCACCATTGCAGTTACTGAGAACAAAATGTGGTGTGTTACTATAACTAAGCTGTTAACATTCAACCAGGCTCTCAGACACAGGGAGTTACTGCTAGCAGCAGTCTAAAGCATGGGGTGGGGCGACACTTTTTCATGTGCACTTTTACTTCAACTTTAGTTTCAAATCAATGAGCAACAACCAGTCGGTACTTGCAGAGTTATGGTCAAAGTGTCCTTTTTCTTCAGATTTTTGCATGTTTAATGATCCTTCCACCAGCAACACAAAATTATTTGTGACAGGCATTGCTACAGCTCTCGACCCAATGTTCTGCAGAAATTCTCAACCACTGCATACCTAATGAAACTAGTCAGTCATTATAGGATTGGTGCATGCTGACACTGGGCCACGAGCATTGGAGCTAAGAAAAGCTGCTGTAGCCTTAACATAGTTAGTGGTGTGTACATATAGACAGTTGTTTTAGAATTGTGAGGTGTCGTGTAGTGTTCTTGTTTGAGTAGTGAATACAGGCTGCACCATACAAAACAAACCGTCTCTAATATTCTACCAGACACCAGACACAATAAATGCTCTTCAAAACACAATAAACAATGGTCTCCACTACTCCATAATGCTGTTCTTCAGCAAGCCTATTTTGTGGCATGTACAGTTTATCTTCTTTCTCTTTCGGCTTTTCCCTTCATGGGTCGCCACAGCGAATCATCTGTCGCCACTGAGTCCTATCTTCTGCATCCTCTACCCTCACACCAACTAACTTCATGTCCTTTTTCACCACATCCATAAATCTCCTTTTTGGTCTTCCTCTCAGCCTCCTGCCTGGTGGCTCCAACCTCATCCTTCTACCTATGCAATCATTGTCTCTCCTCTGGACATGTCCAAACCATCTCAGTCTGGCCTCTCTGACTTTATCTCCAAAACATCTAACATGAGCTGTCCCTCTGATGAACTCATTCCTGATCCTATCCATCCTCTTCACTCCAAAAGAGAACCTCAACATCTTGAGCTCTGCAACCTCCAGTTCTGCCTCCTGTCTTTTCCTCATTGGCACTGTCTCCAAACCATACAACATCGCTGGTCTCACTACTGTCTTGTACACCTTTCCTTTCATTCTTGCTGAAATCCTTTTATCACACATCACACCTGACACTTTTCTCCACCCATTCCAACCTGCTTGCACACGCTTCTTCACCTCTTTTCCATTCTCTCCATTGCTTTGGAGCGTAGACCCTAAGTACTTGGAGTCCTCTACCTTCTTTACTTCTACTCCATGTAACTTCACGGTTCCGCTTGTGCCCCTCTCATTTACACACATGTATTCTGTCTTGCTGTGACTAATCGTCATTCCTCTCTTCTCCATCACATATCTCCACCTCTCTAGCCTTTCCTCTACCTGCGCCCTGCTCTCACTGCAGATCACAATGTCATCTGCAAACATCATAGTCCATGGAGACTCCTGTCTAACATCATCTGTCAGCCAGTCCATCACCAAAGCAAACAAGAAGGGGCTTAGAGCCGATCCTTGATGCAGTCCCACCTCCACCTTGGACTCCTCTGTCACTCCTACAGCACATCTCACTGCTGTCTCACAGCTCTCATACATGTCCTGCACCACTCTAACATACTTCTCTGCCACTCCAGACCTCCTCATGCAATACCACAGCTCCTCTCTCGGCACCCTGTCATATGCTTTCTGTAACCCTAACCTAAGCCTAGCTTCCACCACTCTTTCCCAAAGCTTCATTGTGTGATGTACAGTACATGTTCATGCTTCAATACTTGTATTGTTTTACAACTTCTAGTTTAAAGTTTATCATTTATATAACTTATAGTTTAAAGTGTATATGTTATATTCTATTTATATATTGCCTATTCTTTGTGCCTAATTTGTTCATTGATCCTTGTTCTTTGCACTGATAAAACTGGAGCCACACCCTCTCGTCTCTCTGTTTACTTGTACAGTACAAAGATGACAAAATTTACTTTGACTTTTGACCTTGACTAAAGGGAAATTTTTAATGTTAATCATGACTACAAAAATGTTTGCTTCTCTGATCTAGAACGAAACGTTTTTCAATTGACAGTTGTGTTATGTGGAAACACCTCCGCAGTCGGCTTTGGAGACCGTAATGTGTTACTTGGAGAAGAGCAAGTCCCTTCTCGTCCTGAGCAGTTCCTTCGAACGCTCAAGATATCAGGGCATATAATCTTAGTGATCAATATGCTTGACCTGCATGAGGGTGACTTCTACCTGGACCCACCTGACTACCTCGCTAATTGGCTTAAAAAACAAAGCATCAATTGTTTCATATTTGTTCTTCAGCTGGGCCACTTCACAGATGCAGATAAACTGGGTTTAGAATGGCTGCAGAGAAGGTTTGGGGAACATGTGGTACATTTTGTTATGATTCTCTTCACTAATGAGAGAGAAGAGCAGTGTGACACCATCATAGACGACCTGAAGAAAAATCCCATGCTGGAGCAGCTGCTTGAGAAGTGTGGTAACAGGTATCACATATGCAATAAGAACATGAATGTCCAGTTAGAAATAAGAACACTGCTGGAGAAGATTGACCAAATGGTCTCAGAGAACAGTCCACCCTGCTACACTGCTGACATGTACAACACAGCACTGGCAAGGAGAGAATACATTAAAACCCCAAAAGCAGGTGAGAAACTGATGCTCTACTGCTAGTCACTTTCTTAAATTATTTACAGAAATGATTTCTAATAATGTGTGGTGAAGGTCTAGGGGTGGGATGCTCACCTCTGGAGCAAGAGGTTGTGGTTTCAAATCCTACCTCCGTCACTACCACCACTGGTTCCGACCCTTAATTCCATGTAGCTCCAAGATCATTGTCCTTGTTATTAGGACAATGACAGTCGATAAGAGTGTTCTACTTCCGGGGACCCATGAGCAAGCAGAGACTAACAGTGCTCGGATGATTCAATGTTTATACTGTAATATTCGTTTGTCTTGTTTAGTTTTGTGATCAAGTCCACCACCATCATCCCAGTGCCAAAGAAACCTTCAGTATCCTGCCCGAATGACGACTGTCTCATTGCTCTGACCCCCATCACCATGAAGTGTTTTGAGAGACTTGTCATGGCACAGGTGAAAAGCAGCCTCCCCCACTCACTGGACCCTCTGCAGTTTGCCTATCCCACAAACAGGTCAACTGAGGATGCCATATCCTCTGCACTTCACCTTTCCCTCTCTCACTTGGACAATAAAGACTCTTATGTTCATAGACTTTAGTTCAGCATTCAACACCATCATTCCCCAAAGACTGTGTGCGAAACTGAGTGGATTGGGACTGAGCACCTCACTCTGAAACTGGACACTGGATATCCTGTCAGAGAGGCCACTGTCTGTCCGTATCAATGACAACATTTCCAGGACCGCCAGACTGAGCACAGGAGCTCCTTAGGGCTGTGTTCTCAGTCCACTGCTGTTCACACTCCTGAATCATGATTGCACCGCCCTGCAAAGCTCAACCACATATTCAAGTTCACTCACCAGCAGTAAGGACAAGTCAACCTACAGATTTGAGGTTTAGCAGCTGGCTGTCTGGAAATTTAATTCCAACCACACACCACTGCATCATGACTTTTTCTCAATTCTCAATTCTACCTTTATCTCTATTTCTAGTTCCAAATTATATTTAAAACATTCCTTGTCTAGTTTAAAGTGTATATTGTTTAATGTATATTTTTGTATTTTTTACTATTTATTGTTTATTCCATGTGTCTATTGTGCCACAGCCTATTTATTCCCTGTTCTGTTGTTCTTTGTTCTCTGCACTGAAAATAACCTGGAGCCACGTCGTCTCGTCTCTCTATGTATCTGTACAGTATATAGCAGAGATGACAAATAAAGTTGACTTTGACTTTGACACCACTCACTATCCAAGACTCCACAGTAGAAATTGTAAAGAAAACCAAGTTCCTGGGAGTTCACATCTCAGACGACCTCACCTGGACCACCAACTTGGCCCAGCAGCGTCTTCAATTCCTGAGACGCCTTAAACAAGCCAACCTCCCCACCCACCCACCCACCCATTCTCACCGTGTTCTACGGGGCACCATAGACAACATCCTGAACAGCTGCATCTCTGTATGGTTTTGAAACAGCACAAAGGCATCAGGAGGGCCTCCTGCATTGTGCTCGACCCCTCACATCCCTCACATGGACATTTGCCTTCACAGAAGTAGAAAGAGACTCAATTAGGATGCGATACTCAGCCTACAATTATGGTCTTGGGTGTGCATGGGTGTGTTTCAATATGAAAAAATTATAAAACACTACTTCTATTAATCTTTTGTTTGGGATACCCTTACTTTTTTAAATTTAAAATGAACAACAATTTAACTATTTCCAGTATAATATCTTGTAAAATTCACCATAAACTGGTTATGTGTGGATTACAGTAGGTGCTAATTTAGGTAAATTTTTAAAATCTATGAACACTTTTTTGTCTTTGTTTTTTAGTGTAGTGAAAACTAGTGGGCAAACTATGGTCTGTTAATCTGTACAATTCAAAGTGCTGTTCAAGACACAACATTTTCTTTCATTTGAATTTTATATTCTAACAGCTTGTGTAACCGAATATGTGTGAATAAGTGTGGGCGAATTCTGGTCCTTGTTGTCGCTTTAGTTGTAGGAATTTAACCCAAAACCTATTTTTTCCCTAAGATATTTCTCAGAGATTACTTTAAATCTGGTCTGGTAAAAAACACGATATTTTAAAGAAAATGCTTCTAACTTCTAACAATATTTTCATGTTCTGATTAATGAAGCCTACACTCAACAGTATTAGACTGCAGTAAAGTTGGTTTAATGTTTGACCGTCGTTTGATATGCGCGATTGTCTCCTTTCTTATGACAAAACGAAGCATACAATTTCAAACAAATTTATAGGATAATGAACAAGGAAGCAGAGCTGAAGATCTTTGCCCGAACGGGACGGGTTCGGTCTTAATTTCTATCATTTTACACGGGCTCGGGCTCGGGCTTGGGCTTGTGCGGTCAATGAGCGGTCAGATGATGTGTTTCGATTAGCGCGAGAAAGAAGCAGAAATGGATGCTGAGGAGGTGAAATGGAGGCTAGCTTCTGGCGGTTACATTTTGGTTGCACCGGTGTTACTAGCAGCAGCACTGAAAGTGTGTTCAGTGCTGCTGGATGCACCATCAGTGAGCGCAGGACCGCGCTCAAGCCATCTACAGTGGATTCAATAATTTTCCTCCACAAAAACATGTAGCCTAATCTTGTGAGTAAATGTTTTTCAAATTATAACTAAATGTTAATTGAGTCTTAAATGCATAATGTGGACAGAGTATGTAGGCTAATGTTGGCATTATTCTTTTATTAAATTTCAGCTGCTGTTCACCGCCGCATTGAGGCCGGATTGTGGAGAGAAGTGGCAAAGCAAATCCCGCAGAGCCTTTATCTTAATTTCGTTATTGCCAAATACCCATCTTAATTTACATTTACAGCATTTAGCAGACACTCTTATCCAGAGCGACGTACATTTCCTAATTTCAGGGACAGTTCTTCTGAGAGCAACTTAGGGTTGAGGGTCTTGCACAGGGACCCAATGTTGGTAACGCCAGAGGTCGGATTTGAACAACCACAACCTCTTGGTCCAAAGGCGAGTGTTCTACCACTAGGCCACCAACACCCCATATTTAGAATTTATCTGAATTTAATATGTTAAGACTCATTTTTATTGGCGCGTTGGCCTGTTTATAGGCTACTGTATGCCTATGCCTATTTAGAGTGCTGAGATGTTACGATGTTAAAAGAGAACTTATTTTATTTCCTGTGTTCCAACTTCCAAGTGGCTTATATCCTACATTAGTCATGAATAAATGATGTTAAAAAACATATCAATGCCTCATTCTTGACAAAAGGCAAAAGAGCTGTGTGCCTGTGCACATTTTAATAATGTCGGGCTGTAAACGGGTTCAGGCTTTTAAAAAACTGTCAGTCAAAATGTACGTGTCGGGTTCGGGCCTTGTCGGGCCTAACTTTCAGCTCTACAAGGAAGACAACACACTACAACCCTAATTTTAAACAAGTGGCGCGATTATAATGTTTTAATTTTTTTAAATAATTCATGTGAGAGCCATGAGTAAATAATCGTTTGTTGGTTTGCTTGTTTCAATTGTTGTGGGGTTTTTTTTGTCTAAACTTATGGCAATGTTTTGGTTGTTATTGTGAAGTGCATTAATTGGTTTGGCCACTAGGTGGAACATGCGTCATGGGACATGCTCTTCTGTTTTGTTGTTAAAGAAAGACGGTCAGGTGTAAATGTGATACAGTATTTTCTGACCGACTACAATCATTTAAATGCTTACTTGGTAACATTGCCTTTGTAATCTTGCCTATTAAGTAGTAAACTTTATTTAGTGAAGAAATGTTTTGAGTTGGAGATTTGTCGCGTCAGATTTTTGCTGAACACCTGCTCCGTTAGTGGCATACAGGACAGAGTGCCACTTACAATTCACTTGTCTCTCGCGATCGCTGTGGTCCTGGTCGTCTCAGCGCCACAGCGTTAGGGATCATCGCACAATATTCCCTTATTTTTATAGAATTGTTTATACAGTACATACATATACAGTACATATTTAAACAAATCTATTATTCTCAAAAGCCACTTGCCCCAGTGTTTTCAAACTGCTTTCAGTATACTTAGATAAACACTGCAAGTGTGACTGCGTTGTGTTTGTACTGGACGACGGAGGCTGAGTTGGTGGATGCTGGAGAAGATTTTATTTGCCTGCACAAAGGGTCAGCAAATAAAGAAATAATAAAGAAGGGCGTCTGGTGCGTCCGCCCGCAGCAATGAAAGTTCCTTCTGCTCACTAATGTAATACAAATTGCAAATAGCATACAATTCAAATCTAACATGCAGAAAAACACCACTTCTCGTATTAGCTACATTAAATTGCACTAAATTGCAGAAAGCTAAAATACTACACTCATGTGGCCATTACCGCTACTGCATCTAAAAAAATATCCAAGGTGCGCCTACTGGCTGATCCCTATGGAAGCCCATTTCCGCCACTAAAAGAAAAAAATCCGAACGAAAAAAAGTCGAAATTACCAGATAAAAACTCGAAATTATGAGATAAAAAGTCATCAAATCTCATAATTATGACTTTTTATCTCATAATTTCGAGTTTCTATCTCATAACTTCGACTTTTTATCTCATAACTTCGACTTTTTATCTCATAATTATGACTTTTTATCTCGTAATTTCGATTTTTTAATCTCATAATTATGACTTTTATCTCATAATTTCGAGTTTTTATCTCATAATTTCGACTTTTTTATCTCATAATTATGACTTTTTAATCTCGTAATTTCGACTTTTTTATCTCATAATTTCGAGTTTTTATCTCATAATTTTGACTTTTTTTTAATCTCATAATTATGACTTTTTAATCTCGTAATTTTGACTTTTTTATCTCATAATTTCGACTTTTTATCTCATAGTTTCGACTTTTTATCTCATAATTATGACTTTTTTTTATCTCGTAATTTCGACTTTTTATCTCATAATTATGACTTTTTATCTCATACTTTCGACTTTTTATCTCGTAATTTCGACTTTTTTTTTTTGTTCGGATTTTTTTCTTTTAGTGGCGGAAATGGGCTTCCGTAGATCCCAGATCGCACATGCTCGCGACACCACGAGGGAACTTAAAACACGCACTAAATTATTTAAAGAAATTAAACATTGTAATCGCATGTAATATGCTAAAAAAATGGGCTTTTAGTGTGTTTGTTTTGTCATAAAAAGTAGACAATCGCGAATAACAACTAATGTCGAACATTAAACCAACTTTACCCATGTCCAATACTGCAATATAATTTAGGTTGATTATCATTTGTTTCTTACCGTCTCTACTCGACGCCATTTCGTTTCTTGATGGAGCGCATCAGCAAGTTCTCGAATTACAGTCCGGTTTATAACCTGAACGTCAACCCGGTATACGCCCCAATCACGTGACTATACAATATATATTCCATCATTTCTAAACTCTGTGCTGTCTCTATTCAGAGCAACTCCCAAATTGCTATACAAAAGTGTAAATCCCGGGTGTAAATCGGGTGGAGTACGGTTTTCTTAACTGGTCGTTAATATCATCTGTGAACTATAATAAGCTGTGTTACTTTTTTAAAATAGACTGCCTGTTTAGAATGGTCATCCTCAACTGCAGCAGATCATATTGTTCATTCAATGCAAAAAGATCATTCCAGCATCAAAATTGTCATTTGAAACATAATGTATATGCTTTATACCTTCTTTGTCCTCTATAGGAACTGGAGCCATGTCATCTCTCTGTGCACTAGTAACAGTTTTGAGGGCAAAACGTGAAACCAGTTCTTAGCATGTGAGAGGTGTGATTTACAGGAAAGTAGCAACGGGGAAATGATCACCTTCATACATTCTTACCATATGTTGTTTAACATGTTTGACTTGACTTGTCTGAAGATGCTTATGGAAATATTTTCATATCGTCACATGAGACTGCAAAAGGATTATTTCACTATTTTCTCTGCCCAGCCAAAATGCCTTAGGATGCGAGTAACTCACAGTATTAAAGATTTTCTAACACCAATATCAACAAGGTCATGAAAGGGTCCTGATGTTCCCTTGATGTCCTAAAGGTGTCTTACTATTAGTTCATGTCCACAGTACTCCAGTTCTTACTAAAACATCACTGTGGCAACCAAGTTCTGTTAGATTCTTCACCAGCTGGTGAAGTATAACTTGCTTTGAACCTTGCCTGCAACAGCTGCCATCTATAGGCCACAGCAAAACATGGCCGAATCCAACTAATGCACTATAATTAATAACACTCCTCTTATTCGAGTGCTTGTGTCTAAAAATAAGATTTCAATTTTGATTTAAAAACAGCAACAGACATGATCCAGAACGAAAGGCTACTCCATAACACTGGTGCTGCAACTTTTAACATTCGATCACCCTAAGAGTGTAAGCGAGACCGTTGTACTATTAGCAGAAGCTGATGAGACGAGTTTAGTGTTCCTACAGGAGCCTGCAGCTGCAGCAAGTCTGCAAGGCAAGATGGGGCCAGCCCATTTAAAGCTTTAAAAACAAGTAATAAAACTTTAAATTTCATCCTAAAATTCCCCACAGCCAATGTAGAGAAGCCAATACTGGCGTGATCTGCTCTCTTTTTTAGTGTTCGTAAGCAATCTGGCTGCTCCATTTTGTACAAGCTGCAAGTATGCTAAGGCAGATTGACTAAGCCCTACTCATAAAACATTACAATAATCAAGCCGTGATGAAATAAAACCATGAATAAGCTTTCTATGTGTGCGGTCAGGGTTTTACACCACAGTTAGAGATCTGGAGCTACACAAGGAAATTATTTAAAGTCTAACAGGGGTTGTGCAGTCTCCAGTAGCATTATCTTCTTCGTAATGTGGAGGATTCTTGTACCAGGTGGGATCCAGGATGACCAGGCCCTTATTATGACTGCAGATGGCTGCAAGCCAGAAGGGTAAACTTCCCTCTAGCTACTAAACTAGGTTGCATTGACACCCTCTGAGCTGGGCCACACACACGATGTCTATAACTACATATTTGGACAGCGACGCTATTTTGGAGATTTAGCTTTTGTACACCAAAACAATGAATCTGAAATAAAAGACTGGTTGTCAGCTTTTCGGTGTTTTAACAATATCATTGCATTTGTAGTTTAGAAATCATATCCATTTTATACACAGTCACCCCATATGACAGTATCCCTCTGATCTACCTCAAAACTATAAAGATAATGATGATGATACTTTGAGGAAATTCCTTTACAGCTAATGACAACCATAACTCTGGAACCTTCAACACCTCCAAATGCTGTTTCTCTCCTGTAAGATGCTTTGCCAGGTCTTTACTGCAGCCACGTTCAGGTACTGCTCGTTTGAGGAGCTTTCCTCACCCTTACACATGCAAAGTTGATCAACCAGTTTCCATCATATTTTGCAGTAAATTCTTTCAGTTTCTTTTAAAAGGTACTGCAAAATATGAAGGAAGCAGGAAACTAAATGTCATACAAAACTTTAGAGCAGTCTCCTTTAAGTGAGTTTTGCTTTTGCTTTGGGCAAATGCATTTTTACCATATCTCCTTTTAGCTGTTTGGCTTGTCAAACGGTGTACAAAGGTGCTAATGGAAGTTTGGTTTGTGCTACTAAAGAGAAGACTTATGTTGTTGAAGTACGACTGAGTTAGAGAAATCAAGGGCTTACTTTAGCTTATCATTTTAATGTTGCTCTCCATAAACATCTCAGGGCAGGCTTTCAAGCGAGTACATGTCCATTTCAGTGAAGTTAAATATCAAAGAAAGAAACGTCTATGAACTTGAACTGAATTACTCATTTAATATTGAACTCAGTTCATTAACGATTAATCTTGAACTAATATTTACTGTGTATTAAATGTCCATGCAGCTGGTCACCCAGAGTCTTGGTTCCTCTCAATACATTGCCACGTTTAATGTAGTACAGCCTGCACTGTACAAGTTTGGTTAAACCACTTTGGACTGCTGATGTGGGATGTTCTTCTGGACAACACACATCAAAAGGATATGTCCAACAGGAGGGAGAACTACAATACGTTCATTCACGTTTTAGCTCATATCTCTGGAACCATATGGAACGACAGCAAGGAGGCAGTCCGTGCCGATGCTTTGACCCTGTTGATAACTGCTTGCAGTTCTAGTTTAAACAGTATTTCCCTCCACTTGATTGCTGTAATAATATTTGTATATTATTGAAACACTATTTGCACATATTATTGATTGTAATTTTGTGAAACATTATTTGCACATAACATTATTTGTTCAGACTACTGACTGTACCTTTTCTCCACTTGACTGTTGTTATGATATTAGGATATGTTATTGAACATCATTGTACATATTACTGGTTGTAGTTTCCTCCATTTGACTGCTGCTACAATATTTGTATATATTATTGATCTCCTCTATTATAGTTCACATATACTCTACAAAGATAATGTTGCTTTTTAAAAATAGACTGCCTGTTTAGAATGGTCATCCTCAACTGCAGCAGATCATATTGCTCATTCAAAGCAAAAAGATCATTCCAGCACCAAAATTGTCATTTGAAGTGTACTGTATATGCTTTATACCTTCTTTGTCCTCTATAGGAACTGGAGCCATGTCATCTCTCTCTGTACTAGTGACAGTATAAATTCTGCCTCTCTTACGTACTGTCCATGTGCAACATGAATAATTTCAAAGTATTTGTAATGTGTTGCAACATACACTGTGTAGTAAACAAGAGACTGATTGTGATCAAAACTATATGAGGGCAAAACGTGAAACCAGTTCTTAGCATGCGAGAGGCGTGATTTACAGGAAAGTAGCAATGGGGAAATGATCACCTTCATACATTCTTACCATATGCTGTTTAACATGTTTGACTTCATTTGTCTGAAGATGCTTGTGGAAATATTTTCATATCGTCACCTGAGCCTGCAAAAGGATTTTCACTATTTTCTCAGCCCAGCCAAAATACCTTAGGATGCATCAGAGTGATTCACAACTCACAGTATTGAAGATTTTCAAACATCAATATCAACAAGGTCATGACAAGGTCCTGATGTTCCCTTGATGTCTGTAACTGCCTCATATTGTCAGTTGCTTTGTTTTCTGTCATTTAGTTTGTTTCAAGGACGGAACTTATAGCAGCCGCTTCAGTTTCCCAGGGGAAGGTAATTTGGGGCGCGCATCAACAAGGTGAACTGAAAGCGGGAGAATTTAGTTGTTGTTAAGGTTGTTAAAGTTAAATAGATCCAATCTGCAAGACGCATAAATATAAGAAGTGAGAGAGATTCAGCCCCCTCTTTTTGTATAAGCAGCCACCGAGTTCTCAAGGGTTGGCCTGTGAAGAAAATAAACCCTGTTTTCATAGAAGACCTCGGGTTGCGTGTATTATTGAGGGGAGCTACAGTGAGAACTCGACTGCTCTGCACGGGTAGCCGAGGAACAAGTGAACGAAGACTCCGGAAATGACTGCCAAGCTTACTCATTAGAACCAAGAAGAAGACAAAGAATCCGTAGTTTAACAGAAAAGGGCCATGAGCTGCATAATGAGCAAGCAAGACGACTTGCACGCCGTTTCAGTGCAAGCTATGAGAAGTGGAAGGATATCGTTAAGGAGTTTAAACAAGCACTTGGTGGACAATGCTCAGACGAACTGCTGCAGGAATACATCGCTCAAGTAAGCAATGCCTCAAAGAATCTGAATGCTGTTTATGATAAACTAAGGAGTTTTGACACTCATGATCATGACACACGTCGCAGAGCAGACACTTGCGAAGCTGTGACAAGGACAGTTATCGAGACTGCAAGAGGTCGTTTAAACACAAAGGAAAGCGAAGGTAGGGTGGATGACAAACAAGACAGGATGGAGACAGAGTCCATAGTCAAGTCCACCGCCTCAGACAAGATAAGCATCTTCTCTCACCACACCAGTCACTCCATTTATTCTCATAGCAACTCCAGACACACATCAAGACATTCAAGTCAGTTTTGTTCCAAAAGACGGGATGCTGCTGCTGAAGTTGCTGCAAACGAAGTCACTTTAGAAGTATTGAAAGAGCAAGAACGTCGGGTTGAAGAGCTTCAAAGACTTGAAGCTGAAGCGGCCGATGTGAGAGCTAAACAAGAAGCCGAAAATGCAAAAAGGCAAAGAGTGCTAGATGCTAAACGTAGGGAGTTAGAACAGTTGGATACGATTAAAAGGCTAAAGGCTGCCAAGGCTCGACAGCAAGTTTATGAGCGGAGTGAATGCTCGGATGAAGAAATAAGCAATCTGCTTCATGAATGTGTCTCTCTCAATGGAAAGACAGTAGAAAATGAAAGTAACTTGTCACGACCCTGCTCTGCACCACAAGCTTCAACACAGCCATGGTTAGACGACAGCACTGCTGCCCTTGTTAAAGCATTTGCAGAGTCTGTTAGTGCGAGTCGTCTTCCTATAGTATAGGAAGACAAATACACTTTTGAGACAAATACACTCAATAAAACTTGTCCTTCCTGTGTCATTGGGAAATTCAAAGTGTCAGCATCCATTTATTATCTACCATTTCATAATTCAAATAGCCTCACCTCTTTTTGCGCTTCCCCTTTCCCATATTCTCTCGGACTCGGACTCGGTTGATAGATCTGTGTTCTGTTCATATCCGACTAATTTTGTACAGGCAATTTCATACGTTGCTGTGGGAGACAGACAAATGAGTGGCAATTAGTTGCATTCAGAGCAAATTTAAACCGAATCAACAGTGAACTCATCATGTCAGATAATATCGCGCAGATAATAAAAGCAGAGCAGCTCAAGGTTTAGTTGGTTACAGGTTTCACAGCTGCTTTTATGAACATGAACTATTCAAGATGCTTTATTTGTCATGTGCAAATTATACAGGTACAACATGCAGTGAAATGTATCCTGATCCACTCTTTTAACTGTGCAAATTAGAATAAACAAAAGAGATACAATATAAACCTAAATAAGGAGGTCAGGGAAATAGGACAAAAAATAAAACTACATCTTATATACAATAAGGTACATGAAGTTACATAAGTTCCATATGTGCAGAGTTAAACCTGAGTTTATTTTAATAATCCTGGGCTGAAAATGGGTCTCGCTCCAGCCCTGTTCCCGGCTAAAAATGTTAGCAAGCTAGAATTTTGCTATGAGGGCAAAAGAGGAGGGTCGCTGTATCTTGCTACAAAATCGTTTTTCACATCATGAACTATTGTGAATTTTTAAAAATCTAGACTACATATTTACACATAGTATGCATAATAAAAAATTACTTAGGGGTGGCAACTATGGTGGCAAAGGATGATTTGGGGGTGGCCGTTGCCACCCCTGGCTACCACATGGTGGCACCCCTGGCACTGGGAGAACAACTCTTTTGTGAGTTTTTCCAGCACACGATAGACTGCACCCGCATGAACGACCACGTACAGTCAGATCAGAAACATTTGGTTTTGCACAGCAAATGAATGTTTTTTGTTGTTTACAGGTAAATGTTTTACCAAAGCCGAAAATGTTCTGCTGAACCCCAACACTTTGTTGGAGTTTAATAAGTCATTTAATGTGAAATGTTTTTTTTGATTGCATTGTTCCCCCCGCCCCATCCACTCCATAACACAACATAAAACATGGAATTCAGAAGAATAAAAATGGAAAAAACGGAATTCAGGAAAAAATAAAACGGATTTAGGAAAAAAACAAAACGGATTTCATAGGGCCCTATATAAATCACCAAACCAAACAAGTGGCGTGAGCAAATGAATCTAGCAAACCACTAGGCCTCTGGTGGCCGCCCTAACGAAAGTGGAATAAAAGAAATCAGTAAGAAGGGTCATGAAATCAACCACCCAACCCCTTTATGACAAAACATATTATAGTTTAAGAAAAGGCACAATTTAAGTAGTGATGTGCAGATGAAGCGTCATGAACCATTTGCTGTAAGTATTGGCACTCTTGACTTTAAGAAAAGTGCTGAAGGCGTTGCAGCTTGACAAATTGTCATTTTCTTAAAGTCAAGAGTGCCAAAATTACAGCAAATGGTTCATGAAGCTTCATCTGCACATCACTAATGTTAAGATCCACATCCACACCATCCAAACCTTATCTAAATAATTGAGTGTCCGTTAATGTAGCCAGACCCACCTCTGTAGTAAGTCTGCTCCCCACAGACTGAGATTCCGGCTGTGTTTGTATCGTTCAAATTCTAGTACAGACTGTGGTGCAGTGTTATATGTACTGATGATGTAATTGCATATTGACTCCACTAGAGGGCCACCTGGGTTTTGACTGCAGGGTTCTACCGGGTCAGATGAGGGAGACTGAGATGCACAAGATGGTTAGCAGTGTGAGCTGCTGGTGTTCTGTAAAATAAAGGTGTTTCTGAGTTATACCTCTCCGTGTACACAGCCTATAATATACTCTGCACAAGAAGAAGCACTACACTGACACAAGTGGCCCACATTTAGCATGAAGCAGACAGGTGGCCCAGGTGTGGCATAGATGGCACCAATTCCTTTAACACCGTTGCTAATTAACAGTTTTTCTCACTGACCATGACATTAGTCAAAGTTGTCAATTCCAAATAAATATAAGCAAATCAGCAAACTTTCTTGAACAACAGAAGCTAATTGTCATTGTTTGCACATCACTTTTCATTGCTTAAGGATATTTTGCAAAACACTAGTCACAGAGACCATTTAGTAAGACCAAAATCACATGGGCGTGTCTGATCAAGCAATTAACTTCAAAATAGTGACAGCTGCTAAACTCCAATCCCAAAACACTACTGAACTTGGGCCAAACTTACAACTGGTTTCACTACTGGCTGCAAATCTAAATCTCAACCACTCAAAAGTTGCTAACGCAGTATAAAAGTAGTAATAAAGTGGTGTAATTTTTTAACACACAATGAAACAAGACTGGAGAGGGCGTGGACATAGATGTGGAAGATGAAACAGTGGGCAAGGTCAAAGACAGAGGCCAGCCATAAAATTACAGCCACTGTCATTGACCATGTTCATGGTCATGTATTGCATCAATTATTCGAACATTCAAGAGGGAAAATTGTCCTGTAACACTCACTTACTGTAATTCAAATATAGACCACAGTTATTGTAGTTATCAGATGTATATTTACTGCAGTATTTTACATTACATATCTGTCTTTATAAACCCAAAAGAAGACCTGCAGCTGGTGGGAGTGGCACGTTGTTCACTGCTGACCATGAAATGGTGCTGAGAAACAATACACTCCATTTACAGGAAATACAGGCTGCTGTAACTGCAGACCACACAACATATCACAACATTCATTCACTTTATCAACTGAGATCAATATGTACAGGTAAAATGTCACTATATGAGTTGTTCACTATACGTTTACTGTAGCTCTGTGCATCACTCGGTATAACAGACTAGTCCTGCTGTGTACATCCCAACAGTTGGGCCACATAACTCTGGAACGTTTATTGTATTCCTTGATGAGATTTACAGAGCACTTCTGGAGTCGGAAGGGGGAGACAATGCTACAGAAGAGAGTGCAGAGTAAATCACATGCCTTTTTTATATCACATGACAATGTGTTTTCTTGATTTTTGCGTTTTCATACACACCCAATAAAACCACTTTACCTTCACAGAAGACGTGTTTTTGCTCCCTGTTTACAGTAAAGTGTGTTTAGACTTTACTTCAGTTAGTGAGTTTTGTCCGAGTGTTCAAGCTGATTGCATGTATGTGTCTCCTGTTTGTGGGTTACTGTTTGAGTGAGTTAGCTATTGCAAAATTGTATATTTAGTGTTTTGATTCACGTAGAGGGTTTTGCAGGGAAGATGGGGAGTTTGGTTTCAAGTCTACAACCAGCCCCCTAGAGGGGGGGGCTACAGAGGCAAGAAACGACAAGGACAGCAACAAGGTCCACCTGGCGTATGTTGGGGATGTATGCAGCCTGGTCACACCCGAAGGAACTGTCCCGTTAATCCATGGCGGGGTCCCGGAGGACAGAGGGAGACACAAGCTTGGCGGCCAACTCAAGGTCAACAAAACTACAATCAGAACCCTGTTCCACCCAGTGGATGGGCAGGGCCAAATTATAATCAGGATTCAAATTACAACCCAGGTCCAGTCAACCATTGGGCTGGACCTGCGCAAGGTTATTAGGGATGCCCAGAGAATCCGATAGGGGAGGGTCAGCTCTTATTGGCAAGTAAAGGAGCAGACACAGATCCGATGCTGCAGGTTCATATTGAAGGGAAACCGGTAAACATGATGGTTGACACTGGAGCTTGCTACACTTGTGTTAATTCAAATTTTGTTACACATCTCCCCAGATCAGGTAAATTTGCCAAGACGATAGGATTCTTGGGAAAAACGCAGCTTATACCCATGACAGCTCCAGTTAATTTAACCGTGCAAATTTAACCGTTCCAATTCTAATTTCAGAAATGCGCTATGTCAATTAGGGCTCCAAATTCGGTGTACCCTTCATGGAGGTTATGTAGATGAGTCAGCAATTAGGCAGATGAGTGTAGTAACTAAAAAGGAAGCAAATGTTTACTGGCTAGGAGGAGAAGGATTGGAAAAACAGGTACAGGAAGTAATGAACAAATGGGGAAAGTGGATTGTAGCGCAGACACCCCTCTCAAGATGTCCTAAATTACCTTACCATTGTACAATGAGATATGATGAACAACAAGATTCCAAGTTTGAGGAATTATAGCAGGAAGAAACGAAGGGTAAGACAGTTGAGTTGTGTTCACAATACTATATAATTGGACATTCTTGCTTTGGCTCTCGACGAAGGCGGTCGCACTTTTCTCCGCTCCCTCCCTTATCTCTCCTGCTGGCTCTCTTGTCTTGCCCTGTTTCGTGTCTGTCTCCGAGACTCTCTTTGCCCTGCTCTCCGAACTACGGAATTATGGATTTGATCAACTGGTCTCTGAACGCAATTGACACCATCTTCTCGACGAGAAGCGTGGGTTCGGGGGAACCGAACTGTCCTGCAGGAACGTTTGCTGCTGGATACATGATGGACGGGTGGCAGAAGTGGCGCGTCGTGTGCCTGGCAGTCCTTTCCTTGGAGGATGTTGAGGATATTTTTCTATTCGGAACCATGATAACTGGGTTTCTGCTGATTGGTCTTAGCGGGGCCCTGGGATATCGACGACTGAAGAAAGCGGTCACAGCTGCTCAAAACTCCACAAAGCTGGCCGGTTGGATTGAAACGGTGGTGAGCAGAGCTGTTAACACTGTGGCTATGGACCGCAAGTTGGATCACATCTTGGAGAAGTTTTCGGCTCTGCAACAGGATTTGGACAGACCTGGAGACCAGTGACGGACATTAGATATCTGTGAAATTGGAAGACAGATGTCGATCCAACCCAAACCCAAACAACCACTCTCTCTTTCGGCTACCCCCTCCTTACCAGCGCTGGTCTCGGCCAAGGCCGTCGCTGGAGACGAACAACATCCCCCGGAAAGCAAGATAACGAGACGCTCTGAAATTCCTTTCCCTGTTCCAAGGACACCTGCTGCGGACTGGTTTCAGGCTTATATGCAGGCTTATACATCATACACATACACACACACATATGTACACAGCTACAGATAAACACTCATTGCACCTTCCCCCATCCCACGCCTTCAGAATGCTTTATACCCCCAGTGTGGGAGGGCGGGTCTGTCCAGCGCGTTATCAGCTGCAGGCTCCAGATGGCTGCTGCCTACATTGGACTACCTCTACATCCCCTTACCCCCTCCCCGGTTGCTAGTCATGTCTCATGTGTTTATGTGCTTTGTTGCTGAGGTGTTTTTTTTTTCCTTCCCACACTGCCCTAAAGGACAGTCTGGGGGGGGCTCTTTTTTCTCTCCTCCTCTCTCCTCATGTATTCTATACTTCCGTATTTCTTATGCTACCTCTCGACTGACCTGTCTCCCCCAAAGTGTTGTGTATGTTTATGGTCGGAGGGGTCCAATTTCACTGCACGAAAATTGTATGTGACAAATAAAGGCTCATCTCATCTCATCTCATCATCATCTCATCGACAGGAAGGCATGGCGCTGCAAGTAGACAATAATGAATTTGTTAAAAAATGGTACAAGGTAGAAAATGCTTGCCCACATATTACCTTGTTAATCAATGAAGGGTATGAAGCACGTGATCTTGGGCAAATGATAAAAAGGGCAGAGAAGACAGAGTGGAGAGCTACGGATAACCCATTAATATTTTGGGGTGACAATGGGACAATGAAAGTTCTTTGTGGCACCACAAGTTTAGCAGGACCCCAAGAAATCATAGTGTCAAAAAATAAACCAGAAGGGACTAGTGAGCAACTCAATAACTCATGGGTCTCAGATGACTCATTACGTCAGGAAATGGTAGAACAGGTACCAGAAGAATTGTGGTCGAAGCATGATACAGATGTTGGATTGGTAAAAGTAGCCAGCCCAATAAGTATTAACCTAAAGCCTGGTGTTCGTTTGCCCAGGTGAGGTAAGTATTTTACTGTGATCGATCTGTGTTCTGCATTCTTCAGTATTCCTTTGACTAAGGAGTCCAGGTATTTGTTTGCCTTCACATACCGAGGGAAGAAGTATAGCTGCAATAGGTTGCCTCAAGGGTTCAAACATTCGCCACATATTTTCAATCAAGTTTTAAGACAAGATTTAGATGAACTGGACCTAGGTAGCATGGTATTATTGCAGTATGTTCATGACATACTGGCTGGTGACCAGTTTTGGCCACCCCTAATTATTCTAAGCCTTTTCACCTGTATGTAGCTAACAGGCAGAATGGATATGCTTCTGCAGTCCTAATGCAGTAGACTTGCAGCGGAAGGAAGAAACAGCCAATTGCCTATTACAGCACTAAGTTGGATGGGGTGGCTCAAGGATGGCCTCCGTGCTATCAAGGCTTAGCAGCAGTGTACTATGCTTATGAAAAAGCATCAGTCTTGACTATGGGATATCCTGTAATTATTTACTCACATCACAAGATCGTAGAACTGATTGAGAGTGGGAAGATTGTGTTGACCTAATCACGTTGCCTTCAGTATGCATGTCTGCTGACTTATCCAGATATAACCCTTAAGCATTGTATAACTGTAAATCCGGCTGAGACCATTCCTTTTTACTTTGAAGGAAAGCCTCATGAATGTGTGGCTGAGTCGTTGACATTCTCTAAACTTCGGCCTAATTTGGAATCAGACCCCATATTGGAAGCACAAATAACCTACTTTGTGGATGGCTCATGCTTTAGAGATCATTTGGGAAATCATGCAGGATATGCAGTAGTTGAGAAGAAAGAAGAAAACAGTTTTGTAACAGCACACACTGAACATTGCCCACAACCATGTTCTGTTCAACTCGTGGAACTAAAGGCCCTGACGGAAGCCTGTAAACTAGCAGACAGAAAAGTGGCTAACATATTCACAGATTCAGCATATGCACATGGTGTTTGTCATCTGTTTGGATCAGTGTGGAAGCAAAGGGGTTTCAAGAAGTCAGATAGCACTCCAATACAGCATTTGAGCCAACTACTTGAGTTAATTTCAGCAATGATGTTACCAAAAAGACTGGCAATAATCAAGTGCCAAGTCCATAAAAAAAGGGAATGACTGCATGATAACAGGAAACAATGCGGCAGATGAAGCTGCCAAGTGTGCTTCAAGATGTAAAACTGCAGTCATGGCTCCAGTAGTTTCAGTATTTCCAATAAAGACAATGGATGAATTAGTTGCGATACAAGAAAGAGCATCTCCATATGAGAAAAACACATCACGACACGACACTTCACGAGACTATCGGCAGAACCCAACATGGCGACGTGCTATTGAAGCAGCAAACACCTAAAACTTGATTTAATTAAACATCGCTGCCAGCTCAACACAACCTTAAAGGTAATATAGTAAATTAAATATCTGGAATTTATCTACGCTGGCGGAGCCTAAAGAGGATCCTGATAGCTTGTTTAGCTTTTTGGACGAGTGTTTCGAGAGGTTCGCCATGGGGAAACCCAAAGCCCCAAACGCCACCACCACCAAGCCGACAGCTAGCAGAATTACTCCCTCTACCAAGAGAAGTCGGCCCGAGGATTCACCCGAAGGCGCCTCTTCACCTGGCAAAGACTGGGAGAAAATCCTAGAATTTATTGACAAGACACTAACTAATCTGGGGGTTCCTCTGGGGGGGGGGATTCCTGGGGGTTCAGGTCGGAGTCCTAGCCTGGATGGGGTGTACAGGCTCTGGTGGTGTTTTCTGGGGCCAGGTGCGGCGCTGTTGGAGGCAGACTGTGCCGGCAGGCGGGTTTCAGTCTGGCGGTACTGCTTTGGGGAAGATCCGGGGGCTTAGTCCCAGTTCTGCTCCAGGCTGTGGTTCCGCTGGACCTGGGCTGGGTCCTGTGGGCTCAAGCACCGGGAGAGTGGATTACAGGAAGGCGCTGGGCCTGGCCTCCCTGGTGCGGGGCCTCCCCACATTGGTGAACTGGGGGCCCCTTTTTGCTGGCAGGAATGTGGTCATCCATCTGTCAGGGGTGTATACTGCAGGGGTACCATAGAGGTGGAGGACGGGCCGGACCTAGGTGTCTATTGTCTTATGTTATAGACTGAGTGGGCGCCTGGCTGCCATGGGCCCCTGCTCTGATGGGCCCCTGCCCCGCCTCTGGGTAGTTTCTGGACAACGGGTGCCTATGGGGGTCAGCGGGGAGCTGGCTCCCACAGGGGGTACCTTGCCTCCTGGTTCTTTCCTCCCCATCCCTACTGTTCTCCGCCCATCACACCAACATATTGTAGGCTTGAGATGCATTGCTGGATACAGGGAGACTTTTCTCCTCTGTCTCCCGTGACCACCTGCACTTCAATCATACATCACACTAGACACTCTCTACATTTACTGCCACATGACACATACAGTGGGCTTGGGGTGGGCACACTGACTGGCGTCCAGAGGCGGCCTGGTTACTCCAGTCCTACCTCTGGTGCCAGTGCCCACTTCTCAATTTTAAGCTGCACGTAGACATTGAGGGCTTGGGGGAGGGGCCAAGCTGACACGAGCTGGCGGAGGGTGGTTGGTGTCTTGCCCCCTCCCCAGCCTAAAGCATCAGTAGAACAACACACACACACCAACACTACATCTGAGCGGGCGGGGTGGGGCACAGGGTCTTCTCACACCCTTGTTCCCTGTTCGCTGTCCATGGCCGGGGGCTGCGAAGACGAGCTGGCCATCCGGTCAGGGTCTGGGCTGGTGGTGATCGCCGCCGCTACGGGGACTGGGGTGGCCTTCCTGTCTACTTGTATGAAGGGGTTCAGCTCCAGGTCTGGCGCTAATTGCCCCCTTGGGGGTAGTGGTGTCCCGATCTAGAGCTTAGGAGTATATATTGGGAGTGATGTGGGTATCATGTCGATTTTGTATGTCTACATGTGGGGCGAAAGTGTATATTTGTTTGTGTGCATGAGGGAGTGTGAACGATGTTTGCGAGGTGTGCTCTGTTGGTCTTTGTCCATATGTCGTCAGCTCAAGACTCCACCTCAGTCAACATCTCAGGCCTCCCTGCCCTGCCACCACACCCTGCCAGTGGAGGGTACCTCAGACTTCTCGGTGGTGTTTCTCCTGGGGGTCCCGGCCCTGGGGGCCTCCGGAGGTCTGGGTCCCGGTCCCTCTGTGTCTGCTCCATGCCCTATGGTCAGGACTGAGGTTCCCCACACACACTACTAAACATTTCTATGGAGGAACCTTATGAATTGCTGCGTTTCACACACAGGTGTGGACACAAGCATCCACATTGGTGTAAAAACAGGTGCTCACAGATACACACCGGTTCTGATCTGCTGTTCCTTCACAATATATTCTGTAATATTTATGTGTGCTGCTCAGTAACTTTAGTATTTACTGCTATCTATGCAGATGTTGGTTGTTGCTGCAATTTCTCTGCTGTTGTGTCTCCCCGTGTTCTATTTTTGTCAGCAGGTAAGGAAGCAGAATATCCTTTTTTTTCTCTTTCTCCTCTCTACTCCCTTTTTTCCTTTCTTCTTTCTTTTCCTCTCCTTCCTTTTCTTCTCTCCTCTGTTGCCTCTTATCAACCTTATTTATCCTGTTTAAGCATTTTAATTAATTGGCAAATAAATAAATGAATAAAAGTTGACCAAGAGGGGGGGTGGTGGCGGATCAAAAAAAAAAAAGACAAGAAACTAACTAGTTTTATCGAACACTTAGGCCTTCTGGATATTCTCCATAAGGAACTAAGAGAACTACGGGAGTCTTTGGAGTTTAGCCAACAGCAAGTGGAAATACTCACGTCTGAAAACACGATCCTTAGAAAGTCGGTAAAATCTCTCAGAGAGGAGATGAGCCAACTCTCCGATGAAAATAAAAAAATTAAAGAAACGGTCATTGACTTACAAGACGAGCATGATAACCTCGCTTTGCAGGTATCCTCGGGTTATTCGATGAAGACCCCGAGACTGTAGTTAAACGCTCATCCAGAACCAGCTTAAACTTTCAATCGACAACGTTAAAAACTATCACTTCCCACCGTGTTCATTGTCTCGGAGGAAGAAGACCCGCTGGCCACAGACCCACACATCATGGCCAAGTTTGAACACTTCAAACAGAAGAAGCTGGTGAAAAGCAGAGGCAGGGAGCTTAAAGAAATGAACTTCATCAACTTCATCAGCATCAACGACTGCTCCCTTAAGGATTCTATGGAGCGACGCAAAGTTCTATTTCCAGTAAGAAAACGTTTCATCGAGGAAGGTTCCCGAGCTGTCATCGCCATCGACAAGCTGTTTGTGAATGGGCAACTACATTGTAAACGGGAAACCACCCCCTGGCCCTACTAATCTAAATCCAGGTGATCGTTATCCATTAATGTAGTATATTTATTTATTTAATTTTCTTCACTAAATCATTATTAGATATGTCCCAGTAATAATAATAATAATAATCCAGTAACTGCCTGTCTCACTAGTATAGTTAGTGAATGTGTCGTAAGAGTTTCACCTGTATTTGTACTAGGTCCTCACTTCGTTTTTTTTTACATTCGTGTTTTTCTCTTTCCTTTTCTCTCCGCACCCAGCTGCTTATGACTGCACTTTAATGCAACAATTAACGAACTGCTTCGCACATAACACACGCACACAAACAGCACCTCAACAGTCCACTCGCACTGATTTGCCCAGGCTCTTGCTCAAGTAGACACAGCCATTCATGTATGTACCTTACGCATACGCAGGCACACGCGCAGTCACGCCGCATGCGCGCGCACACGCACATACTCGCATATCTTAGCAAACCACCCACACTTAGTTAAATCAGTTTGAACATGAGCACACTAAGGTTTGTCACCTGGAATGTGCGTGGCATGGGTTCCAGGGTAAAGAGATTTTTTAACCGGCTGGAAGAACTACAGAGGCAGACATTGTCCTCCCACAGGAGACTCACATTTCAGGAATCTGGGCTGATGCACTCACCTCACCACAATTCCCCATATGTATACTCAGTTAATTATAATTCTAAACGAAGGGGGAGTAGCCATACTGATGTTTGCAAAAATACACTTTACTTCCATTCGCTCTATTATAGATCCAGAAGGTGGATTTATTATAGTTTATTTATCCATTCAAAATAAGGATATATGTGTTGCCAGCGATATGGTCCAAATATTGATCTAATCTCCCTTTCTTTTCGAACTTTTAATTAATTTTCGATTACCAAATACCAATACTTATTATAGGAGGACCTTAACCCGGTGTTTAAACCCCTGAAATTGACAGGCTTAGCACCGCAGAGAGTTATAGGAATTGGCAAGTCTATAGAAATTGTTAAACAATACATGAGGACTTCGGCTCGGCGCGATGTTTATGCTCACTACCCCACCTGCAAAGAATACACCTTTTTCTCATCTGTTCATCACTCATACTCCCCGCCTCATCTTCTAATTAGTAATTCCACAATGAGGAATACAACAGCCATTCCAGATTCACCTCCTTGATCACTATCAGTGACCACGCACCTCTCTCTCAGTCTGACTAATGAAAAGGTTACACCTCCAACCAGACACTGGAGAGGTAATACGTCACTACTTAAAGATCAAGACTTTATAAACTATTTCAAACGGGAATGGGTGTTATTTTTAGACAGCAACGACAGGCCGGAAATTTCACCATGCACTCTTTTGGGGAGACAGGGAAAGTGGTCATGCTAAAGTGGTAAAATAATTTCTTATTCCTCACATAAGAAAAAGATAGAAAACTCACTTATATCAGAACTAGAGCTGAAGATTAAATCCTAGAGGAAGAAGAGTACGCTACCTCACCCCAGGAACATATTATGAGTGAATTCAAGAAAAAATTAAAACTCAAAATAAACGAAACACTGATAGAAAACATAGCCTTGGTGCAAAGACTCAGGCTAGAGAAACTGATCAGTAAAAAAAAACCTGGTAAATTCCTCAGCCAACCAATTAAAACTGAATAAAGAAAGCAAATAAATATGGGCCCATAATAACCTCATCAGGAAATATTACCCATACCCCCGATGAAATCAACAATACTTTCAGAAGTGTCTATAAAAACTTATACACATCACAGGTGGATCCATTAGACTCGGATATTGAAAAATTCTTGAATAATATAAACCTTCCAAAATTACAGGAAGAACGAAGTTATGGCTCTGGAACACTCTCTTCTGGCCAATGGCTGAACTCCATGATGCCCTTCAACTCATGCCTAATCATAAAGCCCAGGCCCAGATGGTTTTCCAACAGAATTCTACAAAGAATTCTGGACCATGCTGGAGCCTCTCTTTTTCAGAATGGTATGCTATACTAGGGAGAGTGGCAAGCTACCCTCACACATGAACTCAGCTAATATCAGCCTACTCCTTAAACCAAGCAAAGACCCATGCTTCCATCTATTATCGTCTCTATATCATTAATAAATACTGATCTAAGATAATATGCAAAGCTTTCCAGCAAGAAGATTGGAAAAAATCACTCCTTTTATAATACACGCAGATCAAACAGGTTTCATCAAGGGTAGACAATCAGCCTCCAATGTACGCAGATTAATTAATCTAATAGATTTTACTACTCTTAAGAAAAAGGAAGCCACAATCATCTCTTTAGATGCACAAAAGGCATTTGACAGGGTAAATTGGAAGTTTCTGTTTGCGACACTGAGTAAATTCAGCTTTGGACCGTCATTTATTAACTAGATCCAAATATTATACAGCTCTCCTATTGCATCCGTCAGGACAAATGATCAGACTTCACCAAGCTTTCAACTCCAGAGACGCACAAGGCAAGGCTGTCCACTTTCCTGCACTTTTGCCATTTTTGTTGAACCATTAGCAGTTACCATCAGACAAAATACTCACATTAATGGTGGTCTAAACTAAAGATATTCATCACAAGATGCTTCCTTATGCAGATGATGTCTTCACTTTTCTCTTCAGGACTCGCAGTAATCCTCTTTTATCTCATACAATTCAGAAAATTCTCAGCAATTTCTGAGTATTCCATCAATTGGTCAAAATTCCAGTGCCTTTTAAATTTTACAACTGTACTTTTCTAAAACGCGATCTTTCACTAAATTACAATCAGGAAATATTAAATATTTAGGTATACATATTTCCAGGCTGTCATATACTTGGCAAAATTAAATTATATCTACCCTAAAACTACAGAGGATGATCTTTTATGTGGTATCTCATGCCTATTTCTGGCCTATGGGGGAGAGTGGCCATTATTAAAATGATGGTCTTGCCTAAAATTAATTATTTGTTTTCACGATCCTCATAAAACCCACCTCAGTTTGGTTCAAAACACAGATTCTTGCATTACCACCGCAGGAGAGATAAACCACCAAGAATCAGCCTAAAAACCTTACAGAAGAAAAAAGCATGTGGGGGGTTAGAGCTGCCAAATTTCTATGATTACTTTCTTACCAATAGATTGCAGTATATTTTGAAATGGATTAACCACAGCCCCCTAGACACATCATGGCTAGCGTGGAAAAAAACATTCTGTGATAAACTAGAAATTTGACCTGCCATTTATCAGCTCCAGCATTAAACAGCATAAATGTTTTCACAGTGTCAATATCAGTACCTCTCTGACAGCCTGGTGGGAATTCCTCAAAATAATCTGTCTTCACATTCTGATGCAAATCAAGACACCCATCTGGAACAATCCTGACCTCCTACTAAATAAAAAAATGATAAATTTCATAGTATGGAAAGACAAAGTCATAAGGTATCTCGAACATATTATCAGAGATGGAAATGTTATCCCATTCCATGACCTAATATTACAGTACAGTATTCATAGTAGTAAGTTTCTAGAATATCAACAACTCAAATCCGTAATCCAAGCTAATTACACATATAATGAACTGAATCTACAATTACCCGCGAGGGTGACTGAGTTCATGAATTTCTCCAGCTCTAAATTACTGTCCAAGATATATGGATCATTATTAAAGGGTGTAGATATCCACCTCTTCCAACATCAAAATGGGGAGATAGATTTTATCTACTAAATTAGACCAGAATATCTGGCACAAATATGTTTACACGAATGTTAAAAAAATACCAATTTACAATCCTCAGACATTACAAAACTTCTATAGAACACATTACACGGGACAAAGGATGTTCAGGATGGGTCTCACAGACTCTAAAATCTGCTCTCACTGCACACGTAATGCAGCTTCCACAAAGCTATGTATGTTAGGCGACCTAACCGATATTGATCTGGAGGGGAATTCAGCACATATGATCTTCACTGCTATCTGCGTTACTAAGAACAGGACCTGGTTGCCGGCGTGGGGTGACTGTGGGTTGAACGGGCAGTTGGAGCTGGGGGCTCCAACTGCGATGGGTGGCCGGCGGATGCAGGCGGGGGCTACTGGCAGCCTTTGGTGGTGGGTACCGGTTCTGGCTTGGTGGTTGGCTCGCTGGTGGGTTGAGGCGGGTCTGCCTGGTGTTTCCTGGTGGCGTTTTGTCACCTGGGCGGGCGCCGCTATCCTGGGGGGTTCGCGCACTGCAGGGTGTGCTCCTTCTTGGGGGCAAGGCAGGCCAGCTGGCTTACGTGCCTGGGGCTCCGCACCTGCCTCGGGATGCCGTATGATGTGGGCAGGGATGGTTGTAAGTGTGTATGTGCTAGATGTGTGTGTATGCGGGGATGGCTGTGGGTGCGTATGTGCTGAATGTGTGTGTGTGCAGAGATGGCTGTGGGTGCGTATGTGCTGAATGTGTGTGTGTGCAGAGATGGCTGTGGGTGCGTATGCTGGTTTTGTGTGTATGCGATGGCTGTGGGTGCGTGAGTGTGCTGGTGTGTGTGTATGTGGGGATGGCTGTGGGCAAGTATGTGCTGGGTTTGTCTGTATGTGGGGATGGCTGTGGGTGCGTATGTGCTGGGTTTGTCTGTATGTGGGGATGACTGTGGGTGCGTATGTGCTGGGTTTGTGTGTATGCGGGGATGGCTGTGGGTGCGTATGTGCTAGGTGTGTGTGTATGCAGGATGGCTGTGGGTGCTTATGTGCTGTGGGTGTGTGTATGTGTTAGGTGTGTATGCGGGGATGGCTCTGGTGTACAGATAAAGGGTGTGTGTGTATGCAGGATGGCTGTG
>JAVGVS010000414.1:92500-205000 GCA_032718565.1 Distichodus sexfasciatus | reverse complement strand
AAAGCTGCACAAATGGTTCAGTTTTTAAATACGGTTGCTGCAAAGTGTTTATCATGAAAAACAAGAAAGCACACTTACTTCTGAGAATCTAAACTGACTCTTCAACCCCTAAAATGGTTATTATTACTAAAATGTGTGCATGTTGTTGAATTGTTATTAATGGTAGAAGCAAAACTCAGCAAAAGCATTATAAACACGGTGCCTGACGATCGTGAACATAACATGTGCAGATTGATATGATTCATCATGATTTTATTTTCATAGATGCATTGATAATGTATCATCTGTTTTGTCATGAGAACAGGTTGGTTCACATTTTTATCAGTGTAATTAACAGTGTTGACTCCAGTAATATCACTTGTCTAATGTCTTGAAATCATCTTCACATAATTCTTATATGATCATCAATAGTAATGAGTAAAGCTAAAAGAAAGTACATCAGATGCAGTGAAACATCTGAAACCATCTAAAGAAAATGAAATAAAAAGGTAGACAGTAGAAAAGAAGTAGATCTTGTTATCATCCAAAACACTTAAAAATAAAAGAATATAACTGAGACTAAAATATGGCATTAATACATACAAAAATAAGGTGAGAAAGAGATACAGGCAACACAGAAACTGATCTGCTACTAAAACTGGAGAACAGAGTTGTACTGCAGTAGTACATATGTTGGTTATAATAATTGGAGACAAATCAGAGCAAATTTGGACAAAATTACTTTCATTAATCGCGGGTAAATTCTAAAAGAAATGAACATTTCATCAATAACCATTATCATTTTGGCTCTTGCCAGCTTTGATTTTGACAGCAGCTTCGATATTACAAAGATTTTATTATTCAGTCAAGATGGATTTGATTTAATTATATTCACTAAAAGCACGTAAAGTTACAGTGAAGTTACTTCGCAGAGACTAAAAAGAAATTTGATGAATATGATGATATGCCAAGATTGTTACCAGTTGACTGGCATTAAAATATTTCTAATATATTGATCCAAACACTTAATGGCTTGTTCTTTTGAGCACTTTCTCCATTCTTCAGGTATTTCACCATCCCCTTTAAATTTTTTACCATAGTGCTGTTTTAGGATCTTTTGGAATTCAAACACAAACCACTTCAGTACTGAAGCTCTGAATTGAATAGGGGTGATGCTCCAGGTAGCATATATTTACCTCCTGCTGTTCTGTACAGTTTATAAGGAAATTGAATTATCTTGACTCATGGTTGGGGTAAAACCTTTGTGCTTTTGCATGTTTGTTGTCTGCAATCAGCACACAGAGATCTGTTGTACCTGTAATACATCCCTGTAATTCCATTAACTTGTGGAAAGGACACTGTGATCTCATCAATTTGAGCTACTCTGTGATTCTCAGAAAAAGCTTTACTGAAGTCTGATACAATGCATCTAAGTGTGTGGGCTTATTCTGTCCTGTCAAATTCATTTTACTGCTAATTGCATACTATGCATCACACACTTATTGTTTTTTTTTTCTTCCCCAAAAAGGCTCACTTTTTAAGGCCATACCCTTAGGATCCACCATCGTTTCTGTGCACTGCTCATGTCAACTGCCCACTGCTGACGGATGGGTCAAATGTAGAGCTCACATTTGATGCACTGTGTGTTGTAGTGTGTTCACTTTCATGTAATCCCTTAACAGTGTTTGAAAACTGAAGGATGCGAGAAAGATTGTTTCAGCAAAATAGACACAACATAAGAACCGCAACAGCAGTGAACTGTGAGAGCCCAGCCCAGATCCAGGATATCCGCCTCATCACTCCAGCTTCAGATCTCCACAGCAACCTCAACACCAGATCTACGTCACCAGAGTATTAGCTTCATCACGAGGCTCCGGATCGCGACGCTGACCGCGGCGCAGGAACAACAAAAGAAACGCCGGGGAAATGTGGCGGCGTCCGCAACAGAATGAGAGAACGAGCCCACCGCACACCACTACCGAGTATCCTGCTGGCTAATGTTCAGTCTCTGGACAACAAGTTGGACGATCTACGGCCAGAGTTACTTTCCTACGTGACATGAGAGGGACTGTAACATGCCAGTTTACTGAAACATGGCTGACCCCCACCGTGCCGGACCGAGCTGTTACACCATCAGACTCATTCTCTGTGTTCCGCATGGACAGAACGGCAGAATCCAACAAGGCTAAAGGTGGAGGAGTGTGGTTTCATGATGAACAACAAGTGGTGCGGACGCACGGAGGTTTCTACTTCCAGTGGCTGCTCGCCTCATCTGGAATACCTGAGCATTAAGTGTCGCCCCTTCTACCTGCCTCGCGAGTTCACCTCGGTCATCGCCACGGCGGTCTACATTCCACCCCACGCGGACACAGGTACAGCTTTATCCGAACTGCACGATGTTGCGGTGTGCGCTCCAAAACAAAACACCCGGACGCAGCGCCGGGCTGTAGCAGGGGACTTTAATAAGGCAAATCTCAAAACAAGTTATGCCGAACGCCATCAACACGTTACATGCCCGACAAGACGAAACAACGCATTGACTAATTGATACACGCCGTACAAGCATGCTTACAAAGTTTCTTTTCCCAGCCGGCTTTCGGAAAATCTGACTATTCCGCCATTTTCTCCTCATACCGGAATATCAACAAAGCTTTCGTCGTGAGGCTCCGGTCATGAGGGAGGTGCAACGCTGGTCTGCTCAATCAGGAGGCTACGCTGCAAGACGCGCTCGATGACGTAGACTGGGACATGTTCCGAGCCTGCGCAGAGGACATCAACGAGTTTGCGGATGTAGCAGTTAGCTTCGTTAGCAAGCTTGCGAGCGAAGTCATCCCCACGGTGAGAGTTAAAACCTTTCCAAACCAGAAGCCGTGGGTGGACAGATCGATTCGCGCTGCTGTGAACGCCCGGACTGCTGCTTATAACGCCGCTCTAACTACTGGCGATTTGAGCCCTTATAAAGCGGCCTCCTACGAACTTCGCCGCCGGATCCGAGTTTGCAAGCGCAACTTCAAATCAGCGAATTGAATCGCAATTTCAACAGGGAGACGCACGAAGCTTTGTGGGTATGACTGCGCACTATTACGGAATTATAAAGTTAAAGACACCGCGACGATTGCAGGTTAGCCAGGCGGCTATCGCTACCAGCCGGCCAGCGACTGAGGACGGTGATGTCATCAGCATTGCAGAGCACGATGTCCGCGCGGCGCTGAGGAGGGTGAACACCAGAAGGTGGCGGGTCCAGACGGCATCTCTGGCGGCCTGCTGCGCTGCCCAACTGTCAGGTGTGTTCACCTCCATCTTCAACGAGTCTCTGGCGAGGTCCGTGGTCCCACCTGCTTCAAGAAATCCACCATCGCCCCCATGCCCAAGAACAACAAAACTTTATGCCTACATGACTACCACCCTGTTGCACTGACGTCGGTAGTTATGAAGGTGTTTGAAAGACTGATCAAGCACATCATCTCCTCCTACATCCCAAGCACCATGGACCCACTCCAGTTTGCCTACTGCTCCAACAGATCTACAGAGGATGCCATCTCCCACGTCCTGCACACCTCCCTCAGCCACAAGAAATAGGGTAACTACGGAGATTGCTGCTATCGACTTCAGCTCAGCATTCAACACAATAGTGCCTTATAGACTGTTTTACAAACTGAGAGAGACCTAGACCCAACACCGCTTTGCACGCAAGTGCTGGACTTTTCACAGGCAGATCTCAGGTGGTGTGGGCAGGCAGGTCTGTCTCCAGCAGCATCACCACCAACACAGGAGCGCCTCAGGGTGTGTACTTTCTCCGCTGTTGTACTCACTATACACTTCGGACTGTGTGGCCACTCATGACTCCAACAACATTGTTATTAAGTTTGCGGATCTACACAGTGGTGTTAGTTAATCTCCAACAACGCATTTAGACGCTTCCACGTGGACGTAGGTGGAGAACCTGGCACTCTGGTGCCAGGAAAACTGCTCAGCTGAACGTCAGCAAGACAAAGGAGCTGGTGGTGGACTTCAGCCGGAGACAGCGCAACTACAGACCCCTCTCCATCAACGGTGCTCCGGTGGAGAAGGTGTGCTCGTTCAAATACCTTGGCGTTCACATCTCTGAGGACCTGACATGGGCTGACATATCAATGTTCAGGCAAGAAGGCAAAGTGCCGCCTGTACCACCTTCGAAGCTGAGAAAAGCTGGTTTCCGGTTATCCTGAAAGCTTTCTACTCGGGTGCTGTGGAGAGCATCATTACACAGAACATTTGTCCTGGTATGGGAACAGCTGTATTCAGGACCAGAAAGTCTCCAGAGAGTGATCCGAGCAGGCGGAGCGCTGCTGCACGCCAGCTCTCCCTTCCCTGCAGGACATCTACTCCAGGAGATGTAGGACCAGGGAAATTAGGATTATAAAAGACTCCTCCCACCCAGAAAAACAAACTTCATCTCCTGCGCCAGGCAGAAGGTTCCGCACCATCATGGCCAAAAACAGAGACCTCAGGAGGAGTTTTATCCTCAGGCCATCCGCCTTCGAACAAGGACATGCCTTTAAGTTCCCGCTTATTACATCTGCTAATACATACCTCATATCATTACGATAACTTACACTGTAAATGTCCATGTTCTACATCGCTGCTGTTAAGCATGCCTCATATCAGCACGATAACTTATACTGTATATTTCAACTGTGATAATCAATTATACTGGTTGCCACATTTCATTGTCCGTAGACACATGCTTCTACTCTGGTCGGGTTATGTAATAATGCAGCATTGCACTTGGCACTTTAAAGGAATCATTTCATTGCACCTGTTCTGTCTTGGCACAATTTGAACCTCAGGTTCAAAAACTTGCACAGGTAACTTTATTGCACGTAACTTATGTTCCTTATGTATATTATAGTTTTTTTGTTTGTTTTTTATTCTGTTACCCCAACCTCCTTATTTAAGTCAGTCTCATAGTTGTAAGTTTGTATTGTATTAAGCGCCTATTGTTTTCCTTGTCTATTGCATGCTAAAAGAGCGGATCAGATACATTTCACTGCTTTGTTGTAATTGGGTATAAATTGCACTGTGACAAATAAAGAATCTTTGAAAAATCTTGAAATCTTGAAAATCTTGAAATCTACTTGTTAACTGCTCTCCCCGTCCTACCCCCACAATAATATTTCCAGCTGGCGTTTAGGGGGGTGCTCATTACACCTGTGACAACACCATAACTATTCACATTTTCCCCGTTGTTAATATCACACTCAGCAGTTACACACCCCTGAAATGCCCATTGCTTTCTTGAAAGTCAAAAATTCACTGACATTTTGTTATAATTTCTGTCTATAGTGTCTCTTTTATGTGTCCTTGTACTTTTATGCTTGTGTTGTACAGTGTCTAATGTTCTGTTGAGTTGATCGCAACTTTATCACCTCCTTATTTAGATTAACCGATGGGCCTTGGAGTCCTCGTAGTTGGGTCCCTCAAGTATCTGCAGTTACTGATCTTTGATCCGGTCACGTAACCAATCTGTAGCGGACACCTGACGCATCCAGGACCAACATCAAATAAGGACAAACACCAGTAGTGCCTTTTCTTGGGTGTTTACTGCAAGCATAAATGGGAGCAGCTCTACAACAAATGTCTTTGTTCTGTTTCACAATCAATGTATCTTGTTTTGATTCCATTGTAACTTCTTATTTAATATGCTTTTAGGAAATTGTTTGAGTTTTTATTAACAGGAACACATACCCTTCAGAATGTTTCCACGAGACTGAAGAGTGCAGCACCCAGGAGGATATATACCTATTGCTCAAGGTAAGGGTATTTCACATCGCTAACACGGAAGAACATGAACACTTCTTAACAAGCACATGCAGTGATTAGAATATTTGACTAAGACTAATTACTGTGTATAACAGTTGCAATTTCCATTTTGCATATGTTGTATATATACTCCCAACTGCTCCCCTATAATGAAATGATGGTCAACCCCTTACTGCCTTTTCTGCACTTGGTTAAGAACCAAAGTAAGTTTTTTTTTTTTTTAGAGTAACAAAAATAAAGTTTGATGAATTATAACACTTTTCACACTGCTACAATTCACAACAACTTTAAAATAGTGTAGATTAGTGTACAATGTTTTTATATTTATTTTATAGTTATATTAAATTTGGATTTTTATAACTAAATAGTTACTCGCCTGGTACTAGTTACTTTATAATGATAACCTGAAGTTACTAACTCAGTTACTATTTCATGCAGAAGTAACTGTTAACTATATAACTAATTACTTTTTTAACGGTACGTGCCCAACACTGGTTGTAATATTAAGCATTTATAATATCCACAGATGAGGGCCTAGTTGAAAACAGATCAGCACTGGCCATGTCTGGACAGGATCCGGGACGGCTCTGGTCAGGAGCTGGGGCACTGGGTCAGTACATGTCGGCTGGTCCTACAGCGTAAAGGACACCAGCACAGTTTTGGTGAGCTCAGGGCCAGATCTGGGCTCCTAGACCCGAAATATGTCCATGTTCAGTTTGTCATTTATAATAAATCTGTTTGAACACAGTATATTGCAGATTGAGGTATAAGGAAGTAGGAGGAGCATCTGGCGGTAAGAACTGGTGAACCCAACTTACTTTCGATATCATGCCTTTTGACAATAATAATGAAGTTTATTAAACCTTTTATCTCTTTTATTTCACTGTAACCCCTTCACCACGTAAGTAAATCCACATTCATTACAGTGAGTAGTTTAGCAGTAGTCTACTGATAGGTTAATAAGAGAAGCTAACGTTGTCTGTGTGTGAAGGAAATTTTTATTACTTATTATTCTTAAAGATTCTAGCTGTAGTTCGGGTCAGTGTGACTTTTCAAGACCTTGTCTAGTTGACTTGATAAGACAATGAATTGTATGTGCATGCTGTAAATGAATGATATGTGTGTTGGTTTCATGTGGCAAGATGCTTTTCCTTACTGTTGGTTATGGCTGTTGATTATCGCGTTATCCCAAAGGGGGGCATGTAGACAAATGTACTTAGAGTGTCACCGGCGCCTCGAGGTGATAACGGCACGACGCACTTTGTGATTTCGGGGGTTTAGCTACATGTGGGCGAGAATGCATTCTCCAGCCCAGCACGCTGTGAAGGAGACCTGCCTATTTGCCTGGCAAATTATTGTTAATGCGAATAAATACTTTGTGATCGGACTCTTCTGGCCTTTGGGTTTATTTGCTCAGTGGAAAACTGCACACATAACTTGGCGCTACTTAACAGGATTCCTCGAGTGGACGACCCACAAGTGACTGACACACCAAGGGCTGATCACCTCAGGAGAAATTCTACCTGATCCCAGAGCCTCAGAACTGTGAGAAGGGGACTCCCAGGACGGAGTTCGATGAGGGTCGCCACCGCTGAATCTACAACAAAGAAACCCATTTTGGGTTACCAAGGTCAGTAAGAAATTTTCTCGAAAGCAGTTAAAAATACTAAGAGAAAAGAAAGAAAAAAGAGTAAAAAATTTTAAGAAAAAAGAAAAATAGAAAAGAGAAAAACAAAAAAAGAAAAAAAAAAGTAAAATACTTTCTCAGCTTTTGAGCGGGGGCCGATTGCCAAGAGGCCGTGGCAGAGACCGTCAACTCCACGGGACGGAGAGTGATTCCACGCGGTGCTCAGTAAACCAAAAGAGGGGTTCAATTCGGAGAAACCGGAAAAAAAATTAGCTGCAATTCTGTGGGGGACGCCTCCCCAGAATTAAGTAAAGACTCAGTCTAAGTGGCTGGTGGAATAGTCACAGGGTGGCTAAGGAATAGTCACGGTGTAAAATGGATCGGGCTGTTCAAAGGCTGAGAGGGTGTTGGACTTGACAACTCCTAAGTTTAAATTAATGAGTGAGAAATATGGGGAAAAGGCTGTCGTGAATCGGAGAATACTGGTAAAGTGGATTGAATGTTTTGGGTTTCCCGAGGAAGGGACTTTCAGTCTAGTGAAGTTGGAACAGTTGGCAGGGAAAATAGACAAAGAACGTAGGGACAGGAGAAAGGCTAAGACAGTGACAGTAAGAGCATTGGAGCAGAGGAAATAGGAGGATAAAGTGTTAAAAAGCATGGAAGGATGAGGCAGACAGGCGAGAGCAGAAGAAGAATAGTAAAAGAAAATGACAAAACTGACAGACCTCGACTGCAAGCCGCAAAACCACAGAAAAGACAGACACAACAAAGATAGATAAGACAGACACATGCACAGCCACTGCACCACCATTATATACAACATAGAGAGAGCACTTACAATCCAACTGCCCTTCTTCTTTTATATCCCGAGCTAACTATGCTAATGCTGACGCAGGGAAGACCTGGATTCCGCCTCTACCCTCGGCTATCCAGACCAGCTACTTGAGCTGGGTGCTGGAGCAGCGGAGAGAGAGACAAAGAGAGGCAAAACTGAAAACGAAAGAGTCGCCTCAAAAGACGATGTACACCTGTGGTGGTACCTGCAGCATTCAAGTGAGGGCTGACCACACCTACACATGCCCAATGTATGGAAGTGGCCGGACCGGAGGCCCCATTTTGGTCCACAGAACATGGACAGAGACTGAGATAAGAGAAGTTACTTCCCAAAGCAAATCGATGTGGGAGGTAAGAAGTTTGGAGATCAGTTGGAGAGCTTTTGCAAGGAGTTCAGACCGACCATGTCTGAGCTGTGGTTGGTTATTCACCACATGCAATAAACCTGGTTCTGACCATGATGAAGACCACAACTGGTGAGGGGCACCAGCGGGACGGAGCTCTGGCGAGGTGGAACAGGGGTCGAGGTAGGCCGAGGACGGGTTTTTACGCAACGTCCGCCTCAGGGACAGAACTCTTACAGACCGATGGAGAGATCTGGCCAGGGTAATGGTGGATGTTTTGCTTGTGGCTCACTTGACCACTGGCACAGAGACTGCCTGAACCGGCAGAGAAGAGGACCCCCAGAACACCAACCACAACAAGAGCAGTATGGATCAAGAACCCAGCAAGCTGATTGACGGGTGGCGGCGGGAGAAGGGTCCCTCGCAGAGGAGGCAACAGACAGGTCAGAGCAAATGCTTTTACTAACTCTTCTAACACACCCATAGCATATTGTAAGGATAATCTGTATTTACTTTAGAAAATTGCTCAAAATGACTGTAATGGTAAATGGACAGAAATTGAAATTCATGATAGATTCAGGTGCCACTTATTCTGCTATGAAACGTAATGCATTATGCCCCACTCCCGCCACTACTGAACGTGATTGTCACCCATTGAGCAGGAGGCACTATGCACTTGGAACCTTTTTTCCCGCCCCCTCCTGTGAGATAGGGGGAGCCAAATTTAAGCATGCATTTTTAGTGTCTGAAGTGTGTCCCATTAATCTTTTGGGAAGAGATTTAATGTGTAAATTGGGAATGAGTTTGACCTGTTCCTGAGAACGTGAATAGAAACCAGTATTGGAGACCACGACGAAATTCATAGACAACACAGCCGACAGCCACTGTTGGTCGGTAGGTAAAATGGGGGTTTTTCAGACCACGCAGTGGCTCTTGATCTGACGGACAAAGCAAAAGATAGGATTCCACACACTTACAGCAATACCGAGTTCATGCCAGCGACAGAATTACACTGCACAGCGTTTTTTACCACTTAATTCGGGGACGTTTTGCCAAGACTCGCTGATTGGGGACAGATAGAGGATTGAGTTTAGCGTGATGTTTCAGCTCACGTGATGTAGCTGCATTTCTGTTGACTTAACGGGAGTGAACAGGCAGAGCATTACAGCATAGATAAATCTTTTCCTCACATTTCTTTGGCAAAACCGAGTGGGTGGAAATGGAGTGATGTGGGACAGTATGTTTTGAAATGTATAGAAGCATGTGACTGGGTCAATCTGGATGAGCAATGCAATACAGCCAAAGCATGCAACTTAGCGCAGGCTTGACAATCGTCAGAAACAAAACGGGCGGATCTGAATTTGTAGATAATGAACATGGCATCATTATGGCCAGTCTATCCGATGATCCAGCCCTTGCTGAATTGCCAAGTGAATTGTGGGCGAGCGATAAAAACGATGTGGGTTTGATTAGGATGAACCAATCAGTAACACCTAAGTCTGATTTCAGACCATGCATCTCAGTATCCATTGAAAAGCCGAGGCACTGAAGGATAAGACCAGCTGAAGCGCTAAAAGTAGTGAGTCATTATTGAATGTCCGGATTCCGTGAGAACTCCTTTGTTTCCTGTCAAAAAAGATAAGAGATAGGCGGACAGCCCACAGAGTGGCGATTTGTTAAGACTTGCAAGCAGTAATGCGTCAAGCTCAACCACGCACCAACGGTACCAAATCCATACACAATGCAGGTCACATATTCCAGCAGACTGTAAATGGCTTTCTGTGGTCTTAACGGCAGTTAAAATGCTTTTTTCACGCATCAAGCTGAGGAAAGCGAAGTCAATTCTGGTTTGCTTTTAATTTTGACGGCAAGCCTTACACATTTACCAGATTGTGTCAGGGTTATTGTGAGAGCCCCACAATCTATAATGCTGCACTAAGAGACTCATTAGCCCCATTAGAATTAGATGAGGGTAGTGCACTTGTACAATATGTGGATGATTTGCTAATTGCTGCACCAACCCAGGCACAATGTAGAACTGACACTTTGAAGCTGTTGCAACATTTAGCCGGAAAAATGGCCACAAAGCATCACTGTGCAACTGCACTTGTCAAAACAAGTAGTGGTCATATTTTGGGACATCGCATCACACCCAAAGCAAGTCACTATCAGAGGGAAGGGTCTCCAGCTGTTCTTAAATGACAATGAAACCGCGCATAAAGAAAAAAACAACTGGCGTCATTTTTTAGGATGTGTCTATATTGTCGAGAGTTTATACCTAACTATTCTGGAAATTGGAAGCACCTTGAGAGCTTCATGTCATCAAAATAGACCCAACCAAAGCCATGGTCTGACGACCAAACTAATGTTTTCGAAATGTTGAAAATTGTCACTATCCCAAGCTCCTTAACGCTAGGATTACCGACCACTAAACCATTTGTGCAAACTGTGTGTGAAAAAAGGAGTCACATGACATCTGTGTTGCTGCAAAAACATGGAGATAGATTGAGACCGGTTGCCTCATCATCAAAATCCAGACCCTGTTGCCGCAGGGGCTTCCTGTTTGTCTTAGAAGTGTTGCTGCTGCCGAAAGGGCTGTGAAGGTTGTGACCGGGTGGGTTACGTTGATTTAATTTGTTTGTTCCATGCTGTGACATCTCTCTTACAGGATCACAACACATCATTTGTCGCCAGCAAGGTGGCTGAAGTATTCTGTTTGCTTTGTATGCCACATGTTATTGTGTAAAGCGGGCATCAACCTTAATCCCACCACACTCTGTTTTACCAGGTGATGGAGGACCCATGATTGTTCGGCTGTGGTTGACTGTAACTGTACCTGAGGCCGGATCTAAAGGATAAAGTATTACCTAACTGTGACTTTGCGTTTTTGTAGATGGGCCGCACGAGATGCGCAAGGTCGAACCGCGGGGTTTGCCAGACTACTGATAGCTCTTGTAGTTTGCATGGCTACTTGCCATCACATTATTCTGCTCAAGCAGCAGAGCTGATTGCGCTGACTGAAGCTTGCAAGGCAGCTGAGGGGAAGTCTGTAACTATTTACACCGACAGTAGGTATAAGCGCTTATGTTGTACATGATTTTGGAGCAATCTGGCTATAGAAAATACCTGAAATCTGGACGGTTCCCAAATACTAAATGATTTAATTGGTAAATCTGTTAGACCTTAATTTTAATTCCCACTGAAATTGCAGTCTGTAAATGTCAAGCCCATACCAATAGTAAAGACCCTATCTCAATGGGCAATCATCGTGCAGATGCTGCCGCCAAAGCTGCAGCCAAAAGAGATGAATTGTACACCTATGGCCAAGGTAGGACCCTACGGTCATTCCAGACACTTTAGATGACGTCACCATGGCGCAGCTTCTGGATGTACCTTTTTCCGGGATGGAACATGGACAGGGCCCACGGCCTGCCATGCCTCCTAAGCCATTTCTTCCAGTTTTGTTAAATTGACACATGGTAAGGACCATATACAAAAGGGGGGATGCTGACATGATGAAACAGTCATGGGTCACTAGGGGTTTTCAGTGATAGCTGACAAAACATTGCAAGGCCTGTCTAATTTGTTTTACAAAAATAATGTGGGGAAAGGGATCAGAACAGTTCAAATAGCACATCCACCACCAGATGGCCCTTTTGGATCATCTGATATGATTTTATAGAGCTAACACCATCAAAAGGGAAGAAGTACTGTTTTGTAATTGTGACATAGCCAAAATGGCTGAAGCTTTTCCAAGTAGTAAACAGGATAACAGGGGTTGCAAGGTGTTACTCAGAGAAATAATTGCTAGATGGGGGTGCCAATGAGAATATCTAGTGACAATGGGGGTCATTTGTCAGCTTTGGTGCTACGCAACTTGAGTGAATATTTGGGTATCGACTTAAGGAAGCACTGTGCATACCATCCTGAGAGCGCAGGGGCTGTAGAACGGGAGAATGGCACGGTAAAACAAAAGCTGGTCAAGTGCTGCGAAGAGACAGGCCTGACATACCGACTTGATACACTTAATATCACATATATGAGAATGAGAAGGAGAGTCAGATCAAATTCCTGGAGTCTGCTCAAATTTTGTTTGGACGCACTCCATGAGTGTCAGGCATGGAACTGCCCAGAACCAGAGCGAAGGTAATCACTGACTTTGCAGACTATGATGATGACATGTTGCAGTACTGTGCTAATCTAACCAGCAAACATTGAGATCAGTCCACCCACAGGCAAAAAGATGCATACCAAACAGATCCAAGGACCCGACCATGGATCGACTGGAGACATGGTGATGGACCAAGACCGAGGATGATCGCTGCCAAAGCTGGCAAAGGAAGGACCTAACTACACCATGGTCAAGCAAGCTGTGACGATCTACACCGAAGTCCAGGGAATCCTGGATTATGTGATTCGACAGCGCACTCGACAGACTAATTTCCAGGAGTGAGACAGTGAAGTGCTGGTAACCTCTCCTGTCTCACCAGCAGGTCAGCTACGGCCCGCAAAGGGTCATCTGACATAAGAACTGGTGGAACTCCAACTTACTTTCGATATCGCGGCTCTGTTTTGACAATAATGAAGTTTATTAAACCTTTATTCTCTTTATTTCACTGTAACCCCTTCTCCACCACGGTAAGTAAATCCACATTCATTACAGGAGTAGTTTAGGCAGTAGTCTACTTCGATAGGTTAATAAGAGGAAGCACGTTGTCTGTATGAAGGAAATTTTTATTACTTATTATTCTTAAAGATTCTAGCTGTAAGTTCGGTCAGTGTGACTTCTTCAAGACCTTGTCTAGCTGACTCGATAAGACAATGAATTGTATGTGCGTAAGCAAATGCATGATATGTGTGTTGTTTTGCGTGCAAGATGCTTTCTCCTTCTGTTGGTTATGGCTGTTGATTATCGCTATCCCAAAGGGGAAAGACAAAGCAGAGACAAAATGTACTCTTGTGTGTCACCGTGCGCCTCCTCGAGGTGATAACGGCCGATCGGGCACTTTGTGATTCGGGGGGGTTTAGCGCCAGTATGTAAGGAGAATGCACCTTTCACTCAGGGGCACTCTCTGATCAGCACGCTGTGAAGGAGACCTGCTCATTTGCCTGGCAAATTATTGTTAATGCGAATAAATACTTTGTGATCGGACTTCTTCTGGCCTTGGGTTTATTTGCTCAGTGGAAAAATCCACGACAGTCTGTTCGTAAGGGATTCATTTTAATCACCGCGTCTTATGTTTCAACCTAAAATATTATAATTCGCTATATGGATTTAGAAACATTGTAACTTTTGAGTCTGTTGTCACTTCAACACACTGGCACCAAACAGTTTTACAAAATACAGGTCGTAAAGAAGCAGCGTGTGTAAAATCATACTTACAGCTACAGATATGTCACTTAAACTGTTAATATTTAGGGCTGATTTTTAAAAAGTCATAGAAGGTTAAATACAACTTAAAGAAGGCAGACCTACCACAGGCCTACCATAGGTCTACCATAAAATGACATATAGTATTGGACGAGTGCTGAAGTGCTTATTTTATGAAGGACTGAATGGCTTCACTGGAGGAATCAGAATGATTTAGTCTAGATGAGTAAAAATAGCATGTACACTTAATGAAGATTTAAACAGATTCAACTCTGCTATTCTATGAATTTCCCCCCATCTTTTTAAGGTACCTGTATAAGCATCAAAATGCAGACGTTCAGGCAGAGTGCACCTGGACCTTTACGCTTTAATGTGTTTCTGCTGGGAAAAATAGGAGTTGGGAAAAGTTCTTCTGGAAACACCTTACTGGGACGAAAAGCCTTCATCACTAAAAAGAGCTTTGCAAGGGTAACTAAAGAAGTTCAGAAAGAAACTGTGAGTTTGGATGGAGTGACGCTTGATGTGTACGACACACCAGGATACACAAACAATCCTGACACCTACAGCCATGATGTGAGAGGAACATTGCAGTCTGTTTCCCAAACTGACAGGACTGTCCCATCTGTGAGTCTGCTGGTGATGAAGTTTGACAGATTCACTCTAGAAGATTGTAGAGCTGTTGAGCTGATAGAACAGATGTTACCAGATTGGCTCCTGCAGAACACCTGGATTCTCTTCACAGGGGGAGATGAGCTGGAGAGAGAGAATATCAACATAGAAGAGTTAATAGAAGAGACAGATGAACTGAAGAAGGTTGTGTTGAGATTCCAGAACAGATACCACATTTTAAACAACTTTTCAGAAAGTGAAGATCAAGTTAAAAAGCTAATTAAAACAATCAGAGAGGCACCACTGAGCACCTGTAAGTAAACGTGTCTTATATTGTTCCATGAATCATTAAAGACATATTTGGGATATGGCAGTGCATGTTTAGACAGAAACTAGGGCTGCAGCTATCAATAATTTCATCAAATAACATCGAGAAGGTCCTAGGTTCGAACCCCGGGGGCGGCCGTAGGGTCTTTCTCTGTGGAGTTTGCATGCTCTCCCCGTGTTCGCGTTGGTTTCCTCCGGGTGCTCCGGGTTCCTCCCAGATTCCAAAGGCATGCACTGTAGGCTTTTTGGCAACTCTAAATTAGCCCCGCTGTATCAATAACAAAATGATGTAAATTGAAATGTTTACTTCAAATTGTCATTTGCACACAAAATATATTAAAACTGAACCAATGTGCGCCCTTAAAAGTCATCTCTTTTCATCTGAACTTCACAACCAAATGTAGATAACATCTTAATTACTTTTGTGTAGAGGTGGTCAAAGCAGGTAACTTCATTACTTGAAAATACAGATACCACCAGCCAGATCTTACTTCAGCACAAGTAAAAGTCGTAGTCAAAGTTTTACTTAAGTTAGAGTACTGAAGTACTCTAAATGTACATCTTCTTTCACCGCACTGTTCACTGCCACAACACTTACAATACCTAATGCCTCTGACTAGCTTGTAGAAGCTGTAGAATATGGAAACAACCAAATACTACTCAACTCACGTACTCAAGTAAATGTACTTTGTTACTGACCACCTATTGCTTGTGTGTGTGTGTGTGTGAGAGAGAGAGAGAGAGAGAGAGAGAGAGAGAAGAGGGTGCATGTTTGACATGTTAAGTGTGTGTTCTTCTGTGTATTAGGGTAACAATTACTCATTTACAATGTACACGTAACAATTACTCACAGAAAAACAAGATTTAAACAAACTAAATGTGATTTACATCAACACAGCACCATTTTATTCTGTTTTCTTGAGCTAAATTTAGGAACATCATAACTAGCCATGAATATACACCCACATTCTTAACTAGCCAATACCAGTAACGGGTCAATATCATTATAACGTACCTTTGAGAAAAACGTGAGATTTCCCATTTCACTTCATATTCATTTCATTAAATTAATCTTAGGCTGTTATGAATGCTAACTGGTCAAGATTAAACAATTTCCTAAATTTATTACAAGCTGTCAAAATATGAGTAAATTGCAAAATATGTTTGCTCTGTCAGGAACAAATTCAAACTAGAGTAATATATTTCTTATTGCAGCTTTTTCAGAAAGGTATTTTGTTCCTTTCTCCAGAATATATTTCAATTAATGGGGAAAGTCTTTAAGCCAGACATTTTAAACTGACACACTGTAGAGCTGTAATCTCAATTCAATGAAACTGTAATATTTAAGTTGTCTGAATCTCATACTGGCTTGTGGCAAATCTCTAATGATGCACAGTATTAGATTTTTTTAATGTATCAATATTGCATTGTTGGCACACTAAATTGATTATCAAGAGTGACCAAAAGGTGATGTTCATAAATATGTTCAAACTCTATGATGTTTCCCTTTCGTTTCACAGCATCTGAATTGAGGATCATCCTGCTGGGGAAGGATGTTGTAGAGAGCAGCAGGGTGGGGAACTTGATCCTGGGCAGATCTGCGTTTGAGACTGGAGGTCCTCCACCTTCAGTAGAGCAGCAGAGTGAGAGAGCCAGAGGACATGTGGAGGGAAGATACATCACCCTCATCAACACACCTCACCTGCTTCATCCACAACTCTCTGTAGAGCAGATCACACTGAGGGTGAAGGAGTGTGTGTCTCTGGCTGCTCCTGGACCTCATGCCTTACTGCTGCTAATACATCCTGAGAGCTTCACGCAGGAGGAGGGAAACAGGTTCAGATACGTACTGGGCTCATTCAGTGAAGAAGCAGCAACCTATGCAATCATTGTCATTACAGACACGGGACACACATCAAGTGAAAACATGAATTACATTTCCCAGAATGAAGCTTTTAACAATTTTATGGATAATTGTTGTAAAAGACATTGTATAGTAACACAGTCTGTTGGCTCTAAACATGTGGAACAAGTTTTGCAGCTGCTTCAGACGATAGACAACATGGTGAAAGAGAACGGAGGACAACATCTCACACGTGAGAGTCATGAGGATGTAACAGAATCCTTTTACCACCCTTCTGAAGATAAACTTACAACACCAAGAGAAACAGGGGCTGGAGATGTAGGTTATAGAGATCAAACACTGGATCTACTGAGCAGCATTCATGAAAAAGGTAAATCCTCGCTTTAGTAAGTGGTTTTATGTTTTAGAAATTTTGGTTGTAGAGTAATACATATATACATAAGGTCTTTAACATCTATATTTGTATCATCTTTATACTTATTTATATAGTTTTTTATCAAATGGTGTACACATAAAACAAAGCTCCATGTATAAGAAGTTGTCATTTAGAAGCTGTTTTCTTCAGGTAGATGTGCAATGTAGACATGATGAAGAGATACTGTATACGTTAAATGTAGTAGTTATTACACTACAAGCTGCAGGGAAAAAGTAGTTAAGTACACTCAAAATGTTTCATCCATAATACTGCAGGATATTGTTATAGCTAATTTTAGAAACTTTACACTGACAGTAATAATTTGTATTTGTTAACAATGCCTAGTCCAATCACAATCAGGTCTAAATGTGTTTTGATTTTCAGTTGTGTAAGTTACTCTTGAATGTCCATTTCACCTTTCCATCATGTATTCATATAAATACATGACATATTATTATAAATACATAATATTATTAAAAATCTGTTTAGTCACACAAGTCCTCTTTTCTAAACTCAGACATAACACATGGATCTTTTATTATCTTGATGATCATCATTGTTGTTGGGAAACTAAAGTCTATGTTCTTATAAAAGGCATTAAGAAGAATGCTGACAGGAGTCTTGATGTGCCAGGCACAAGTAAGTATTGTATTAATGTGAAATTACAGATGCAGAGATAAATTAAAGAGAAAAAGTTGCAAACTACTACCAAGTTATTTCCCAACAATACTTCATATTTCAGCTGTACAGTAGAATACTTTTACAGCAACTTTTGACAAATATGAAACATGGACGGTGCACAGTGGCACAGTGTTTAGTGCTGCCACCTTACAATGAGAAAGTCCTGGGTTCGAAGGTCCTGGGGCCTTTCTGTGTGGAGTTTGCATGCTCTCTCTGTGTATGTGTGGGTTTTCTCCAGTTGCTCCAGTTTCCTCCCACAGTCCAAAAGCATGCAATTTAGGTTAATTGGTGACTCTAAATTGGCCCTGTAAGGTGTGAATGTGAGTGTGATTGTGAGTGTGATTGTGTGAGTGTGCCCTGTGGTGTGTTGGCGTCCGCCCAGAGTTGGTCCCATATCATTTTTAAAAAATCACTTTTTCTGTTGGACATCCATTTGGGTCTGTGTCTCTACACACTAAGTTTGAGGGGAAAAAAGATCAAATGTGTATTAATTTACAAATGTCAGAAATTGTGTGCTTAAATGAGCCGTTTAGATTTTTTTTACATCACAGTAGGGTGCAGCCTGGTCTGAAAGGGCTGAAATAGAGGAGTTGGTCCCCTCCTTGCGCCCGTAAGTTCCTGGGATAGACACACCCCCCACCCCCGCGACCCCAGTGGGAATAAGTGGTTTGGATAATGACTGACTGATAAATGAAGCAGTTGGTAGCATTAGGAAGTCCTCAAGCACTGCTCCATGGGCCAAATGCAGAGGTCACAGAACAAAGGGGAGAAGCAGACTTAAATAAAGAATCAGAAATAAGGTGCAGGAGTTAATGAAACAAACATAGCAATTACGATTAACAAAACAGTAAGTAGATAACAACTGATTAGACAAGAAGGGATTAAATAACTGAACTAGAAATAAGCAACCAAATGAAACAAATTAAACAAATAAAATAAACTGTATGAGAACATGCAAGTCAATGTTAAAGACAAGGGTCGAGACATTAGAAATGACTGACAGACAGATAGCATGAAGCCTGTTGAGAAGAGGGATCTCCATAAGCATAGCTGCAGGTGTAAGACACACATAAGGGAGATCTGGTGGGTAGATCTCTGGATCAAGTAGGACTTAACACAAGAGAGGAAATGAGAGACAGAAGAAAACACAGAGAACTAAACGAGGGCCAAGAATTTAATAATTCCATTAAATAGCTTAACAATAGTTAATGATTTCTTGTCTTTCAGATTTTATAAGGTTGAACTTGGTGCTGTGTGTGAGTGATGCAGCAGTGAAGGCCTCCATCTCAAATCTGCTAGTGGGTCAGAGAGAGCAGAGAGCAGAGTCCAGCTCAGTGTGTTTGAAGAGGGAGGCAGAAGTGTCTGGACATGGTGATCAAGTCAAACACAAGCATATACTTCACTAACAGCATGTTCCAAGAGGCAGAACTGGCCATTAAAAAGAAAGTTGAAGAAATTCTGAAAGCAAAAGAGAGGGAGATTGAAGCTGAGAAGGAACTGTTGGAAGCCAAACACAAAAATGAAATGGAAAAGTTAGAGAAAAACTTGGAAGAAGAAAAACCAAAGCGTGATTTGGAGAAACAACAAATGGAGAAGATCTTCAAAGAGAAATAGGAAGTTCTTAGAAATGAGTTTGCAGAAAAAGAACAAGCAGAAAAAGAGAAAAGGGAGATTGAAGACATGAAAAGATCAGAGGAGATACAAAAGCAAAATGCAAAAATAGAAGAACTGGAAAAAGAGAAGAAACGCCAGCAAGCTAGATTTGAAAAAGAGCTAAAGGATAGAGTTGAGGAAGATAGAAGAGAGAAGAGATATAAACAAGAAAAAGAGAAATTCAAACATTATCAAGAGCAGGCAGTGGAAGAACTGAAAAACAGGCAACAAGAGGAACATGAAAGACGAGAAATGGAGGAACAGAAGGAGGCAGGTGGCGGAGGAAGAGAAACGCAGCTGGGAGAGAAAGATAAAAGAAGCTGAACATGAACGAAAAGAAATACAAGAGGATCTTAAGCGACAGCAAAGGGACTGGGAGAAAGAGAATACAAGGAAAAGAAAGTCCAGATAAGAAAGGAATATGAGCAGCTGGAGAAGATGAGGAAAGAAGAGTGGGAGAGAAGAAAGCGTGAAGATGATGAGAGAAGAAAGGAGAAGCAAAAGAGCCTGGAGGAACTGAAAGAGGAAATAGAGATTGAACAACAAAAGGAGAGAAAGAAAAGAGAGAACGAAGACAGATGTAGGCAGGAGAGAGAGGAAGAAATGAAAAAGGATTTTGACAAGAAGATGAAAGAGTTACAACAGAAATATGAAGAAGACACCAGAAAGAAGGCTGAGGAGTTTAATGAGATTAAAGATCAAAGGGATAAACATCTACAGGAACTGATTGAGGATTATCAAAAAAAGTATGAGCTTCTGGAAAAATTGTACCATCTCACAGATGGACAAAAAAAGTGAAGAAATTGATCTATTACGAGTAGAACTAAATGAACTGAAACAGAAGTCAGGGTGTGTCATTCATTAATAGTGGTCAACTGATATGATTTTCCCCTTCACTGTAATCAAGCTACTGCATGACAGAATTTTGCTTTCCTTGGCCTTTTTAACTTTAAAATGCTGTTCAAATTGCAAATAACACAAACATGAAACATTTAATTTCTTAAATTCCATGTTTTTTTTTTTTTTTTTCTTTCAATATCTAGATGTAACTTGCACGTGACAAATAAAGAATCTTGAATCTTGAATTATGGTATAATTTTTGTATGTGGTTGTCTTTTTGTCATCATTATCAGTTCTGAATATTTAACTGCAGAATTTAAGTTACAGCTGAATTTCTGAGTTGTCATAGCTTCAGAAATCAGTTAGGAAGGTGATAAGGTGAAATCAGAGTGTTACGGGCGGTGGCCCGTGTGTGGAGGTTATGTGTGTTTCAGGATCAGGAGAGAGTTTGGAGACGGCCCCTGGAGGTCTGCGTTACGGATTGGCTGATTGCCGAGGCCTGGCTTGACTGGTGGTTCGTGCTGCAGCTCCCGCCTCCAGAGGGAGTATGTCATGTCCGGGAAGAGAGCGGTCGGTTTGGTTTGGTGGAACACGTGCTTACTGAGACGCTCCCTTTGTTTGTCCTCAGGTTGGGCCTAGTTCAATTTTGAGTTATATATTTGGCTATGTAGATGTATCTTTAATTTGTCGGCAGCGGACACCACTCCATGTAAGTTTTGTTTGTAGTTAGTTGTTTAGAATAGCGAGGTTTATTTTGGATATTTTGTTTTCCTTCCTTGTAGGCAGTTATACTTGTTTAGTTAGGAGGTTTAGGGACGTTTTGTTCTTTACATTTCTTTGGTGTCATCGCAAAGGCCCTAACCTGTGTGTATTCATATTGTCCACTTAAATGGTTGCTTCGATAAATTTTAGAAAAAGAGAGCGTTTTTTGTGGTTGCGTATTCACTTTTAACTTCATATTACCAAAATCCCGGTCTGTAACACAGAGTAACATTTTAAACTAGCTAAAGGTACCTAAAAATATAGAAAACGTTGCATTTGTAACACAACGTTTCATCTGTATCACTAGTGTCATTGTCAATATAAAATGCTTTTTATGCACAAATACTTCATTTCTTACATTTTTGTCTTAAAGTATTCTTACTCTACACCTATAGATGTTAAAAAGTATCAGAATACAAACTAAAGTTGTTGTAAGTACTTTGCAATGTAATGTGATTTTACACTTTTAATTTTTTATGTTCATATACTCTCCTACAATACATATAAAATATAAATTATGTGGTGTATGTATTAAAATACTGAAGGTAAAGGTAATTTCTTCTGATATTTCTGCATGAACTAAAGAACTGTATTGATATTAATTAAAGGATCAGTGTGAAGAGACAAAACATATTTTATTTTATGCTTCTTAATTTTGCCAGAGTTTTTTAACTCTGCATATTGAGTTCATGAATGTAAAACCTGCTCATGATCGTCTCGACTTGGACCCTGATTTTGCATAAATCTATTGGGTTCTCCAGATAAACCTGGCTATATGATCATCTGGAACTGGCAGCTCTCGATCACATGGTGTCACAAGAAGACAGGAAGAAGGCTTTCTTTCCAGGTTCATTTCTTTTTACCTCAGTTGGAGTTAATCTTGCTGCTCCTGAGACAACCACGGAAGGCGCAAAGTGAAAAGAGCTTGGATCCATCACGTGGGGGGAAAATGTGTTTTTGAGCTGTGCAAAAGTTGTTAATCAGTGTTTGCCTGTGCACTTTCACAACATCACTGTAGTATCACCAGATCAAAATAAAATGAAGGTCTGTTTCACAAAATAGCAAACCATGTGCAAATAATGTTTCTATTTCAAAAAAGTGCCTTGTTCTAACCTTCAATTTTGTTTAAAAAGCATATACATGTATTTAAATGGTTTCTTTGCATATTTCTTGTTCTTGTCCATGGATGAGGCTTCTACCTCACTTTACCATACCATATTTGATCAGTTTATACCAATCACTCTTACAACACTTTCTGAAGTAGTCACCCAAGTGAAGCCTACAAATTGTCCTTTAGATGTTATCCCCTCACTGAGAGGTTTTTAATGTCGCCGGGTCTTATCTCCTATCTTTTATAAATACCTGTCTTACCACAAGAGTTTTTCCAGCAACCTTTAAACATTCTGTGATCAGGCCACTCCTAAAAAAAACTAATCTTGATCCATCCATTTTGTCCAATTTTAGACCTGTCTCCCATCTACCTTTTTTTATCAAAAGTTTTAGAAAAAGTTGTTTTTAAATTCCAATTTAATTTGTGAGGAGTTTTAATCTGGTTTCAGATCCAGGCATAGCACAGAGTCTGCACTCTTAACGGTCCAAAATGATATAGCACTGTCTATGGATGCCAAATGTCCTGTTGTCCTTGTGCTGTTATATCTTACAGCAGCATTTGACACAGTAGATCACTCAGTCCTCTTATCTCGCCTGAATAATTATGTCGGCATCCATGGTGCTGCACTGGACTGGTTCACCTCATATTTGACCAACAGGACTTTTTCTCTTATGATTGGTGACACGTCCTCTTCCGTTATTATTTTTGCTATATGTGTATCACGGAGGTTAAACTGTGGCTTTCACAGAATTTCCTACATCTTAATGAAGGAAAAACAGAATTTATTGTGTTTGGAGAGATAGACAACTGTAATTTTTCACTTCAGGTATCTAACCAAGCAGTGAGGAATCTTGGGGTGATTTTTGACAGCACTCTAAAATTTGACAAACATTGATAAAGTGGTTAAGTTTTTTTCAACTCCGCCTCTTGTCTAAGGTTAAACCTTTCTTAAACGCTCTGATCTTGAAAAAGCTATTCAGCTCTAGGCTTGATTACTGTAATGCCCTTTATTTTGGCATTTCTAAATTTCTTTTACGTTGTCTTGAACTTGTACAGAATGCTGCTGCACGTTTTCTAACTAGTACTCCTAAGCACGCACACATTAGACCAGTACTGTTGTCGCTGCACTAGCTCCCTGTACGTTTTAGGATCAATTTTAAGCTTTTAATATTTTTTTTAAATCCCTAAATGGCATTGCTCCACCTTATTTATCTGAACTATTAACTGTCAGGAAGTACAGCAGAACCTTAAAGGGGTCATCCGGTGCCACATGCACATACAAGCTGTTTGAACTGAAATGTGTGTTGGGAGTGTGTGTACACAACCACTCTACAATGATAAAGATCCACCCAGTAGTTAGGAGGCCATGCAGTGGAACACTGCGTGGTACCCTATTATTATTGTGGCAATTTTTTTTTCTGCCTTAAAACGCATTGTGGAGAAAAAACGGTAAGACCTACAGCTTTGAAATTTGGCACGTAGGTCAAGACGAATCTTAATAAACCCTCTATTTTTCCCATATTGGATTTTTCTTTAATTGGCATAACTAGTCAACTAGATCCTGGATTTTTATCCAATCTGCATGTAACTGGTATTATTTGAATCCCAAGACATTTTTCTTTAATTATTATCGAGTATATTTTTAATTAAGGTGTTCATTTGGCTGTATTTTTTAAATAAATGTGCTCGGCTTCGTATAGTAATGCAATGCCACACACTGAATATCATAGATATTCGTCTTTAATTATTATCGAGCACATTTTTTATTTACGTCTTCATTTGGCTGTAATATGCAAATAAATGTGGTGGGCTTGGCATAGGACTGCAATGCCACACACTGTCATAGAATTCCAGCTCTGGGTGGGCTACAGCTTTGCAAAAAAAACTGCACCACTCTGCCAATTGGTGGCGCTATAATAAGCGATTTTGCATTTTGCCTAATAACCTTTGAACCATAGCACCCTAGATAAAAGGATGAAACGTGTCATATTTCAACGTCCGTCCACTTTGATTCGTCAAAAACTGATAAAGCTGCAAACTGCATGGCCCCCGTAATCACTGCTTGCAGTTATATTTTTCTTTTAATTTAATAAAATAAGTTGCCCCTTCTGAAATCAAGCCATTCTCAAATGCCTGTCTGCGTGGCGTCACACCCACAGAGGCCGCGCCCACAATAGTTGATTGACACTGGTATTTTTGCATGGACCCGCCCCGTGTGAGAAGTAAACTGTCGGCCATTGTTTCGACGCTGGAGCGAAATGTGTTCCGCGAGTGTGGTGTACAGTTGTTGGGTGTAATAGTGAACACAGCAGTCGTCATTCACTACCGACATCTGAGCCGCTGAGGACGCAGTGGCTGAATTTAGTTTTTGACGCTAATGTCCCCGCCGATCTACCTAAATGCGTTCATGTCTGAATCACAGAACTGGGGGCGGGCTCAGCAGACGACATTAGCATTTAAAGAAACATGTACTGAAATCGGTTGCTGAGAACAGAGCTAGTTTTTACCAGGTAAAATTAGTGTTTTTTTACACAACCATTGAGAATTTTTAATTAAATTATATTACAAACTTTTCATTAGGACCCTAAAGAATCATATTAACTTATGGAAAATGGGCACGCGATGACCCCTTTAAGATAAACTGACCAACTCCTATTCGAGGTTCCAAGATCTAAATATAAACAATAGGGAGAGCATTTTCTGCAGCAGCACCTAGTCTTTGGAACAAACCGCCCCCTGAAATTTGAGCTATTTCTGACGAAGGACTTTTTAAATCAAAACTTAAGACTTATTTATTTCGGAAGGCTTTTAATCTTTAGGGTTTACGTTTCATTTTGTATCATGCACCCCATGCTGTGTCTTGTGACTTCTTATTGTGTGTTTTATGTATTGTAGTGATGTGCAGATGAAGCTTCATGAACCATTTGCAGTAAGTTTAGGCACCACTAGATAGCGTTCTTGACTTGAAGAAAAGGATTCATTGTGTTGCATTTTTACAAAGTGTGCCATTTTCTTCAAGTCAAGAGTGTCATCTAGTGGTGCCAAAACCTACTGCAAATGCTTCATGATGCACATCACTAATGTATTGGGTCTTTATATTTGCTGTAGCATATGATACTGTTCCAGTGATACTGTATTCTGTGGTATTTCACTCTGTTTTTACGCCACATATTTTTATATTTAAATTTATTTTTTGACTGTGAAGCGCCTTGGTCACTTTTAGTTTTGTAAAGCGCTCAATAAATAAATGATTGATTGATTGATTGAGTGAAATAAAAACTGAGATTTGTGCTGTTTAAATTTTTTAAAGAAACATCAAGATGTTCAGGCTTCAGGGTATAATTGATATTAGCTCAAAAATAGTTGGGCAAACTCAAAGATCTCTGGGGCAGGTTTATTCCGACCAAGTTCTTAAATTTTTTTTTTTTAATGGTCCTTCACATGTTCTCTATGAAAAATTTTAGTTGTTGCCATCTGGAATACGATACAGAGTGCCAAAATGTAAGACAAGTAGGAGGAAGATTTGAGGAAGACGGAAGAGAGGAAGAGGGAGAAAAGAAAAAAAAGCTGGAGCTGATGTCATTTTTGCTGCACCAATCTGCTGCTGTCCGCAATACTCTTAACCAAAATCTAATAAAGAAAGGTACCAGACTTCACTCATTTTCACAATTATGTGTATATCTGAACCGCTTAACACCAACTGGGGTCACGGGGGGACCGGAGGCTATCCCAGGGAACTTACAGGCGCAAAGCAGGGACCAACTGTGGGCAGATGCCAACACACTGCAGGGGACACACACACTCTCATTTACACCTTACATGGACTAAGTTAGAATCACCAGTTAACCTATAGTGCATGCTTTGGATTGTGGGAGGAAACCAGAGCACCCGGAGAAAACCCACACGAACATGGGGAGAGCATGCAAACTCCACACAGAAAGACCCCACGGCTGACCCAGGACTCGAACCCAGAACTTTCTTGCTGTGAGGCGGCAGCACTAACCACTGTGCCACCGTCCCGCTCATTAAATTAAATAATTTTTAAAATGTGATTTCAGTAGTGAAACTGGATTGCATGTCACAGACCACCTGCAATGCCTCCACTAGCGGGCAGCAGACCTTTGGTTGAAAACGTTCGATATAATCAATTGCAACTACGCAGTTTCGTCCAAGTCTGCATCGCAGTTAATCAATTATGTGATTAATGTCAACACCACAAATGCACAGTGCACAAAGTGCACAAAAATGCACTCAGATATATAATCTTGTAGACGTCTGTGGGGCTGGAGGCGATCGTTATGATGGCACAAATTTCTACTTCAGTACAACAATGTTAGAGAAGTATGAAATGCAAAGAAGAGTGTGGGGCAATGTTCACTCAGTAAAAACTTGAGTATGTGATTTTGGCCTGTTTGATAATTAGTAATCAGTTATTGCCTTTGCACTTTGAGGGAATAATTGATTAAAAACCAAATGAAAATGCCACTCGTAGTTATTAGAGGCCATTATCTAACTTGATTTAATACTCATGTGGTAAACTAGTGCTCTACCATTATCAAATTCTGTTTAATTATGCAATGCAGCCGCACTCATATAAGTATTTTATTGTAAAATTTAGCTCTAGCATTACAATAAAACAGCGAACTCTTCACAAATGTATGAAACAAATGAACTTTGTGGGATATTATTGAACTAAACACCTTTAAACAGTTGCTGCTAATAAATAATTGAAATGTTAGATGAAGGGTTACTGTAGTTATATTCATGGCTGTATGCCATTCATTATGTTCATTATGTTCATTCATTATGTTATGGCAACACAAACTGGTCTGCAAAAATGTACAGCATCCCCTGTCTCTGTGTGTAATGTAAGAGGCAATATTAACTCCACATAAGACAACAAATCGTCACAAATACATCTCTTTTCCCCAGCACATAACTGCAACCAATTGTGAAAGTGAGCGATTATTTGTGAACACACCACAGCACAATGTGACCTCTGCATTTAACCCATCCGTAAAGGAGCAGTGGGCAGCTGACAAGGGCAAGGCCCGTGGAGTAATGGTTGGGGACGGTACCTTGCTCATGAGTACCTCAGTGGTAACTTTACTGGCTCTGGATTCCAACCTGCAACCTTCAGATCACGGGGCGAACACCGTTACGCCACCAACTGCCCCAAATTGTGAAACAAACATGCCACCGCCTAGTTTTCACATTCCATCCCAAAACCAGAGATCTATCAACTTCATGAATCGTTTTTAGGTTTCATGGGCCCCACTAGATAGTGCTCGTGACTAAGAAAATGGCGCAATTTGTCAAAATGCAACACATTTAGCTATTTTCTTCAGCGCCAGTCAAGAGCGCCATCTAGTGCTGCCAAAACCTACTGCAAATGCTTCATGAAGCACATCACTAGACTATATTTCTGCTGGACTGGCACTGGTAGCGTAGCAGTTAGCGAATTAACTCTGTGATCAGAAGGTCGTCGGATGAAAAAATAAAAATAAAAAGAAATAAGAAAAACATAATAATAAAAAAAAATGCACAGATGTGCGGCCTCCTGTGGCGTGCAGCCTGGGTTTCCTGGCCACTGAGGGGATGGCTGGGTCCCGGTGAACTCTGTGGCTTTCAGGTCTTCCTTGGATGGTGGTCCGGCGCTGATTGTTGTGACCTTCCACCCTCATTATAAATCATTTGGTGACAGACATGCACACACAGTCGGACACACATGCGTGCGCACTTACATATATTCATATGCGCATGCAGGTCGGCACATAGGTACCCATACACTTGCATTAACACACATGTACTTATATGCACATATACACACAGACATAAACAAACATGCATACCTCTGCATACTTAGACACATACACACACACAAAGTAGGTTCCCTTTTGATATTTCACTCGTACTGCGTCGTAAGACGCTATGGGGAAAAACTCCTTTTTCCTCTTCGACTGAAGCCTTTTTTCAATCACGCAGTGCAACTGCACGCTGATTGGTTTGTCGAAGTTAACTTGATCTAACCAGTCAACTGACGGCGGTAATGAGTCGGCCAGTGGCCGTGCCGCTTTACCGGGTGCCGACATTTGCATGGGGCAGCGCCAACCGGCTCTATAAATGCGGCCATTTCGCCGTCAAGTTCAGATTTTTCTTCTTTCAGCCTTGGACTCTCTTCCTCGCTGAACTCTCGACGCCATTGAATTCGCCGTCGATCAAGCTCTGCAGCTGGAGACCGGCAAGCTCCGACCCACCGCTCCCCTGCCGCTTCCGGCGGCATATTCTAAAAGAGTTATTATTCTCTTAAAAGAGCATAATGGCATTTTTCAATGCCACGCCGTCGCTGCACTTTGTGCAATGAGTGTTGCGCTCCGACGACGGCTGAGTGTGCGCTCTGTCTGGATAAGTCCCATGCAGACACCACTCTTAGCGCCGCTGATTGCCCACACTGCGTGGCTCTCAGCATTTCTGCTTGTGCTTGCGGCTAGCGCTCTTTTCAGAGTGCGGCCCCGCCCCTCGATCCCTCCCATTCGCTTCCTCCCAGGGCTCTGTGAGGAAGGAACTGCGGGGTAGAGCTGTGGAGCGCCCGAAGGCGGACGAGCTCTCGCCGGCCCCGTGCCCGTGACCCTCGCCCCTCCTTCCGGAGTAAATTCACCAGTCTTCTTCACCCAGCCCGACCAGCGTCCCTCTGTGGCTGCGAGTGACCTGGTTTCGTTTGGCGGGACTGATGAAGATGACGACAGCATCTCTCTGGCAGCCTCTGATGCGGCTGAGGTTGCGGGCTCCGTGTCGGACCCTGCTCTCCGGCTGCCGTCATTTATTCGCGGTGCTAGAAGCAGGACCGGTGAGGAGCTCACCTGGGTACTGACGGATGCTGTCTCTGAGCTCAGCCTTGAGTGGTGGCGCCCCGACCAACCTGCTTCGTGAGGGCTCCACCACTCCGCAGAGGCAAGTGTGTCTTCAGCTCCTGCCCGGCCCATACTAGTGCCCAGCTGTCCGACCGCTGTGATAGCGGAAATAAAAACAATGTGTGCGACGAGACCGCTCCCGTTCTCCATGCCAAAGTGGCCAATTTGCTGGAAAAAGGAGCCATAGTGATCGTTCCTCCAGCTCAAAGCGAGTCAGGCTTTTATAGCCGGTATTTCATCGTCCCCAAAAAAGACGGTGGTCTCCGACCGATTTTGGACCTCAGGCTTCTGAACCGCGCTCTGGTAAAGCAGCCGTTCAGAATGGTGACCTTAAAGCAGATCCTCGCGCAGATTCACCCCGAGGACTGGTTTATGTCCCTGGATTTGAAAGATGCGTACTTTCATATCCAAATTGCCCCCCATCACAGGCGCTTTCTGAGATTCGCCTTCGAGGGCGTGGCATATCAATACAAGGTTCTTCTGTTTGGTTTATCTCTGGCTCCCCGCACTTTTACACGCTGCATGGACGCGGCGCTCTCCCCTCTGAGGCAGATGGGGGTCCGCGTCCTCAACTACCTCGATGACTGGCTCATTCTGGCCCAGTCAGAGGCAGTTTCAATATCACATCGGGCCCTTCTCCTCAGCCACTTGGAGCGTCTGGGGCTCTGGGTCAATTTCGCCAAGAGCATGCTATTACCCAGCCAACAAATGTTGTTCCTGGGGATAGTAATCGACTCTGTGCGAATGAACGTGTGTCTCTCAGTGGAGCGAGCCGAGTCGATTCAGAACCGCGCAGCCTCCTTCGTGGAGGGCTCCTCGCACCCACTCAAGGCCTTCCAGTGGGTTCTGGGCCTGATGGCAGCAGCTTCGCCGATACTTCAGCTGGGTCTGCTTTATATGCGACCCATCCAGTTTTGGTTGAAGCAGAGAGTTCCATTCGTGGCACGGCACCATGGGCACCACCGCTTAATGGTAACTCGGGCCTGTGTCACAGCCCTGACCCGTTGGAGGGACCCTCACTGGCTAGCCCAAGGGGTGCGCCTGGATGCGCCGCACAGGAGGAAGGTGGTCTCGACAGACGCTTCCAACATGGGTTGGGGAGCGCTGTGCAAAGGCAAACCAGCCTCCGGTCTTTGGTCCAGGGAGGAGGCGGGGCTGCACATCAACTGCCTCGAGATGCTCGCAGTGTGCTGTGCCTGCTAAGCCTTCCTGCCGGAACTGAAGGGGCACCATGTGCTGGTGCACTCAGACAGCCGCTTCATGGTGTCCTATGTGAATCACCAGGGCGGAATTGTCTCGAGGCGCCTCTTTGCACTTGCAAAACGCCTTTTGATATGGGCCCAGGTCAACCTGCGCTCACTCAGGGCGTCGCATGTGCCGGGCAAATTGAACCAAGGGGCAGACGTGCTGTCAAGGAGCAATGTCTCATCAGAAAACTGGACGCTCCACCCCCTCGCAGTTCAGAGGATTTGGGACACCTTCGGCAGGGCGCGAGTCGACCTCTTCGCCTCTGAAGACAACTCTCACTGCCCACTTTATGAGAAACACGGCTGCTCTGGCCCATGAGTGGCCAGACCTTCCGCTTTATGCGTTCCCTCCGGTTGCTCTGTTACCACAGGTACTCAGACGAGTCAGGGAGCGCAAACTCAGGCTTCTCCTGGTGACCCCCTTCTGGAGGAACCAACCATGGGTGTCGGAGCTGTTCCAGCTGTTGGAAACAGCCCCGTGGCTGATTCCCTTGAGGCGGGACCTCCTCTATCAAGCGAACGGCTTGCTGTGGCATCCACGGCCCGAGCTGTGGGCCCTTCATGTCTGCCCGCTCAGTGGGCGCCTTTGGGCCCCCTGGAGCATGTCCTGAATACCATGTCTGAGGCTAGAGCCCCTTCTACACGGCGGCTCTACGCTTTGAAATGGGCTCTCTTTGAGGCTTGGTGCCAGGACCGGAACTTTGATCCGGTGTCCGCAGAGGTCTCAGTGGTCTTATCGTTCCTGCAGGAGTTGCTGGACAAGCAGCGTTCTACCTCGACCGTCAAAGTTTACGCTTCGGCAATAGCGCCCTTTCATGCCCCTATTGTGGGGCGCTCGGTAGGCAGGCACAGCGCGGTTATCCAATTTTTGAGAGGCGCCAGGCGGTTGCACCCCCTGCGCCCTCATACGGTCCCTCGTGGGACTTATCCACCATGCTAAGGGCCCTGAAAAGGGCCCCATTCGAGCCTCTGCACTCCTCGAGCTTGAAAGCACTCTCGCTTAAGTCCGCCCTGCTCCTGGCACTGGTGTCTGTCAAGTGGATAGGTGACTTGCAAGCGCTGTCTGTCAACATGTCTTGCCTAGAATTCAGGCCGAACGACTCCAGAGTTGTCCTGAAACCAAGACTGAGTTATGTGCCTAAGGTGCTCTCAACTCCGTTCAGAGCCCAGGTCATAAGTCTCTCTGCCCTGCCCACCTCGGTGAACGACCAGGACTTGCACCTGCTCTGCCCTGTTAGGGCCCTCAGGGCTTACGTAGCACATTCTGCCTCATTCAGGAGTTCAGAACAGCTTTTTGTCGGCTTCGTTAAACCGCGCCAAGGGCCATCCAGTTATGAAGCAAAGGCTTTCTAAGTGGACTGTGGAGGCCATTACATTGGCTTATTTCTCCTTGGGGATGCAGTGCCCCATCGGAGTCAGAGCCCACTCCACCAGAGGCATGGCCTCTTCCTGGGTGTGGTCAAGTGGGGTCTCCATTTCGGAGATTTGTGAGGCGGCCGGCTGGTCCTCGCTGTCCACATTTGTCAGGTTTTATAACCTGGATGTCCCTGCTCTGCAGTCCAGAATTTTGTCAGTTTAAGTCCGTCCAATGGGACTGACTGAGAGGTTTTATGGGATACTCGACCTGTGTGGTATGAGTTCCTAGTTCTCGGGCCCGTTTCGGGCACCTGCGGGGCAACACCCGAGCCACAGTGGCCCCTTCGCGGCTTGCCCTGTGCTTGGTGTACTTTTGGCGCTCCCCCCGGGGATTTTCCCCTGGGCTTCGTATTGAGTCGCACCCCACCATGGCACGGCGGGATTGTACTGGTTCCCCATAGCGTCTTACGATGCAGTACGAGTGAAATATCGAAAGGGAACGTACTCAGTTACTTACGTAACCCTGGTTCCCTGAGATATGGGAACGAGTACTGCGTTCCTTGCTGTGCCATGTGCTGCACACCTCAGATGCTTCGTAAGAAAAATCTGAACTTGACGGCGAAATGGCCGCATTTATAGAGCCGGTTGGCGCCGCCCCATGCAAATGTCGGCACCCGGTAAAGCGGCAAGGCCATTGGCCGACTCATTACCGCCGTCAGTTGATTGGTTAGATCAAGTTAACTTTGACAAATCAGCGTGCAGTTGCACTGCGTGATTGAAAAAAGGCTTCAGTCGAAGAGGAAAAAGGAGTTTTTCCCCATAGCGTCTTACGACGTAGTACTTGTTCCCATATCTCAGGGAACCGAGGTTACGTAAGTAACCGAGTACGATTTCAGGCAGACTTCCATTGTGTTATCATAGTGTTGCCAGTGGTTCGTGTGTTTTTTGTTTGTGTGTGTGTGTGTTTGGATTTTGTTTTTCAGATGCAGGAGTTGGTGCGACACTACTCTATGCTACAGATGCAGCAGCTGCCCCAGGAGATTATCACTTCCTTTCCCAATCTTTCTCTTTCAGTACGGTGTTTCTCTTCTCTTTCTCTCTCTTTCCTTTGTCTTTCTCCCCTCCCTCTTCCCCGTCAGACTTAAGTTAATTACTGAACAAACTAATGAATTGATATAGAAATAAAACAAAAAAATAAGTAAATAAAGTTGTCCTCCGAAGAGGGGGGGTGGTGGGCAAAAAAAAGAGAAGGTCACCGGATAAAGTCCTGGATCGGTGATTGTACCACTGAGGTACTCATAAGCAAGGTAACGTACCCAAGCACTGCACCCCAGCCGCTGCCTTAAAGCTGCCCACTGCTCCTTCATGACAGGGTCAATGTAGAGTCACTCTGTTCTGTTGGTCTTTGTGAACACAACCAAGTGCCAAGTTATTGCTTTTTTTAAAGCAAAGATAAAACTTTTAACATTCAGTTTCTTATTGATAACCACTATAGTTAATTTGTTATTTATGCCCTTTACAAATACACCGTAACCCTTCCGGTACTTGTACATAATGTATTTATTTTAATTTGTAGAACTATATAAACTTCACTGATTTCAGGAAATTAGTTCCTTCAGTTTGAGTTGAACTAACTCAAAAAAAAATTGATTTTTAAAGTGATAAAGTGATTTTTTTCCCAGTCTGGAAGTCCAGTTTCCAGCTTGTGATTTTTTCCAAGTTGGTTTTTGGTCTATTATTGTTTATCATTACATTTTTCTGTGTGTTTGAGATAAGAAAATCCCATCAGTGTGTGTTTGAATACAGACATTGGTGGTGCCTAGCCTCTCCTGCCTTAAGTGGAGCAAATCATGTGCCGCAGACTGCTTTTGTCCTCAGCAGTAGCAATGGTGTAGCAGACGGTGAAGGAGGATAGACTATAACGGCAGTGTAGAAGCGCATCATCATGGTCACCACTTACAGTCACTCAGACACACTGCATCACCATTTACTCTCAAACGATACCAGGAGCATTTACTTTGTCAGTGGAATTTCTTTACAGCAATAATCATTTTCTAGTTATACCAACCAACAACCTTCATACTAACACCATCTCTTTTCACCTATATATGAACGAGTACATGTGCAAAATGAAATAATATAACGTTATAATCTATGTTCGTCTAATTGGGTGATTGTGGCATATACCAGTCACTCAAACGTGAATAGGAGCTTTTTTATCTCCAACGTCCACGTGAATGGACATTTGTAACCATTTGCATAGAAATACAGTATATGTAAAGGTAGAGCCAGTTCAAGTAAGAGGTGTGATAACTAGTATTTTAATGACACTCTAATAAAGTTTGCATGAACTGTAGCCTGTTAATCAGATGTTTTGTTTAATCATTTTGATAAATTACAAATTTGCCTTCAGAATGAACAGAAGCCATGCCAGGGGAAAACCAAGGAGATTCTAGGGGAAAACCAACCGCCGATAAGCTACAGGCTATTGGCAGACTTAACCCATAATTACTTGCTACTTTACTTGGTAATAATGGCATACATAGATAAACATTATTTATTAATAATAGTAATAAATTAAACTTGATAAACTATAATAGTATTACTATAGGATCGCTGAGCTCTCACTTCTCCTGGGTGTTTTACACTCAGTAAAGGACCAAGGAAGAAGTTCTGTTATTAAATATTAAACTACATTTCTGTGTAAATAGATTAAATTAAACACAGGAAATAGTAGTCCTACAGTCCTACTGTAAATATATGCCTGGTTTCAGAATGAACACTACAAATATTTTACTCTAATCAAGAAAATGAGCAAAAAATCTTCTGATAACGTTGTAGTTCTTAAGTAAAGTTTTTGAAGGTCTCGGTCTTGTCTCGGAATTGGCCGTATTTGTATTCATCTTGTCATGGACATGGACAAAGAGTACTCTAAGAGTATTACTATTAATGAGCTGTTTACCGTCGGATTGGAGTCTCAGGGAGTTTGGTCTTGAGGAGTGTTCACTGTGGTTTGTTGAGTTTAACATGTGATGAGTTTGGATAACTGCTTCTAGTGAAGTGATTTCCTCATTATAGATATGGAAGAGAGAAATATTGAATAAACATCTTTAATGTTGCTTAGTGTATGTTGTTTGCATTGTTCAACTCTTTTTAAGGGCCCCCTTAGGCATTGCATGTTCCACTTAATTGTCAGATGGTTTGAAACATACAGTGGTCTGGTCTCGATCTCGAGACATCCGATGCCTGAAGCAACACAGCTGCCCCAAAACATCAGTGAACCTCTACCATGTTTCACTGTAGGTAGTGAGCTCCTTTCTTTGGAGGTCTCGTATTGTTTTGGGTAAACAGTAGAATGATGTGCTTTACCACAAACCTCGACATTAGTCTCATCTGTCCACAGGACATTCTTCTAGAAGGATTGTGGCTTCCTCAGGTAAGTTTTAGTAAACTACAGTCTGACGTTTTTTGTGTTTCTGTGTTAGCAGTGGGATCCTTCTGGGTTTCCTAACCTCCCTATTCATTCAGATGATGACGTATAGTGTGACCTGACGCTGGTGTACCCTGTGCCTGCAGGTCAGTTGAACTTGTTTGGAAGTTGATTGAGGTTCTTCATCCACCATTCCAACAATCCTTCATTGTAACATTTGATCAGTTTTTCGTCCACGTCCAGCCATGGCCATGGCAAACTTCTACAAAATGTTGCACACAGTGGACACAGGAACATTGAGATCTCTGGAAATGGACTTGTAGCCTTGTGATTGTCCATGCTTTTCCACAATTTTGATTCTCAAATCCTCAGACAATTCTTTGCTCTTCTTTCTTTTCTCTGTGCTCAGTGTGGTAAAAACGACTCTGGGAATTTCAATAATGGCAGCAGCTGTTAATTGGTACAGGTGAATTTACAGGTGAATTTCCTCCCACACTCCAAAAGAATGCAATATAGGTTAACTAGTGACTTTAGGGATTAAGTGGTTCGGATAATGAATGAATGACTGAATTAATGTCTCAGATTTGCTTTTTTGTGCTTTTTAATTCAAACCAAAGCATGTATAATTGCAGCAATTTTCTGGGAGAAGTGATGCATTATCTGATATAAAAGCACTGATAATATTTTCGGTCACAACTGTACTTATCTTCAGCTACATTTGGCCATCAGCCTTTCTTTACAAAGTACAGTATTTTACTGTTGTGAAAATACAGTAAAATCCTGTAGCAAAGTAATATAAATTTGCAGCAATTACAGTGTGGTTTAGAGCAGCAATATTATTATTTAGCTACACTCATCACTACATAAATGGAACTTCCAAGTACAGTCAAGCAAATGTGTGTGTGTGTGATTGTTCTCATTCAAAATACATTGTGTATGTGTATACAGTGCCTTGCAAAAGTATTCACACCTCTTGATTTTTTCCACATTTTGTCATGTTACAACCCCTAACCTAAATGTATTTTGTTGAGATTTTAAGTGATAGAACAACACAAAGTAGCACATGGAAATGGAAGGAAAATTACAAATGAAGTAAATTTTTTAACACAAAAATCTGAAAAGTGTGGCATGCCTTTGTATTCAGCCCCCTTTAGTCTGATAACCCTAAAGAAAATCCAGCGCAACCAACTGCCTTCAGAAGTCACCTAATTAGATAATAGAGCCGCCTGTGTGTAATTTACTCTCAGTATGAATACAGCTCTTCTGTGAAGCTCTCAGAGGTTTGTTAGAGAACATTAGTGAACAAACAGCATCATGAAGAGCAAGGAAGTTTAAAGCCAGATTAGGTTATAAAAAATATCTCAAGCTTTCTACTTCTCATGGACCACTGTTCAATCCATCATCTGAAAATGGAAAGAGTATAACACAACGGCAAACCTACCAAAACATGGCCATCCTGCTAAACTGACTGGCCGGGCAGGGAGAGCATTAATCAGAGGAGCAGGCAAGAGGCCCATGGTAACTCTGGAGGAGCTGCAGAGATCCGCAGCTCAAGAGGGAGAATCTGTCCACAGGACAACTATTAGTCGTGCACTCCACAAATCTGGCCTAGATTTGTGGCAAGAATGCCATAAGAAGTTTCATTTGCCACAAGCCATGTAGGGGGACACAGCAGACATGTGGAAGAAGGTGTATAGAGAGCCGCTTGTTCCAGTAAAACTGTTAAACGTGTGCAGCCGTCTCGTTATTGTAATACACCACGGTAATATTAGTCGGGTGTTAACACAGTGATTTGTAATTTACCCTGAACATTTGTTTGTCAGTCAGGTTAACGTTACTGCAGCTTGAGCTAATAGTTTGCTCATTTTCTGCTTTGCAGGTTCTTGTGAAGATGAAGTGGAAGTACTGTGAGTTTGTATCAGAGAGGTTACCTGTTAAAACATTACAGGTTAAAACATGGGAGCTACAGTACAACTGTACCCTTTCCCTGCTTACACCAAGAATGTTTGAGCACATTTAACTCATTAATGCTCTTAAAGTCCACTTATCAAAGGTTCATCAGAAAGTAATGTAAAGAAATGCTGTGTCAAGTCTACCGTGAACAGCCATAACTTCATAATTTTCAGTCACTTTCCGATGTGGCCAAAGTCAAGGTGTGAGTGTAGCTCATTATACAGTTTGGTGTTCTTAAAGGAGGCCCTTGCCATACAAATAATTTTCGCTGTGCCTCTTGCAATTATGCAATTATTTAGATACCAATGTGGTTTTTTTGTAGCATACAATGAAAGTGTGTAAGCACAATATGTTCTGTATGTATGTTAGTATTTAAAATTAAAGGGTTAGTTTGGATATTTAAATGTCAGGTTCTGTGAAATAGTTTCCTTACCTGTAAAGCTGCGGCTCGCAGATTGATAAACTGTAGTGTCATCACACATAATTTAGCTCAGCTGATAAAACATTTAACAGTGGTCTCTTGTGCAAGTATAGACATCTACAGTTTGATAATTTAGAGTTGAAGCTGACTTCTAAATATCCAAACTAACCCTTTAAGGTCATAAAGATACTTCAACACATTGAGTAGCATATATTAAAACGCACACACAAGTCCCCTTTGACTGCTCTTCAGCTACCAGTGACACTATCTGTTCTGCCTGGTTACAGGTTTAGGGTTAAATGCAGCAGAGTATGCACAGGACTGCATAATGATGTTCTTTAAACCTAAATTAACAGCTCATGTGACTTCCATACTAGTTCAAGATGCTTGTTGAAATGCCTGACTGGATGTGTTGGATTTTCAGGATATAGCAGATATTTTGTAAATGCTGTGTTCATCTTTATTCAGTCAAATGAAAAATTGCTTAAAATAGTTTCTATGCCATTTCAAGGAATGACTTTACTTGTCGTATGGTTTGTGCAATACCACAGAATGTTATCTTGCACTATTTTGTAAAATAAATAAATAAATGTTTTTTCTGAACATTTAAATGTTTTATTGCTTTTCTTCCATACAATTTTGTTTAAAGTATTTATTACAAAACCAAAATGGTATTAATTACATTTGAAGAAACCACATTATTTAAATTAACAAATGAATATAAGTAGTGACAAATACAATGTAAGTTTAGCTTAAAATAGTTATTTCAAACAACTTGGGGATGCAAAGAAAATTAGTTAAGTGAACTAATCATTAGTCTAATGATTGTCCATGTCAATACAACTTAATTTGTTTAGTTTCAGAATGTGTAAAAACTAAAGTGGTTTGAGGGGAACAGGTTTACTCATGAATTTCTAGTAAACTCAACTAATCCGGGATTAAAGTGCAGGAGAGGCATGGGAATCAGATGACGGTAGAGAACCAGTCTAATATTGTGACTTTGGGTGGATTTGTGTGTCCTTTTGAAATGGTCAAATAATAAAATAAAGAAGGATGTGCGTGAAAAAAAAGTAATATTTTCATATTTTTAAGTCCTACTAAAAACATATGTAAAGTGTGATGTAAAATACAAAATATGATGTAAATATAACAAAATGGTCAATCATGTTTAATTATGGTCAATCAAGAATCAATCAACTTTAAAAGGAAATAAAGGAAAAACAATGAGTATTTTTATTTAATTAAAAAGTTTTATATTACTACATATAAACATAGAACTTTAGAATATAACAGAACAACAAATAAATGAGCACAAATTACTGTCATAGATTGCCCTGGACGTTTGGTTGTTTTCATTGAGGTGGTGCAGTGGTTAGCGCTGCCGCCTCACAGCGAGTAGGTCCTGGGTTCATTCCCCGGGGCAACCATAGGGTCTTTCGCTGTGAGTTTGCATGCTCTTCCTGTGTTTGCGTGGGTTTCACCTTATGGCTGTAGATCCCGGGATAGGCTCCGGTCCACCCTCTGATCGACCCTTATTGGGATTAAGTGTTTTGGTATTCATTGGTCTGCCCAGTTTGGTTTGGTCTCGCCTTCTCGTTAGTTTCAGCGTATATTAGTTTGCGTTTTCCCTGTGTTCCTTGTCCACCTGTAGACACCCCCCACCATTAAGCTACATTAGCCTCCACACCTTCCGCCCCATTTGGTGTCCTTACCGGTTGCTAAGGAAGAGTGTTTTGTTTTGGTTTGCCCTTTAAAGTTCAATAAAGATTGCAACGTCACAGACAACCTTTTTAGATTTTACATTAGCCTGGTAATGTTTTTCATTTCTGCATTATTTTTCTGTTTTTCTGTTTCTGACAAATGTATCTTGATTTGACAGACAAATCCAGTTTACAAATTTAGATGTGATAGTATTTTTATGACACTAATAAAGTTTGCATGAACTGTAGTCAATTAACTCAGTAAGAAACGTGTTAATCAGATATGTTTTATTTAATCATATTGCTAAATTTAAAAATTACCATTAGAATGAACAGAAGCCATGCCAGGGGAAAACCAGGCAGAGTCTACGGGAGTAAAAAGTCGATAAGCTACAGGATATTGGCAGGCCTAACCCTTGAATATAATTGTAGATTATAAACTCAACCAAAGTTTTAAATCTTTGAGTTCACAGGCACCCCGCTTCCAGGTAATAATAAGGCCGCTTTCAAAGAATGCTTTCAACAGTGGTTCTTCAGCACTGCACAAAGTATCAGACATTCAGCAATGAATATGCCTCAGTGTGAGCAGCAGTCACAGAAATTCAGTTTCCTCCATGTATATTTCCTTTTTAAGTGGATTGAAGGTCTACTTCGAGAAAAGTGTCACTGCTTCCAGTATCTCTCCAGTGTCTGAGTCTGTAATCAGTATTTTTTTTTCTTTCTGTGGTATAGACTAACATAATTAGTCACACAAAACAGACAGTAAATGGCTTGCTGATATGATATGCATAAAGTTCTAACGTAGAGCTTCACTGATTTTTCTGTCACACAATATACTTTAATTTAAAGAAATTGCTGGATGATGAGCACCAGGTAGGCTAGCTGTAGAATAGCATAGACAACAGTCCCATGTTACTCCATGATTTGTAAAGTGGAGTTAAATGACACACAGTAATACCTTGCCTTATGTTGTTTCAACATGAGTCTTTTTCAAAGTTACGTCACTAACTCTAAAAAACTAAATTCTATAAAAATCACTGAGTCGTTTTATTCAGATTTACCAATAACCAGACGATAACCAATAACAAGCCTAATATGTCAGAAAATATTTATCACATTGTTTAATATACGATCCTACAATGACAATAGAAATATGGCAAAAATGTGAAAATATTTTTTCGTAGGTCAGGCAAACGTAAAAAGGTGGTATAACATGGTGATACGCCTAGGCATTAAGTAGAGATAAAGCTTTACTGGGGGTAGAGTGCCTCTCCCTGACACTCCACACACAAGCTTGAAGTGCAAACATTTGTTGCGTGAACTTTGCTTTATCTTATCTCATCTTATATCTCCAGTTTCATGCACTAAACTGGATGCATGTTACAGCCTAGAGGGATTTTTGTTACAGTGCAGAAAGATGAATAGAATGTGCAAGAGAATGTTTCAATAATATTAATAACATTCTGTTAGACCAGTGGTTCTCAAACGTTTTCTGTCATTACCCAATTTAAATGAGAGCCCCACCTCTCCCATATTGACCCTAGAAAAGTAATTATGATAGTTACTAGTTACTGTTATAAATTGATAACTTTATAAATGTAACTAGAACCAGAGAATGTAACTACTGCATTACATTTAATATTGTCAAAGAAGGATCCTCCCTTTTAATGGAAGCATGTGACGATGAGAGGTGCTTCATGAGATTAGACTAGATTACAACCGATGTGGAGAAAGACTTTCTTCCTTGGTATAATGTACATTTCACATATACATTCTTTTATCGTGGTAAGGGGAACAGTAATGTCTGTACTTCCAGTTTAAAAACGTTAGGTTTGAATTCTGTGGCTGCGAGTGTCTCTTGGTTGGTTGTGTGTGTGACTGAGCTTTAATGAGATTAATTATAGTAACACTCTGCATTTTGTTCTCAGTACCAGTAATGGCATCTTATGTAATGGCATCGACATGATCTCGTTTGGGGGAAGCGAGGACGAGATGGACAGCCTTTCCTTGGCAGCTTCGGACGCAGAGGAGTTTGCGGGCTCCTGGTCTGACCCCGCCCTCTTGCTGCCGTCTTCTCGCAGCGCCAGGGCCAAGACGGACGAGGAGATTGTCCGTGTGATGACCAAGGCTGTCGGTGAGTTCGGGCTCGACTGGTCTCCGCCAGAAGAGCCGTCGCAGAGTAGGCTGGACGAGTGGTTTCTTCCGGGTCACCAACAGGCTCACCAGAAGTCCATGACGAGCTCACCAAATTGTGCATGCCCCGTATTCGTCTTGTATCAGGCCTTCTACCTCTTCCGCACTCTCCTCTGTTGGCCTAAGGGGCGACAGGAGAGGATGTTCTCACCAGCGAGACGCTTCTTCCTTGCCGCCAGGACACCACGCAAGATCACCCCTGGATCTGGCGCCCTGTGAAGTCCTCCTGGAACAGCCAGGCAGGAAGAGGAGGACCAGCCCGCGCCGGACTACCCCAAGTAAAGGTTTCGAGAAACCTCTTGCCCCTGCTCGTCGCTGGATGCAGAGGGAAGTGTGTCATCGGTTCCCCACGGGCCCAACCCTGCGCCCAGGCGTCCGACCGCTGTGATAGCGGACATAATAAAACAGACACTTCTCAAAAAAAGAGCAAATTTCCTCTTCCGCCTACCACAGACATCCTGCCTTAAGGCAGCCAATCTGTAGACTGGATGCATCCTCTGGATCAAACCTATCCTAGATCTCAGACTCCTGAATCGCGCCCTGGTAAAAAGGTCATTCAGGATGGTCACATTGAAACAGATTCCTCGCAAATATCCCTAGACTGGAGCCCATGTCTCTGATCTGAAAGACACTACTTTCACATCCAGATTGCTCCCCATCACAGGCGTATTCCTGAGATTCGCCATAAAAGTATACCAATACAAGGTCTCTACCTGCTTACATCCCTGGTTTCCTCGCGACTGGCGATGCAGGGATGCAGCTCTCTCTGCAACAGATGGGGAATCCGCATCCTCAACTATCTCGACGACTGACTCATTCTGGTCCAGTCAGAGGCAGTTTCTATATCGCACAGGACCCTTCTCCTCAGCCACTTGGATTGCCTGGGGCTCAGGTCAAATATCAATAAGCAAGAGCGTTTCAGTCTCCCAGCCACTGAAAATATTCCCGGGGATAGTTATCTAATTTGGTGCGCATGATGTCATCTTCAAGCGGAGCTAGCCAATACCCAGAACCATGCTGCCTCCTTTGCAGAAGGGACCTCACACTCACTCAAGGCCTTTCAGAAGATGATGGGCCTTATGGCAGCAGCTTCACACCTCCAGTTGGTCTGTTTACGCACCCATCCAGTTCTGCTGAAGCGGAGAGTCTTGCTTCAAGAGCATGGTGCCATGGTCACCATCGCATAACAGTATCTGAGCCATGGAGCCATTGTCTGTTCCAGTTTCATAGGCAAAAAAGGTGAATCAGTATACAAGGCTGGTTTGTCTTTGAACATTCCTGTAGCGGTAGCCACAGGAGAGGGGGGATGCTGCAAGTCTTCCTAAGGGAGAGTAATGCAAGTGAATACAAAGGTCATTCATAATTCACAGTTATGGAATGGAAAAATATACAGATAAATATGCCATGCTATATTATAAAATATATGAGTGATGAAATGTTTTACTGGATGTCCGTGTCAGACAAAGCAGTCAGTGTTTCCTCATCCTTTTCCCAACCTTTTTCTTATTGGCTGTAAAACATAGAAACATGCTATTAACTGTAGCCTAGACACAGTACATCTCTCATAATGAGTAGACATACACGCATTAACTATTGTACGCATGAGCCTACCACTTGAAACAGATGTTTCTAATGTTTAATCTTTCATTTGCATACATGTTTCCCACTGCTACTGCATCTTGAAATGTTACTGTGATTTACATAATACCTCCTCAGTAATTGCATTTTAGGGCATTAAATTAATTAAAAGGTTCAATTTCTGACATGACACATTTCTATACCTCTATATTAAAGTATCTTAATTATTTCTAGACAACATTTAAATATCTAATAAATAATACCTAAATTAAGAGCATAAGACAATGCACATGTAATTTACACATTTACTTGGTCTGTAATGCATTGCTAACAAGCCTGTCTGCTTTTGTTGTCTGCTGCGGTGTTTGATTTACACTGCAGCACTGATTTGTGCTCCTTGTAGCCTTGCAAGATTATCATGCATTCCTTCTCCGTGAAGTACGGTGATCACACCATGATTTGAAAGGTGACTTTTAATTGCTGAACACACCCCATTTATATGAATGTGCACAGGACATGTGCTTAACTCTGACCTCTACTAATCAACATCTTATTGGGCATCATAAGTACTGATTCACGCCCTGGACAACCTTGATAAGTCAAATGTGAGGTTGCAATTTCACCTCAACTTAAGTCAGAGTTAGTTAAAAGCACTTTGTAGTACAGGCCCTAGGCCAGAGAGGCCTTTTGTAAACTAAAAGCTGTGTTTACTCAAGCTCCAGTATTGAGACTACCTGACCCTTCCAAGCCTTTCGTGGTAGAAGGACGTCGAGGTTGGACTGGGGCATGCTCTCTCTCCTTGTGCCTTTCTTCTACACAGAGGCAGGTGGAATTCAGACATAGGTAATCACGAGTTGATAGCTGTCAGCGGCGTAGAAGAAAGGTGTCACTGGCTGAAGGGCATATTATCCTTGTTAGGCCTGCAGGTCATTGTAATCTGAATACATCCATTAAGTTAAGAGGTTCAACCTAGACAGGCTTGATTCAATTAACTAATTCAAATTTATTTATATACGCTCTTAACAACAGAAGTCATTATTTCAAAGCACTTTTACATATAACCGCCTAAAACCCCCCAACAAGCAAGCCTGAAAGGCTAGTGGTATAAAAACCCTCTAATAGAAGAAAACTCTTGAGAGGAACCATTAAGATCGAGGGGGGACCCCATCCCTCTGGCGACTGGTGCACGAATATTTAATGTACAAATACAATAGTTCAAGATGAGTTAGTTATTTAAAGAAGCTAAAGATACAAAGATACAAAAATAGTCCAAGGGATATTTTGAATCCTGGTTGTTGATGGGCCACTTGTAGGACCCCTCTCTAGCAACATTAAGCTGAAATTAGTCTAGTATTGTGCTGTTAGTCAGTAGACATCCATAGGGTCCAATCCCAGTTGGTTTCTATGATGATGTCCTCGGGCGGGAGTCCTGGGTGCGGGTTCAGTGGGTCAGGATCAGCTCGGAGGGCTGGACAAGGTCAAGCTGGCCAGCTCAGGACGCCTCCGGACTCCTGGTGAGTTCGGGCTGGATCAGCCGCCAGCTTGGTAGGGTCGAGATGGTCAGGCCGGCTCGGGCACTCCTCAAAGAGTCCCGTTAGGGGGTTCGGGTCAGCCAAGGCCATCCCAGGATCAGCTCAGAACAGCTCGGAAAGAAGAAGAGAGAGGAGAGTTATGCCCTAACCCAACCTCCGGCAATGCTAGAGTAGCTATGGCATTTAGCTAAGAAGGAGAGCTGGAAGGTAACACAGATGAGGGCTCTAGGGGTTCTGCATCACACCAAACCACCGGGCTTGCAAACTTGAGCGATCAGCAGAGTGGTAGGATGACAGCACCAATCCTCTTCACCTTTTAATCTCAAAATGACCATGAAACCCCAGATCTCAAGCCTTTAACTAAGAAAAAGGGATTTTAATAACCAAAAGACTGACTCAAACAAGTAAGTCTTAGTTTTGACTTAAAAGGAGATTGTTTCTAAGTCTCAAGACCAGAAATAGGGAGCTTATGAGCAAATGCCTTCACGGCAATATTTTTATTCTAGGTATTACTAAAAGATCTGCATCTTGAGATCTAAACGCACGCTACCGGATTGTAAGTAAACAGGTCACTCACATACTGCGGTGCAAGACCATTTAGAGCTTAGGTCAAGAGGCGACCAGAGAAGTCGACACGTAAATTTTACTGGTAGCCAGTGGAGTGAGGATAGAATTGGGGTGATATGATCATATTTTTTAGTTTTAGTGAGGACCTTGGCTGCTGTACTTGAACTAGCTGAGCTTATTTGGTCAACCTATTTGGACAACCGAGAATAAGACATTACAGTAATCGAGTCTTGAGGTAATACAATGCATTAACCAGTTTCTGCATCTCTTGAAAGGATAGCATGTTTCTGCTTCTGGCAATATTACGGAGCGAGAAAGAAGGCGGTGCGACTAATGTTAGCTTACGTACATCAAAATGAAAGATTGAGTTCAGCAAACACTAAGGTTTTAGTAACATTATTTTGGCATAATTTCTGGATAATCCATCAAGATCGGACTGTGGATGTCAGGATAGCTGATTGGTAGGCGAAGTCAGTAAGAAGGACCCTGTCTTGTCCAGATTTAGCTGGAGGAAAGGTCCCGACATCCACTTTTTTATGTCACATAAGCATTTTTCCATTTTCTGAAATTGCTGTCTGTCTTCTGGTTTAGCCGATAGGCACTGTATCGCCTGCAAAACAGTGGAAACTAATTCCATGCTTTCATTTAATGACTGAGCCTAAAGGTAGTATGTACAACGAGAACAGCAAGGGACCTAAAACTGATCCTTGTGGTACCTATATTTGCCCTGACGTGCTCAGAGGAATCACCATTACATTCACATACCGATAGCAGTCTGAAAGTGTAGGATCTGAACTGAAGAGAGGGCCATACTCCCTGATAACAACAAACATGTTCAAGTCTATCTAGGAGAATGGGTAATAATACGATCAACAGCATCAAAAGCAGCACTAAGATCAAGCAGCACTAGGAGCTTAGATAGCCCCTGATCAGCAGATAAGAGAAGATCATTCACTACCTTCAGCAGAGCAGTCTTGTGCTGTGGTTGGTTTCCTAAACCCAGACTGAAATATTTTTACAAATTTGGTTTTCTGCAAGAACGAGGTTAGCTAACTGGCAAACAACTTTTTCGTATTATTTGGTGATAAATGGGAAGATTAGATATTGGTCTGTAGTTTAACATTACCAGATCCAGGTTACGAAAGTAAAGGTTACAGCAAAGGTTTAATCACTTCGCTAATTGCAGAGACGTAAGTAACAACCAATGTATTAGAGGAGTTAACTATTGCGCCAGTAGAGGTTTAACTACCTACTGAATCATCTCTTTGAGTAGCCTTTGTTAAACAGGATCATGCAAGCAGATAAATTTTATAGAAAGGATTAAAGACGTTAGATCTGACTGGTCAACCGAGTAAATGATTCAGATAAGATGGTTGCAGTATTAGTACTTGCCTTGTCGGCCAGCCACCGTAGTTACTTGAGATTTGTAGAATTATTCTGTCTAATTGAACAAATTTCGGTCAAAAAGTCACAATTCGCTACTAGAAAACAATGTTGGTAATAGTTTGAGTAGTGGTCTACATAATGTAGCTTCTGAATACCAGCCAAATAGAAACCCAGATTATTTTTGCTATCAATTAGCAATGATAGTATTCGATCACAGTCATGAGCCTTTTTTATAGCTTCCCATAGCGTCTTTTCCGCATGCTAGTTCAAACATCAACGTAGTTTGCCGCCACTACGCTTCTAGTTTCCGTGTCCCTTTGTTTTAGGCTACGCAGGTGGTCATTATACCAAGGATGTTTGTTTTCTGACCTTTTTAAATTTTAACGGAGCAATTTTATCTTAAGGTGGAACGGGCGAGAAGGATAGTCCAGATACTTCCCGTTCAGCAAGATTAGACATTTCACCGGGGCCTAAATCCATAGACGGGAGATTATCAACAAAGCGACACGGTATCTGAAGGATTGTACGCTTGGAAGCAGAAGCGAAGTTGTAGCATTTGTGTTTTGACCAAAGTGAAAAAATCAAATGAATGAGGATAAAAATGTAAAATAATACTCGCCTGAGTGGTACCACATTATCTACATTAATCTCAACGATAGGATTAAATCAAGGGAAACAGCAGTTGTGATGGCCCGTGCCAGATTTTTGAACAATGCCCATGGAATCAGTAAATTAGCAAAGCTGCTGTCAGAGGATCTTGTCTATTATCTACATGAATATTAAAGTCCCCCTACAATTATGGTTTTTCAGCTCAATAACTAGGTCTGAATAGAAATTCTGAAAATTCAGTTAGGAATTCAGAATATGACTCAGGATGGTAAATCGCAATGAGAGGGAGCCACAAAAATTAGGTTTTGGCAGATATGTCTGCACTTAAGGAATACACCTAATGGACGTAAAACAAATTTAGGTCCTGACCTCTGTGTTATTGGAAAGAGGATCTTTCATAGATCGCGGCAACACCGCCCCTTACCACTGAGTCGGCTTATGCTCATAACTATATCCTGGAGGCGTCGATCACGGTTGCCAATACTGCTATCTACCCATGTCTCTGAAGTTAAACAGAGCGCGTTTAGGACATGGTCTGAAATCATTTCACTAATAATAAGTGCCTTTAGTAGTTAATGATCTTAACATTAGTAGTCCTACTTTCGCTTAGTGCTGCTGTGATGGTTCTGCATTGGCTGCTCTAATTTAATAGAAATTAGATTGAAAAAAGACGCTTTTCGAGATTTTACGCGAACTATTTTTAAGCCTGGGCATAAGAGTGATAACGAAGTCACAGTGGTGGTATTCCCAGGTGGCGGCCTGGCGCAATCGCAGGCACGGCTTTAGTTTTCCTTCGCCCGCGCCTGGCTCTTGCCCGGTTTGTCAATGTCACACCTGAACTCTCCGTATAAAGGCTAGCTGGTTATGTTCATTGAATATTGGCAGCACCTCCCATTTAGGGGTGGATACCATCCCGCTCAAAGACCAGGCTGCCCAAGGTGGACCAGTTTATCACAAAACCTATAAGCATTTTCAGAGCACCTTTTACCTCTTTGAGCACCAGCAGTTCAGCCGACTTCCAGAGCCTGCCAGGCCCTTGGAGCCAAGGCCTAGCTGGGAGGGGGCCAGAGAGAATTCACTGCTCAAGAGCATGAGCCTGGCTAGCTCACACACCCTTTTAAAATTACTTTTGGTTACTTCAGACTGTGCCCTCTTTCTGAGCTTAATGCTGAGCCGGCTGCTGGACGACTATCTTGAATATTCACGTTTAATACTGGCCAGCACCTTAAGATTGGCCCTGATGTCCGGGCGCTTCTGCCCCTGCAAATAATTTGCCCTCGAATCACTGCTAAGCCGAGAACAGAATCATCACCTATTACCAGAGCACTTTCAACAGGTGTCTCAGCGGGTGTTTCACTGAGCGGGGTAAACCTGTTCGACACACTGATAGATGGAGAGTGGTGCTCGGGAGTAATTACGGGCTCGGGCTCTCCGCCCATGTCGCCAATCCACCAACAGAACCCCACCAGAGTTTTTGGGCCTGAACGCCTAAATTCGAACCAGTTTCCAGACCCCCACTCAACCTGCAGCTAAAAAGGCCATTCATGACTGTGCTAACGCTCGAGGTGAGCTCTAGTTCTATGATCAATGATCTTCTCCATCGAGTCACCATCTACACCTTTTAAGAGTTGGTCACTACTTAACCTATGACTGCTGATGATGAGCTAAGGCCAAACCTTCTACACTACCACAGAAACAACATCACCGCGAGGGCATCTTATTTAAAAGAAGAGATATCACTTACGTTGTTATTAGTTGAGCAGGATCACTTCCGAGAAGCTTTTGCCACGGTTTTTTATGCGCTCTCAGCCGGCCGAGACAAGTATATTTAGGTTTTGAAGTTATATTTACTTAAATCGCGAGCGAAAAGTACAAAAGAAAATTAAGGTTAAGACGGCAGCGTTGATACTGGCCAAACGTATTTTATCAAACCACTTCAACGCCTGGGTTCAAACAAAATGGCACCGAAGTCAGCCTCCACCTGATGTCAAGTATGGGTTCCAGAGTCACCCTAAATTGGTGGCTTTGACTACTTAGATTCTGATGGGGAGATTTTATGGTTGTAGAGGATCAGTCTTCCCACGGGGTTAAATGGCAACGGTATCGTTAGGAGTGGCAGTTCTCTTGCTTATGTAAGCGTCACCAAGAGTTCTAACTAGCCGCTTGTCTGAAAATTCAAAGCCCCACCGATAAATACAAAACAGAATGTGGGTCCCATGTGCTGGTGTTTGCAACAACCCAGAATATTCCCCGGCTGTATGGGTTGCTGGAGGATATCCTCTCTGACCATGTGTGCCTCAGTTCATTTCTGTCATAGTCTTTGGCGCTTAATGCTGCTAACTCTAATCAGCACACCTCAACTGAATGGGTCAGGGCCCAACCAGCAGCAGGAGATTCTCTGGTCTTTACCAGGTTAAGTGCCCACACCGCAGAGAGAGTTTTTGTTTAAGAGTACCAGAGTTCAATGTGCCATCCTGGCCTACTTCTGCCTAATCTTTGAGTGTGTGTTTTTGGGCACCAGCCCCCCATTATGTCTCTGGGACAGTTCTCCAGTTTGAGGTCCCTTGGATGGATGATTGGTTCCAGAGGGTGAGCAAGTACACACTAACATCGTGAGCAGTTCTGGCTGGCTCACCAGTCGTCAATCGGAGGAGGTGTGGAGCCCATCAAAGTATTCAGAATGTCACACAGTATGAGAGAAGAACTTCCTGGCCTGACACCAAATTCACAAGAAATATGTCAAAGATAAAGATAAAGTGACCAATGTAGACCATCAATTGTGGGACAATTAATGGAGAATGAATGTTCTTAAACTGTTATATTCAGACATTTGATACCTTCGAAGTGGAGGAAGTTTGGCTTCCTGTTGTTCTCTTTTTTAAAGCTTTCACTCTGGTGCTGTGGAGAGCATCATTATGTTCAGATTCTGTCTGGTAAGTGGGAGCAGCTGCCCAGGACCAGAGTCTCCAGAGAGTGATCCGGGAGCGGAGCGCTTGTCACATCAGCTTCCCTCTGCAGTGAATGGCAAGAGATGGGACTGTGCACCGAGACAAAGACTCTATCTCACCCAGGAAACAGACTTTTTCTATCTTCTGCAATCAGGCAGAAGGTTCTGCACCATCATGGCCAAACAGAGAGACCATAGAGAGCCATCCCTTAGACTTGACCCAGCCCCTAAACCAGGACATGCCTTTCTAAGTCTCAGTTCTATTACTGCCAAGCATACATACCTCAAGAAATACAATAATTTATACAGTAAACGCCCATGTTATTATGATGCTAATATATATATAATATAAATGTCCATGTTAGTTGAGTATATGCTGCTAAATACATATTGGTATTAAGAATTTATACTATCGATCAAGTGTAAGCCTCAATTAAAGAATTTATACTGGTTACCACATTTCATTGTCCACATTACATTATCACAGAATGCTTGCAGCACTGGCACTTTAAAAATAATCTCATTGCACTGTCTCCCAGCACAATTTTACAATCTCAGTTAAAACTCAAAAGTTACGTAATCTATGCCTCACACAATATATGAGGCTATTTTGGTTCTGTTGTTCCAATTCAATTTTGAAGTTATATTTATGTCATGGGGTTTTATTATGTCTCTTTGTTTTCTTCTGTTCATTGCACAGTTAAAAGAGTGATTTGAGATATATCACCGTATGTTGCACCGAGCAATTGCACGTATAAACAAAGAACTAAATCTTTTGAATCTTGGTCCACCAGTTTGCAAATTTCTACTTTGTAATTTCTATTGAGTTATAAATACGGTTTTAATTAGTCATATTTTTATTGTTTTCTTCATGCTTGAATCTGGAGGAAGGATTTCAGGGGTTACAGGAATGGTAAGTAAGTATATGAGGGGACAAACGACTTATTATTCTATGAAAATTCAATAATTACATTTGCAATGCTCTTTATTGTCATCTTTTATACAATATTAATGAATCATTAAAAAGTGAAGTGATTATACCAGCCAGACTGAACCTCCCCAATTTTTAGGCTGTATTTTTAAAATGAGATTATTAGGTATTTTAATTGATGTCTATTTGCAGTTTGTTCCTGTAAAATTCAGCCACTCTTCTCTGGGTGTGCACCTTCTTTATCATTCAAGGTTTATTCTTATGCTCTTTCCAAATTGCCAAGAGGAGAGAAAGGGTTTTATGTTATATAAGGGTTTGATGGTTCTATTTTGCCCTCGCAGAAGCTGTGTCTGGGGTTTTGTAGACTTCTAATTCAGGAGGGAAAGATCCACCGTTGGCCCCATCTCATAAATATTTGGCTCTAATCAAATTTTGGTGGTTACTAAGGACTTATAACGTAATACCGAGCGTAAATACCCAGGTTTATTAAAAAAGGAAGAATTTGTAGTATCATAATACAACGTCAGTAACAATTAGGTTCTAAACCAGCACACCCTAGTATTCCTAAGCTGACCACTGTGTGAAACTATCATCGAAGATAAAGAAATTGATGTCAAACCATTGAATTTCATACATAATTCCAATGTTGATATTCAGTTTGTATAGAGCTTGTACATGTATATATAGTCTCAGTAAAACTGGTTGTTGAAGGATTTTATGTAAGAAACAGTTAAAAAGATACAAGTCGCAATTCCATACCCAATAAACATGAAGTCTTCTTGAAACAACTACATACACTACATTGGTTGATAGATTAATATTTTTACTTGATATAAATTTATACTACCTTTCCTGTATAAAATTGAATATACATATCTTCCATATTAAGTAAAGTATCTTAAACCAAGTTACTACTGCAGTGTGAAGAATTACTAATAACTGATTCAACCATGTTAATGACTTAAACACTCAGTATTTGTAGCTATAAAGTATTAAGTCTTGTTTAAGATTTAAAACCATAGAAAAGTATTTAAGATGGATTTGATTTATCATAGACTGTTTATATTGTATATATACAGTACTGTGTAAAGGTTTGTGGCAGGTGAAAAATAATAAAACAAAGAATGCTTTCAAAAATGGAAGTGCATCACGAGCCATCAATCAACAAAATGTAGTGAATGAACAAAAGAGAAATTCCAATCAAACTAATATGAAAAGACCCACCCTTGGCCTTTCAAAAACAAAGAACAATTTTCAGTACACTGCACACAGTTTTTGAAGGAACTCGGCTGGTAGGTTGTTCCAAACATCTTGGAGAAGCAACCCAGATCTATAATCCATAATCCCATGTATAATATATACTTGATCATGTACAATATAATGACTATAATCCTGCAAACTCTGACTTTGTGCAAGTGTATCTATAAGAATTGATATGCTGGTTTGAAGGCAAAGGTAGTAACACTAAAATATTGATTTTATTTTCTTTGGGTTTTGTCACTTTTGTGGCTTTTTGTAAATTACAAAATAAAGTAATTATTATATTTCTGAAGCATTCTTTATTTACAGCATTTATTCTTTTGCACAGTACTGTATATATATATATATATATATATATATATAATATATATATATATATATGTATGTGTGTGTGTATATATATATATATATATATATATATATATATATATATATGTGTATATATATATATATATATATATATATATATATATATATATATATATATATATATATATATATATATATATATATAGAAAATACATATAGGGCGTTAATCAGTAATTATATACGGGGAGTGGGTCTCTAAACTCCATGACTCTCCTAATATATGATAGAGACTCTATTTTGAATATGAGATCACAAAGAGAGAAACATCTGCAGATCAATTTCAGAAGAACAAAAAGTCTTTTGTTCATATTAATGGGCCTGGTATGGACGAGACTAACTTTCCAGCTCAAATGCTTATCCTTTTTGCCAGCTGTTCTCAACTGCAAGTTGGCGTTGATGTTAGACGCGGGTCGGGCTGACCTCCAAGATTTCTCCATTCCTGCACTCGCCAAGATCGAGTGGAACACCTGCCCCATAACCGACTTCGACTTCCAGCAACGTGCGATCCGGCAGTTGCTTCGCGAGGGCTCTCTTGAGTTCTACCATCGGACTCTCAGTAGCACCGCTTGCATTTCTCACCAACATGCCAGAAACTCCGCTTTGACGCGCGAAGCAAGCAACATTCGCCCGCGCTTCCTTCGGCGTTTTGCCCGCACACTCGTTTCATCTGGGCAGAAGCGAAGAGAGAACACTGCGCTCTTAGTTAGTCTAGTTCTGTATGCATCCTTGTTACCTTACTGCTTGTCAGTTGGTTAAACGGAGAAACCGCGGGCGTTTTTGACCATTCATTTTATCTACTTGCCGGATTGCCGTCATGCTATCGCACATGTTCACAATTTCCTGGGCCCATAACCTGTTAGCAGAATTAACTCCACCTTTGCCTTCTTGCAGCGGAATAATAATTCTAATAATGAGAACGGCCACTTTTACCTTCAGCCTTCACCGGCATGGTTTATTAACACGAACAGATACGCTGCTCCTCATGAGCCAAGTGCGAAAGCTAATAAGCCAAAAAAAAAACATTCCCTTATATGGGGGGGTGGCGCCAAATACACCCCTAACAAACACTGCCACCTTTTGGTCATGTATAGGCACAGTTACATGCAATCATACATTTATCAACAGGTATGTAAATTTTGGGCCATAAATACCGAAGGCACTGATAAGCAGCTCTCTTTTCCCCCACACGTACATACGCAACCACGCCCCTCACGCTCGCAGACGCAGACACACGCAATACACACACTTACCATTTCAAAGACAGATTCACACGTCCATACGCGACCACGCCCCTCACCTTCACGGGCGCAGACACGCACATTCTCACACACACACACACACACACACGCACACACACACACACACACAGACACCTACACACGCATGCATATGTAATACCTAGGTCTATGATCCAACTGAGATCAGATTGTATTGTTGGTGACTGCTTTGCTTGCCATTGAAGTTTGTCAATAAACACCGTTTTTATTGACTCCTGTGTCTGTGGTGTCATTCAGATATTGACTGAAGCCAAAGTACTCTTGCCGAACTATAACCTTCAGAACTTAAGTTGTTATTATTAACTGTAAGTAAAATTATAGTTGTGATAATAAACTTAATTAATTAATCTATTAATTATTATAAATTTCATGTTAATTAAATTCATAATATTTTTAGATGCAAGTAATTTTATGAGACTGATTACTAAAAGATAAAGACACTGTGTACCAACATAGTGGCACCCTGCGCCAGGACCCCAACAGGACTCATGTCAGTCCAATCAGTGTCAGTCGAACCACATACAGTCATGAGTGAATCCACCAGTTAACTTCCTCTAGTGCCACTTCAAAAATAATATTTTACACTCTGGTTGCCTTGTCTTAATACTTTGTCATTTATTTAGAAGTACATTTATTCTCATCAAGTCACATATACTTTCTTCTATGAAGCGATTCAGAGGGAGATTTGGCAATACTGACTCAAGTGACTCACACACCAGTTTAGTGAGTGACTCAGAGGGAGCTGAGTCCTAAAAAGGAACCGAATATTACAGCTCTAGTTGTCGCTGTAATTAATGAATACTGTCGTTTATTGATGACGTCAGTGCCTCTACAGGAGTTACTCAGATGACAAGGAAACGTGGCTATTAATTCGATCCTTAATGCCCCGCAGACTGCCTGTATCGAGCCCTCCCCTGCTGTTTGTGAAGACTTTCTTAACTTTTTTCTTGATAAGGTCTTTTCCACCCGGGCTCTTATATCATCATCTGTTCATGACCCCTCAGTCTCTGGGTCCATCCCTTTTTTTTAATAAGTATGAGCCTGTGACTTTGCTGTTTTTACAAGAGACTGTTGGTCGTTTGAAGCCCTCAGGCTCTCCAAATGATGCTGTCCCTTCTCAGCTACGTAAAGACGTGTTCTCTACTGTAGGGCCATCTATCCTTGCTCTCGTTAATAGCAGTCTGTTTTCAGGTCTTGTACTGGAAATTTTTAAACATGCAATAATCCAACCCCTGCTTAAAAAAAACAGCGCTAGATCTCACAGTCCTTGCAAACTACCATTTCTGCCCAAAGTCCTTGAGCAGATAGTTTACAGTCAATTAATTGCCTTTCTGGAAAATCATAATATTTTGGAGCACAGAGTTTTTAATGATATTTTTTTAGCTGCAGACCTTAGTGAGTGTGTTATTCTTGTGTTTTTAGATGTAACTGCTGCTTTTGATATGGTGGACCATGAAACTTTACTCTCTCGTTTAGAGCACTGGGCAGGCATCAAGGACACCGCTCTAGAGTGGTTCAGATCATACTTGGCTGAGCGAACTTTTTGTGTTAGCCTTGGTGATTGTACGTCGTCCTCTGTTCCCCTCTCATGTGGGGTTCCACAGGGCTCAGTTTTAGGCCCCCTTCTCTTTTCTCTCTATTTGCTTCCACTCGGTTCTATACTTAGGAAACACAGTATTTCATTTCACTGCTATGCTGACGACTGTCAGATTTATGTTCCTCTTAAAAAGACTTTCACGCATACTCTGTGAGAATGTTGCTCAAGTGTCTTGACGATATAAAGGCCTGAGTGACCCTTAATTTTTTTTTTTTTTTTTAATGAGAATAAGACAGAAGTAATAGTCTTTGGTGGAACTTCTGAGACACCCCCCGTGGATTTGGGTACATTGTCCCAGTACATCAAGCCAACCATCTCCAACCTAGGTGTTAAAGTGGACCATGACCTTAAGTTCGACATTCAGATCAGGGCAGTGGTTAAATCAAGCTTTTTTCAGTTGAGACAGCTGCCCAAAATAAAGTCAGTTCTTTCCAGGCAACACTGAGACAGTAATCCATGCCTTTGTCACCACTCGACTGGACTACTGTAATGCTCACTATATGGGGAGTTAGTGGTTCATATATCAGTCATCTCCAGAGGGTACAAAATGCTGCCGCACGTCTCTTAACTGGCTCATGTAAATATGAGCACATTTTCCCTGTTTTAGCCTCACTTCACTGGCTGCCGATACATTTTAGGATTTATTTTGAGATTCTTTTATTTGCTCTCAAAGCCCTCAATGGCGTTGCTCCTTCCTACCTGTCTGATCTGTTACACCCGTATACACCCACCCGTTCTCTCAGGTTCACAGATCAGCTGCTTCTGAGTGTGTGAAAAACGAAGCGGAAGTTTAGAGGGGACCGGGCTTTTTCTGTTGCAGCTCCAAAAATGTGGAACGACCTGCCTGTGCACGTTAGACGGGCCTCTTCTCTGTCTGTTTTTAAGTCTCATCTTAAAACTCCTCTCTTTTCCTCAGCCTTTGAAACTGTGTTTGACTGTTTTTCTCATTCATTTTATTCCTGTTATGTTTTATGTGTTATGCCTCTGTTTTAATGTATTTTACTGTTGTGCAGCGCTTTGTGACTTTGTCTGTGAAAGACGCTTTATAAATAAATATTTATTATTATGATGAATGCGTGGCTTCAACGTGATCTGTCTATTATGAGTAGAGTACTTTTAACCAAGGCCGAAGGTATCTCAAGGCTTGTATCTTTATTTGTTGAAGACTCAGCAATTCACTTGGGCTACCCCCAAACTTCTGTTGAAACTCTCTAAGTTCTACCAACGAGCTCTACTTTCCTGAAAACTCTTGCTCACACCTTTTCGCCACACAGAACTATTATCTGGAATAATGAAAACATAACTGGTAGAAATAAGTTAAGCCAAACTGGGTTGATAAAGGATTTAAATTCATTAATGACCTCTTTGATAAAAGTGGGGAATTGTTAAGCTATGAGTGATTTCTAAGGGATAATTCCTTTCCTGTTTCTAGTAAAGAATACAATTCTCTTTTCAAAGCATTCCCTGCTGGTCCACCTCAGCTCATGAAAAGCCATCTTGGCTATCAAGTAATGTGGAGTGGTAAACCTCTTTTGATGATCAACAACATTAATATTTTGAGTTCTGAATGTAATAATATACCGATACATATAGCTCTCTATGAAAAAAAATCTCTCCATGAGGAAAATCCTTCTCTAACATTTTGTGGCCAGGAGCATGGCTGTTTCCATATGAATTCTGCATCACTAATAAGATTAAAGAAGTACATATCAAAATCTTACATAGTATATAAAGTTATGTTCAAAATAATAGCAGTCCGACATCACTAACCTGATCAATCACTATTAAATAATCAAATAATCACTATTAAATAATCAATAACCTGATCAATCACTAAATAATTATATTTCTACAGGGCAAATAGTTTATTAGTAGGTGTAGTGGAGTATTAGAAAACTAACAGACCCGACGACTATGACATGAATACCGCTGATTCCGTGTAACTAAATCATTAATTGAAAGGGGGCTCCTGGGCTGGTGTTCAAATTAATAGCAGTGTGGAGTTTAATTAATGAGGTCATTCATTCAGTGAAAAAACAGGTGTCAATTACTGCCCTTATTTAAGGAAGGAAGGCAGCAAATATTGTACATGCTGGTTACAGTGCATTTCTCTCTGAAAATCTGAGTAAACTGGGTCGTTCGAGACATTGTTCAGAAGAACAGCGCACTTTGATTAAAAAGTTGATTGGAGAGGGGAAAACATAAAGAAGTGCAGAAGATGATGGGCTGATCTGCTAAAATGATCTCAAATGCTTTAAAATGGCAACCAAAACCTGAAAGACGTGGAAGAAAAAGGAAAACTACCATTCGAATCGAAAAATAATCAAAATGGTGAAGACTCAGCCAATGATCAGCTCCACGAAAATCTTAAGAGCTGTGAGTACTGTTACCATTAGAAGACGCCTATGTGAAGCCAAGCTAGCAGCAAGAAGCCCCCGCAAAGTCCCATTGTTGAAAAAAAGACGTGCTGAAGAGGTTGAAATTTGCAAAAGAACACACTGACTGGCCTCAAGAGAAATGGCACATCCAAGATTGTTCTTATGCTGAAGAGGAAATCTGGTGCTGAGGATAAATGCAACGTTTTCACCTCTGAATCTGATTCTACGTCACATTGTTTTTCATTGTCCACATTCATCTAACTTTTGCTCAGAAATTGAAAATGTTATTTTGTCCACTTGTAATGAAAATGTTTCAATCTCATTCCAGAATGTTATTACATACTATTAAAATTACAGGCCTGATCTTGAGTTTATGCTAAATACCAAATTTTATGGTAAATTTCACATACAGGTTCACATCAGTTTTACCAAGTGTAAATTTACAGAAACATCCCCAAATCTCTAAGCTTTTATTGTGTGAATTTGAAAAATATATTCAGACTCTGGCATTTGTCTTCAGCGAAAAAAAATAAAACATTGTTAATATATAAGATTCTTTTCAACGTGGAGTTTCTTTCTTTCTTGTTTCTTTCTTTCTTTCTTTCTTTCTTTCTTTGTTTTACTGTATTTCACTGTATTTATTTATTTTCTGTTATTCTCTTTGTACTCCTCCTGTGTATGTTTACCATGTACTCTGACATTGTCTTCTCATTAATAATAAAATAAAGATGAAACGTGAATAAAACATCATCAACATCTGATTATCAGTTTTAGCTGGCTGGTACTTCTCATGTCTTTGGTGCACCATCAGGTGTATTCGTTTTGTTAACAGAAGTCTGAATTAACTTTTTATTGTTAAATAGACGAGCAATTCCTAAAAAATGTTTGAATGCTGAGCACTAAAAACTTAGTAATGGAAACAATTTCTGGATGTTTCTGCTTATTATATGAGCTGTTGAACTATGAGCTCCTGATTTAAAAAGAAACAAACAAAAAAGCATTAAGTAAACAATAGGTAGTAGATTTTATCCTAAAAAAAATAAATAAATCACAGATAGAAACATGGTATAGAATTAAAAGTTAATTAAATGTTAATAATGTTAAAAGTTAATAATTTTCTTGATAATTTTATCACTGTTTGAGCCACAAACCCAATATACAGATCTGGTGATTGTCCTGCCTGCTTTTGTTCTTTCTGACTCCACTTTTGCAAGCCCAATAGCAGAAGGGATTTTCTGACTTTCATGTCAAGTTTTTGTGTAAAATTCTTGCTCTGCTTGTTTTCTTGCTTCTTCAGTAAGATGTTTTTAAAGACTTTAATAAAAGTAATGTTTTGTCTTCAGCCTAATGGTGGATTTTCACTTCATTTTGTTTCTCTTTTCTGAGATCCTCTCTCTGCTTCTCTGGTTTCTCTTCTAGATCTCTTTTTGTGTTGTTGTTTCTTTTCTATGTCTCCTTTTTTTGTTTTCTGCACCCCCATTTGCTCTTTCATTATTCTAATGTTTCATTTGCCTCATCTTTTGTCCTTTATTTCCTCTTATTCTTCCTTTTCTTTTCTCAGCGCTTCTTCTAAATCTAATTTTTTCTCATATTTTGTTGAATAGGTTCTACTTAACATAATTCCCATGTCCTGATTATGTGTTTCTTCTGTTCTTTATTACATTTCAAACACAATCTGCATGAATTTACATTCATAGCATTTAGCGGACACTCATCCAGAGCGACTTCCACTTTGCAATTTCAAGGCCAGTTTCCCTGGAGAAGTTTGGGGTTAAGGCTCTTGCTCAAGGTCTTGCAGGAGGTAGGAATTAAACCTGTGATCTTCTAGTTCTGAGGGAGAGTGTGACCATAAAAATAATAATAATGTTTGAAAAGTAAACATTTTTATTAGATTATAAATACATATATGGTTTTACACAACATTTAAAGTATATTTAAATGTAATCTTCAAAACAGTACAGACATCACACTTTAAGAAGCTTATGTATCTGAAGCTATCCTATCTCACTGGTAACCACTCACTCTGCTGCCCATATTCCATATCCTATCATTCATCATTTCACTGTTTTTTAAATCATACTGCGACAGCCCATGGTTGTAGGTGGAATATTTGAAGGTGTGCCGTCGTTTCCAGGAGGCACCAGGAATTCTTTATTGAGAAAAGTTTATTTTGAGATGTGCTAACTAACACTCTGAATTTGAACGCAAACATACATCACTTGTGCATCTACTCTGTTGGATTAAAACTCATGTGGGGACAAACAACCTATTTAACTCCTAAAAATGAAAATAAGAGAGCAGAGGCTATTTAGTTTTATAGTTATGCCTCCCACCTTCACCCCCACACTTTAAATAAAAGGTTTAAGAGCCAATCGCCTCTAACTAGCTTATCTTTTATTTCATATTGCTATTCTTTGTTCATGTAATCTGTCCTTTACAGAAGCACAGTAATGTTAAAGTAGAAACATAACTTCTGCTAATGATCTAATTGCACTGCAGTTACAACATTAAAATGATAAGCTAAAGTAAGCACTTGATTTCTTTAACTCAGTCGTACTTCAGCAACATAAATCTGCTTTTTAGAAGCACAAACCATGCTTTCTGTGAGCATTTTGTGCTGTTTGTCAAGTCAAACAGGTGACAGAAGACACGGTAAAAATGCAGGATGGTGATCATTTGCCCAAAGCTACTTTTGTGTAACACACATACCTCACTAAGAGGAACTGCTCTTGTCCCCACATAGTTTTTTATGACATTTAGTTTCCTGCTTCCTTCATATTTCGCAGTACCTTGTAAAGTAAACAGAAAAAAAATTAGTGCAAAGTGTGAACAGGATGATTCATGTACATGTGTACATGTGAAAAGAAAGATCCTGAAACAAGTAGCACCTGAAGGTGGCTGCAGTAAAGGTCTGGCAAAGCATCTCACAGGAGAAAAACAGCTTTTGAAAGTGCTGAAGATTCCAGAGTTCTGGCTTTTCTCAGCTGTAAAGGAATTTCAAAGTCAAAGTAAACTTTAAACTAGAGATAAAAAAAACAGACAATAGTTACAGTACTGTGCAAAAGTTTTAGGCATGTGTGAAAAAATGCTGTAAACAAAGATGGCTCGCAGAAATATAAGTAATGATTTTTTATTTTCATCAATTTACAAAATTCAAAGTGAGCGAACAAAAGAAAAATCTAAATCAAATCAATATTTGGTGTTACTACCTTTTGCCTTCAAACCAGCATCAATTCTTATAGGTACACTTGCACAAAGTCAGGGATTTTGTAGGATTATAGTCTTCTATTATTTTGTAGGATTATAGTCATTCTATTATTTTGTAGGATTATAGTCATTATATATTATTTTGTAGGATTATAGTCATTATATTATTTTGTAGGATTATAGTCATTATATTATTTTGTAGGATTATAGGATTATAGATCTGTGGTTAGTTCTCCAAGATGTTTGGAACAACCTACCAGCCGAGTTCCTTCAAAAACTGTGTGCAAGTGTACCTAGAAGAATTGATGCTGTTTTGAAGGCAAAGGGTGGTCACACCAAATATTGATTTGATTTAGATTTCTCTTTTGTTCATTCACTGCATTTTGTTGATTGATGAAAATAAATGATTAACACTTCCATTTTTGAAAGCATTCTTTGTTTACAGCATTTTTTCACACCTGCCTAAAACTTTTGCACAGTACTGTATGTGCAGAATTCAACTACAATTTTGGTCCTGGAATTTGCATATGTTCTGCAGCAGTTAAATATGAGAATTCTAAACAGGCTGTACACAACAATGTCCTGTGAGATGTGCAAATATTACGACAAATAATGGTTTGTGCAAATATTGTTTCACAGAATTACAATCAGTAGTATGTGCAAAGTGTTCCCATAATCTATGCTAATATTATAGCAGCAATCCAAGAGCAGAGGAGTACGATTTTAATTTCACACTTTCACTCATCAAATACAGTTCCACTTTTGTGCAGTAATATACTTAAGATTAGCAGCGGTTTAAGAAATAGCAGAGTGGAACAGCTGGGACAATAGAACAGTTTCAATGTGACATGAATAAGAGCAGCAGGTGCATTACAGAACAGTGATGTGTAAAGTGCAGAGGTGCAGCAGAGTCACTTCACAGTCCGGGTGTGTGTAGGGGTGAGTGTGAGCGCAGGAAGTGTGTTCAAGAGTCTGATGGCTTGAGGGAAAAAGATATCACGCATTCTGGTGGATCGAGTCCTGGTGCTGCGATAGCGTCTGCCGGATGGGAGGAGTGTAAAGAGTCCATGTGAAGGATGTGAGGGGTCGAGCACGATGCAGGAGGACCTCATGATGCAGTGTTTGTGAAAGATCTCAGGCAGCGAGGGGAGAGACGCTCAGATGATGTTGCCAGCTGCTTTACCAATCCATTGCAGCCGTTTCTAATCGGTCGCTGTGCTGTTGCCAAACGGATTGAATCTGCAGCTGGTCAGGAGCTTTGTGGTCCTATAGAACAATTTGAAGATTTTTTTCAACAAAGATAAAACTTTTAACAATTAATTTCTGGTCGTTAACCACTATAAGTGCAATTTACAGCTTTGTAAATACACAACTCAACCTTATTCAATTCAAATACATTAAATAATAATCGTGCCTATACTAATAATTATGTCATGCGTGTCTGCTATGAACACTGCGTTGTGTGTTTATGAACCAGACGTATTTTAGGAGTCAAATTTCAGATTCTCGATGTGTCAATATTTGACATACCTTTTGTGAACCAAACACAGCGTCACTGTTTGACTTTTTGATAAGATTTAAATGGTAATAAATTCACTGTAAGAAATCTAAAACAGCGAAAAAGTTTCATGTTCATTACTGAGCTTAAAGGCTTACAAATTTAGAACTGAAAGTTTGTAATTCTGTTGTCTGGGCAGTCGGTAGCATGACGGTTAGGTGTTTGCTCTGTGATCAGAACGTTTCCAGTTTGAATGGTGTGTTCACAATGACAAATAATCACTTTCACTCTCTTATCAGCTAACATGCTTTTTCACACTTGACACACACCTGATAAAGAGGCTGAGCCCAGTGTGGGTGGTATATAAGTCACACACACGCCTGCAGGAGAACGTTCACATGACAGGATTCACTCTGAACACTAAGGGAACATTTCTGGCAGAAGAATAAAGTGTCACAGAGAGTCAGGTACGTGGGATTAGTTCATGGTTTTGGGATATTAATCTGTGTAAAACATGAGGCATTTCATTACTGATTTTCTAATATTTTATACAAACCTAAGAACACAAATCACTGTTTTGTTGATGTTTAATATCTTGCCAAAACATTATGGACAAATAGGTGGAAATTGACTTTAATCCTGTGACTAACACTGATGTTATAATTGTTATAATTAGCACAACTGCCTTATTTATTGGGTTTTTGTCGACATGTCTCTTGCCCAGGGACGGTTCTAGACAGGCATATATGAGGGGGCAGACAGAAATGTGAAGGGGGCACATGGTGGCGACGGAGGCAGGAAAGGGGTGGGGTGGGTTTGCTCTGGCTAACTGTTTTTGTCATGTAATTGGATTGCACTTTGTCAGGCCTCTACCCTAAGACCCATCCAACTTGGGTGTCCCACCTGAAGGCTAAGCTTCAGCTGGTGTAGCTCTTAGGGTCACTGAGGCACGCAAACCTCCTGACCACGATAAGGTGGCAATCCCTCAGGAGGAAAACTGAAAAATAAAACAACAAAAAATAAAATTAAGTATTCCTTATCAGATTATATCAACTAAAAACAACATTTTCCTTAATTGGATGGCTTATGTCGAATATATTCGAACCAACAATAACATTTCTTAGTATTGCCAATATTAACAAAACCAAAAAGGGTAGGCCAAATTATTTAAAAAATCAATTCACCAAGTCTTCAAGAAAAATAGAATAAAAAAAATAAAATAAAACTCGTGATTTTGACGACAGAGATTTGCTGCTTCCTCAAAGTAGCTACCGACGAGTGCAGCATCATTAGGTGCGCCACCTACCATAGAGGAGTGTGCACAGGAGGGAACACCTCTCTGCCTGTTCAGCTGTGCGTAAGGCATAACTGATCGATCGCAAGTGGTGTTTGACCCGACGCAATGGGCAGCCTAGCTGAGATAGATATAGATTTTCAGCATGAGAAATCGGAGGTATGGCGTGAGAGTGTGTGAAGACAGTCAGATGCGTGTGTCTCACGCTCATTGCGTGAGAGTTGGCAACCGATTCAGTTTGTGGGTAATCTATTATTTTCTTTCTCAACTTCTAAAAGTTTGATTTAAGGGGGCAGGACGTTTGTTTAAGGGGGCATTGCCCCCTCTTGCCCCAGCGTAGAGCCGGCCCCGCTCTTGCTTTGTCAGTTTGTCTTGTGTCTTGTAATATTTGTCTTTTCATAGAATGTCTGTTTTATTTAATTAAAATTTAGTAATCTAGCACAAACTTTTCTAGTTCTAATTGGAAGGTATGCACACCAGTGAGCGAGACACAGCATTTGGGTTCTCATATACACTGCCCTCCAAAAGTTTGGAAACGCCCCTGGCAAAGTGGAGTTTTGGATGATATCAGCAAAAATCCTCATCATTTTTTGGTGCAAATACATTAAAGTAACTTGACATTATCTTTGGACACTAGCAATAATAAGTTTTATTTTGATTACATAATAATGGCAATATAAACACTATATGTACTATGGGAGGAACTGGACCATGATGTCCGTAAGAGGTGTCCATCCAGTGTGAATCATCTTTGGGCAATCCTTCAGGCGGCTTGGAATAATATATCAAGTCAGTGTTTGAATAAACTGACCGCTCAGACGCCCAGATTATGCAGAGCTGTAATAGCTGCTGATGGTGGACATTTTGACGAATCCAAAATTGAAGTATTTTCTATGTATAAACTGTTTAATAAACTGTTTAGGTAAAAAATATGTTTTTGTGTAGTTGGTGTTGTCCCTTATCAGTGCAACATTATCACAAATTAAAAAGGATTCATGGCAGTACTGTCCAAAACCCCACTTTTCTAGGGCGCTTCCAAACTTTTGGAGGACAGTGTATGTCTTGCACATAAATTGGCAATAAAAAATCTTTGAATCTTTTGAATCTTGGAATGATAGACTTTTAGTTACTTCAACTTGTGACTGTCCACAATCCAAATGAAATCAATCTTGTGGAACTGCAAGCATGACAACAGTTGCTGTTACTGCAGACATATGATATATATACACACATATATATATATATCTCAAGAGGAATAATACAGTATTTTGGGCCATAGTAACAATACTGAACATGATAACAGTATGAATTAGACTGTGATTCAGATAATAACTTCTTAAGATAATAATTTCTCTTCTTCAACTGTTTTCAGGATGAATTTCACTCCACTGCTTTTTCTCTCGTTACTGAGCGTGGTTTTTGCTCTCCCCTGCGGTCCAGCTGGAGACAACAACGCCCATGAGCGCTTTAAGAGAAGACACGTGGTGCCACGAAACTTTGACGTCAACTCGAAAGACGCATGGGAAAAATATATACAGAATCTGAACAAAATGGAGGACCGACCCAACAAACAGCACTTCTTCACCGCCATCGACGAAATAAAGCTCAATGATGTCTGCAGGCAGAAAGGGTTTCGATACGGAGGCCCAAACTCCAACACCTGCCTGAGTGAGAACACCTTCACCGTTTGGGAGGTCACCAGTAAGAAGGACGGTCACGGACGCCTCAAAGTCAGCAGCGTGGATCACTTCGACAACAGACACGTGATTTTGGGCTGCTTGACCATCGACAACGTGTGTTTGCCTAATCATTATGAAGGCATGAGGGACAATATTCCAGATCCAAAGGCTGAAAAATGTCAACCAGCATCATTTTTTTCGTTTTCGCGATGGTGGGAATTGTAGCGTTAACCACTTTAAATTTGAAGGACAAAACTGAAGGAAAAAAGGCCCGGCAGAACATCTACTTTTGTCTTATTATAGTATCGTGTTTCATTTGTGACCCGATCTGCCGTAATGAGTCGGAAGTCGGCGTTCTATTTATTTAGATACGGGCCGATTATGTTGAAAAACTTAAAAAATATCAGTTTTTCCTTTTCGGAGACCAGATTAATTTTGAAGACCTTTTCTTTCATATGAGACCAAAAATGGAAAGTTGCTATTTTTGATGTTTTTCAACATAATCGGCCGGTATCTAAATAAATAGAACGCCGACTTCCAACTCATTACGGCAGATCGGGTCACATTTTATTTTCTAATTTCTGAGGGTAAAACATAGACACTGCTCTACCTTGTGGTTAAAATATATCACTACACCCAGTCCAAATGGTAACATTAATGACCACTAGTAGTGATGTGCAGATGAAGCTTCATGAAGCATTTGCAGTGAGTTTGGCACCACTAGATGACACTCTTGACTTGAAGAAAATGGCACACTTTGTAAAAATGCAACACAATTAATCCTTTTCTTCAAGTCAAGAACGCTATCTAGTGGTGCCTAAACTTACTGCAAATGGTTCATGAAGCTTCATCTGCACATCACTAACCACTACCATATTCTCACTGCTGTTGTGATGGGAGTCACATTTAGACAGCTGAGAATCAAAAGTTATTGGAGTGATTTTTTTTGGTGTGTAATTTGTATTGTCTGGAGTTCACCATCTTAACTACTTTACTAGTGTTTGTGATGAAAATGAATGTGTTTCAGGTAAAATGATGCAGGAAGCTCAGAATGGAACACAGCCGTGTGTAATGCATAAATCATAAATTTATTATAAGTCAACAAAGAACAGACTTGATGGAAACATTAATAAAGTTGTCATGATTACAAACCAGAGTCATGTTTAATGAGAATTCTGATCGTGATTAGTTATTTAATCACTCCCTTATGACAATAAGTTGCTAAAAGGTGCCATTAAACCATCTACTACATGCATTCTATGAAGACTATGACTTATTGAAAGGTTTTTGTAACTTGTACTAATGATTTGTGAAGACAAATGCTTAATTCACTTCAGCATGTATTATAGCTGAATTTGAAAGTAATTTTTGGTACATGAAAGACAGAATAAGATGTTATTTTCACTCCTAATATTAAGGTGGAGATGCTCTTTCGGAGAAGAAGCTGTACACTCAAGAGATCCACAAAACCAAGCTAGCTCTCAAAGTCACACACCTGTCAACATAAAAATGGGGGAAATGAGATGGGAAAAAATCATAAAAGTGACATTTTGTAGCAGGATAAATGTTAGCTGTAACGGTATTAGTTCACTGCATTAGGTTTGAATGAAATGAATGCTTTTAAACATTTTTTTAAACAAAGTTGCAAATCAGAAACTTCAGTTTTTAGAATTTTCATCCTGAGTCATGCTGTCATTATGATGAGAAATATTTTGAAACAACATTTTTCCATGGATAAAACAACATATTGATGAGCTAATGTCACAGATCCACTAGACTGTCCCGAGGTAGCCACCAGAGGCTGCTTATATACAATATTGTTTCTGTCCTGTCTTGTCTTTTGTCTGTCCATCAGTCTTCTCATTTGTTCCACCCTCTTAGTTTCTTATTGGTCAGTTCACCTCAGTTAGCCATCCTTATTAGTGTCAGTAGTTTTGGTTGAGTTGAAGTTCCGTACTGCCTGTTTGTTCAGGTTTTTACAACTCTTTTTCTGTTTAATTTTCAAGTTCTCTTACAAGTGTTTGGTTTGTAAGTGTTTCTTATATAAACTAGTTTTCTTAACTGGAAGTTACCAGTATTTCTTTCAGAGCTTGGTTGCCACTACTGCTGTAATATTCAGTTCCTTTTTAGGATTCGGCTCCCTCCGTCACTCACTAAACTGCTCCGGGTGTGCGAGTCGCTTGAGTCAGTATTACCAAATCTCCAGCTGAATCGCTTGCTTTTCATAGAAGAAAATATATGTGGCTTGTGATGAGAACAAATGCATTTCCAAATAAATGACAGAGTATCAAGACAAGGCTACCAGAGTGGCAAATATTTATCAGTTGGCACTAGAGAAGTTAACCGGTTGTATTCACTCATGACTGTATGTGGTTTGGGGAGCGCTAACCCACGTGTGTGCAATTCATGGGTGCGCTTCCCAAACGCATAGCAACTACGTTACACTACGTTAGTTGCTAATGTACACTATGTTAGTTGCTAATGTACACTATGTTAGTTGCTAATGTACACTATGTTAGTTGCTATCAACTACGCTTTTGGGAAACACACCCCAGATTCGGCTGTATGTTTCAGCTGTAGATTAAATTAACTGGCGAATTCACTCACGACAATGATGAGCTAACCCACAATACAGATTCGACCGTATGTAACACAGACTCTTAAGGAAGTTTATTGACAGATTTACTCATGCATGTCTGTGTTTCGCGCTGCGCTACTGATTCGACTGACATGAGTCCTGTAGTCTACAAAGAGGATTCAGCTCTGTAGGAAGTTGTTAGCATCCCTTATTTGAGTAAGCTGATGCAAACAAATTAAGTTGTGACATTTTTAGCAGCTGTACTTGCTACTATGGCTGTATTGATCTTGTAATGAGTTTGAAATGATTATAAGAGGTATGTACATGAAGGGCTTTATATTTTAGTCATGGTGTAGTAAGGATTCAGGTTAATAGAGACCTCAAATTCGTGACTCGTGAGGTCTCTTATGGATCTGGGTGATTAACCTGGGCGAGTCATGAATCACCCCGTTCTAGTCGCTACATATCGACTGTTCTTATTCTAAATTAAGACCATTACCGGGATTTGCGTGTTTTAGTTGTGATAAAGGAGGTTTAAAGTATTTATTCTGAGTGAGGTTTGATGGTGTTTATAATATAAAGTGCACACATGTTGATGTTCATGTTTTGCAATAAGGATTTTAGCCGCTAATGCTAACTGCTAGCAGATGCCTCGCTAGATACAGAGGAATCAGTTTGGTTGTAATGTGATGCTGGAGGATTCATGTGTAATATTGTTCATGTGAGGTTAAGACAGTGTCTAGATATATTTATATGCATATATAACTTAATGAGAATTATAAGTTGTTAACGAATATAATTTAGATTTGATGCCAAGAATGATTAATATGCTACAGTGTAAAGTTTATATAGAACTTTTACTGATCCTTTTATCATTTTCATGATTGTTTATTAAACACATTTTCTTTCTTCATTTCTTTCTTACAGCCTCACAAGTACATATACATGTATGTGTATCTAATTTGTCTTGTGAACTGAGCATAATATGGAGGTAACGTGGAGTCAGCTGGAGTGTTTTTGGGGGAGTGTGTGTTCACCTCTGCTGAAGGCAGTCTGGATGAAGGGACCCACGGAGATGGAGGAACTGTCGTGGGGTTCGAGAGCCCTGCGGTGCCTGCGGTGGTGTCCTCCATAACAGTTCTGCATGATGAAAAATAAAAACAAGGCTGTGGCTGGTGGTGGTGCTGCAGCGGTGAGACAGTGAGCTACAGACCAAGAGCTTTAAAAAGCTGATGGAAAATGAGGGAGCTCTGGATAAATGTCTGATAAATATTTGAACTATTTGTCATCTTAATTTTCTGTATTTATACTGAAATACAAAAGGCCATGATCTTCAGTCTCATACGCAATATGGCTACCAAAACTAACTGATATAATTATGGTAGTAGATTTGACACCATAGAGGCTTCACCCACCCTGGCATGAAATAAGTCATTTAAGGCTACGTTCACACTGCCAGCCACATCGTTCAATTCCGATTTTTTGCTCAGATCGGATTTGTCTATCTTGACAATTTAAATTCATAACTACAAGTGACCTGTATCTGACTGTAATGTGAGCGCATCAGTTCTCCGAAACGTCACGCATGTGCACATTGATACGTTTTTACATGGGTCAACTGCGTCACCAACAGCAAAAAACGTCACATCTGTGGGACGACTCATGGCATTAAAAATGGAGGCGTTAGTAGCTCACGCATGTATCGCACTTTGCTCTGGAGGACGACAAACAGTGAATCAGCTGGACATGAGCAGGTCGAAAAGGAGAAGAAAGTCAGGCGGCTAGCTTTTTCTGTTATCGCAGCTCTCCTCCATTTTTACCTTCCCGCGCTGCCGGTGCAGGCTGATGATGTCAGCGCATGCGTATAAGCAAAAAGCCACATGAAGTCCGATCTGAGCGTTCACATTGAGGTCGCATGGCCGCAAATCGGATACGTATGCGATTTAGTACCACATATGAAAGTGACACAAATCTGATTTGAAAAGATCAGATTTGCGTGTCTACACAGCCCTGAAGAGATCAGATCTGTGTCACATTAAGGCAAAAAATCCGATTTGAGTCACTTCAGCATGGCAGTGTGAACGTAGCCTAAGTCACCTGAGTCTCAGAACCACAGACAGAACAGAATGGACAGAATATTCACGGGACAGTCTCCATGGGGTAGCTCAAGGTTTAGAGCTGTGGTCACTGCCTTATGTTACCCTTTTAATTCCAGCACCATGTTGCTGTGTTTCTGAACTCACAGTTGCGCAGTTGTTGTTCTGGATAAGGCAGAGCTGGATGGTGCAGTGCAGGAAAACCATTTGGTGGTCATCGTTGTTGAAGGCAAACATGTCGAAGGAGAAGCTGCTGTTGGTGGAGACACCGTTCTGGAGAACTTTCACCGTCTTGTCTTCCGGATTTGGGCACCTGAAGGGTAGAAGATACCAACACATGTAGATGTGGACGAAAGGCATGTTATGCGCAACACACTTTATAATCAACATAAATGAGATATGAAAGAAATCTGTAGACTTAGAACACCATAACAGAGCTTCTTTGGGATTTTATGATATTTTGGTTATGATGAGCCAATGTAATGTTGTGGGTGCGGCATATTTTGGGCAATACAGTTGCCATTAACCTTCAGCAATGCTGCCACCAATTTGCAGCAAGGTCATATTTTCACATGCAAATTCTGCCAAAAATATCCAGGGATGAGTGTTTGGGCCTCTAATAGTAGAAGAAAAATACTATGTACATACGCCTTTTCGTAATAGTAAATAAATAACTGTAAAAATAAAGTGCAAAAACAAAATGGCCTTGAGTTGTGTTTTGTGTTTTTTTGTACTTTGAGGTGATGAGATCCCAGCGTATGGTGTAGTCCTGATTGCTGACCGGCGTGGCCCAACACGAGTCGATGACGGCTGAGATCTGACGACTGTCCACACCGGAAATAAATACTCCTACATAGATCTTCTGGTTGACCTCTATGCTGTTGTTGTTGTTGTATGGGTGGGAGAAGTCAGCGTCCATGTAGGGAATCATCCTCACCTGGTAGAGACCCTGACCTCCGGGGATTACTTTGTGAATCACGCTGTGGAATTTTAATAAAGCAATATATTATACAATGAGTATCAGTGTCAACATGTTAGTGATTCAATAACAACCCCCCAAAATAGAGCTTATTTCATTTTACAGCATTAATAAGAACTGTAAGGTCAGAACATTGGGACTCATTCACCAAACGCTCTAAAGTAGAAATGTCTTCTTAAAACCAAGTCACGCAGTTTCTCTTTTTTGAGATTTGTTCTTAGGTAAAAACAAATACTATTAACAGTGCAGAGATCCCCATGCTTGTTTGTCCTACACATTAGTTTTTTGGTTTTTCTACAGTCATACAGTTGTATAATATTATAGATTAAAGATCCTTTATTTGGCACATTTATAGTTATATACAATATATATAATATTACAGTAATATATACAATTATAACATGTGGTGAAATCCACCCTAATTGGTTCCTAGACTGTTCAAAATAAAATATTAACAGAAATGAACAGCATAAGTTAATTTAAATGGAGATTAACAAATTTACTATTAAATGTATTTACTTGTTACAAGATTTAAATCGTACTACTTATTCTTAATCAGTGTTGATAATTAATTAACTGTATTTGTATTGTAGGTACGTGTTTTGTATATGTGATTGGCCAAGAAGTGGAAAGGAAGACATCTGCTGGTGATTGTGTATTCTCACACTTCATGCCAGGACACCACAGCTTGCCAGGTGGACTGTTCCATAAGAACCTCTCCTTCCCTTAGACAACTGTTTGACTCCCTTAATGCTGAAACGTGTAGGTGTTATTTTACAAATATTTTACAAATGGTAAAATGAGAGTGTCTTGGAGTTGTTTTTGGTTTTTTAAACAATTTTAGAACTGAACTTTTACATCTAATGATCTTCATATATTTTTAGGGTGGTTATTTGTAGAGCACATCGCCATAATGTCTTTTGTTAAAACATACCACTAAAATTGAACTGAATTGAATTTGTCATGTCAATGCCTGCAGCAAAGTTAGGAGGCTGGAGCACAAATGCATAAAATCTTTTCTTTATTTAAAACAAAACAGAGGCACGATGCCCAAAATGAAACAAAAAATACTAGTCTTCTCTCAGATAATTTTCTGTTAACGTCGGTCTCTTTTATGAGTTATTGTGGGGTATTTAAACATATTAATAAACTACAACAAAAAACTTTTAATTTAGGTGGTCAGGGAAATTTATCATTAGAAGGAAGAACTTGCCAAAAATTGGCAGTGCAAGAAGATGTCATGAACCCCACGTAGATGTTTCTTAGGACCTCAGTTAAGAAGACAAAGATTAAAGAAGAATGATGATTAAGGCTTGATGTGATTCAGTGCCAATAATTGATAGAAGTGAAAATGACAGATATATCAGAAGTAAAGCCCACCTCTGATAAGGTTTGAACTTGGCGTCCATGGTGAGTATCTGTGAGATCTGGTAAACGCAGGAGAATTGCAGGACCAGCTTTTGTTTTCTGTTAATGGGACCTACAGAGAAGTCGTTTTCTGCCTGGATAGAGTTATTGTAGATGATGTGTGTCCCATTGCTCTGGAAAAATCAATTTTGTAGTTACAGTTATGATCAAGTGAAAATATAATACAAGTCAAAAAACAGAGCTCTGTACTTTTATCTATAACTTTGGCAAATGTTGACTGACTTTTTCTATTTTTTTCAAGGTTGTATTTAGAATTAAATTTGCAACACATTGATTATCATATTGCCCATCATACCTTAATTGTGTAGCTATCATATTTCAAAAATTGTAAGTTTTGGGCAAACAGTTGCCATTAACCTTTGGCAATGTTGCCACAAATTTGCAGCAAGGTCATATTTTCACATGCAAATTAGGTTTGTGGCAAACTTGTGGTGGACTTCCAGCAAACTTTGTGGAAAACTTATGCGCCTGGTGAATTTATTACCAAAAGTTCACTACAAGGTTGCCATTACTGGAACATTGTTTTGGCAAATACATTTGCCATTAGTGGCTGACAATTGCTAACTTGTGGTAACATATTCTGACAAACTCCACTGCTTGCCACAAATTAACCACTATTGTGCTGCCAGGGATAAGCATGAAACCAAAATTTCATAAAAATGTGGCAACCTTGGTGCTGTTTACCCTCCTCGCAACTAAGAGTGCTGTAGAGACATGGTTACGTTTCTCAAACATTTCAGGTTTGTTAATATATAAAAACTGAGAAAGAACAAAGACAATGCAAAGCATTACCAAGTTAGTCGTGTACCAAAAGTTCCACTGTCTGTATTGTATCTGTATTTCTGGATTTTTGACTGACACTGTTTCTAGCCTTTTGCTTTTACATTTTGGCTGACGGTTTTCTGACGTCTGCTTTTAATTTTTAACCGTTAGATTTTACCCTTTTTGCTTTGATTGCTCAGACTGCTCTTGAAGTTCTCTAGCCTGTGTCTTACAACAACGATTTTGGGTTTCTGATGTCACCACTGTTTGATGGCAAGAGACTTAGTTTTACGCTTTTCTCACTCCCAACGTTCTTTACACTTGAGAATTGGATGCAACATACACTCTGAAATCCTGGGGAACAGTGGCAGATACTTTGTGCACAGCGTACATTCTCCAAGAATGGCTATGAACTCACATTCAAGGATGCAGTGAGAAACCATCTATCCCGGGAAACTTTAGAGTAGCCAGTCAACCTAACTGTGCTTTTGGATAGTAGGAGGAAATTGGAGCACCAGAAGAAAGCCGACGTAGACACAGGGAGAGCACACAAACTCCATACACAAAGACCCTACGCCCGACAAAGGGAATTCGGGACATTCTTGCTGTGAGGCAACAATTCTAACAATTATGCCACCATGCTGCCCAGTTACAGAAGCTAATTGTTGTTAACGAGGCGATCGAACAGTGAATTTGGCAAATTTGTTATTGTGACCTGGTGAAAGGGGAGCATTTTGAACATGCTTTGTACATTGTAATTGCAAAGTAATAATAATAATAATAATAATAATAATAATAATATACTACATTTAATATACTACATAATATACTACATTTAACTACATTTAACTTTATTTAACTTTATGTTCCTTATGTTCCTTATTGTATAATATATAGTTTTATTTTTGTCCTGTTACCCCCCCAGCCTTATTTAAGTTAGTATTTATGTTTGTAAGTTTGTATTATGCCTCTATCTTCTCTTGTCTAATGCACAGTTAAAAAGAGCGGATCAGATACACATTTCACTGCTTGTTGTACCTGTATAACTTGCACGTGACAAATAAAGAATCTTGGAATAATATATCGAAAAGATAATTGTTGAAATTGGTCATTAATGTGATCATTGTCATTTCACAAGGTTTGCAGCTACTGTACACATGTAAGGTGTGGCGGATGATCTAATAATCACATTGTTGCAAATTCTGATTTTGAACTCGACAGTGTTATTTTCACATGGGAAAAGTGGGTGTACCATGAGGTTGGTGCCACAGATGTTGTTGTCAAGTATCGGAAGTGAACAAGACTCTTCCATTTTCAACTGTTCCTCTGCAGCTGGGGTCACTCAGGTGCAGGGCTTGAGCAGGGAAACCGGCTTCCAGCAGCTGACATCGGGACAGAGACATGGAGCCAGTGCTGCTCTCACAAAATTCAATTGAGTCTGGCACAAGAACAAGCGGGAGGACACAGGGTTAGGTAAGTGAGGTGAGCTTTGGGGTAAGTTAGGAATAGCTAAACTACAAGTTTAGCAACATTTCTGATAGCTTATCAACAGTAGCAAAGCTACATTGAAAATTGGTATAGCTTTTAAAAGCAGTAACTTTTTACATTTTGGGACTTTTGCAGTTGAAGTGCAGAAACTAATATATTAAAACAGACCTTGTAGGATCTTAGATACTATTAACCAGAAGTAGCTTGTAGTTTCTGAAAATCCTGGTGCTTAAAAAGTGCTTCCCCTAACACTGTGTCAGGAGTATGGATGGATGGTTCTACCTGTAAGTCTCTGTTGGATTCTGTAGCGACCTCTTTCCTGCAGTAGTAAGTGCCGTAAAACTCCGTTCTTTTCATCGCAGTGCTCATCCTTAGTGCAGTTCAGCTGCTCACAGGCGGTTAAGCAGGATGAAAATCTGCTACAGAGAGAGAAAAGAGAGAGACAGAAGAAATGACATCAGAATGAGAAAAGGAACATTGTTATTGCCTCTAAACATTGGTTCCCAAAAGACCACTAACAATGTGACAGACAGACAGAAAAAATATATACCGACAGATAAACAGAAAGACTAACTGGTAGACAGATAGGCAGACAAAGGAAAGACAATGTGATAGAAAATCTTTTGTCTGTCTGTTTTCTTTCTGCCAGTCAGACAGAGGGACAGACAACTAGACACAGAGAAAGACAGAAACAGACTGACTCTAACGGAAGATTGGACAGACTGATGGATGGAAACAATGGCAGATGAAAAAAGACAGACAGACAGGAGAGACAGGCAATTATCTGTGATAAAAAGATAGAAAGATGATAGAAAATGGCAAGCATACAGCGCAGACAAAAGGCTGATAGAAAGACAGGCCGACAGAAAGACTGACTAATTAAAAGACAGATACACATACTGAAAGACAAGCAGGGTGACAGACTGACAGACAAATGGAGAGATAGACAGATGGACTTCGGTAGTCGGATAAAATAGACAGATACAGAGCAGACTGAAAGAGAAACAGGGCATACAGACTGGACAGAGAGATGGACCAGACAGACAGGCTATCTTGCCATCATGAGCTGTAACAAACCTGCAGTGGTTTCTCCTAGATCAGCACTGTCAGCTGGAAATATTGTTTCTGCAGTTAGGAAGTTACAAAATAGCCACCTCAAATACTGCATCAGTTAAGGAGGACGATGATGATGATGATGATGATGATGATGACAGACAGATCTGACAGTTGTAAAGACAGAAGAACAGACTTAAGAACAATAAGAAACTAATGGAAAGAAAGAGGACAAGCATACAGAGGGACAGACTGACTATTGTGAGAGACAGGCTGGACAGATGACTGGGTAGCCTGACTTATACACAGATACAGACAGACTGAAAGAGCAAACAGGACAGAGACTGACAGACTGGGTGGTAAGACAGACAGATGACTGGTGGTGACAGGACAGGCTATCTTGCCATCATGAGCTGTAACACACCTGCAGTGGTTTCTCCCAGTAGAGATCAGCACCGTCATTGAACAGTTGTTTCTGTGTTAGAAATTACAAAAAAATAATTCTCAATACTGTATATCGTCATGATGATGACAATGATGATGATGATGATGATGATGATGATGATGATGACAACAGACAGAGGAGTAGACAGACTGACAATTGTACAGACAGAAGAACAGAGTTATAAACTGATGGAAATAAAGATGGAAAAGCAAACAGAGGGATAGACTGACTGATAGAACACAGGCTGGGATAGTTGGACTGGTAGTCTGACTAATACAAAGATACAGACAGACTGAAAGACAATCAGGCAGACAGACTGACTTGATTGGTAGCAGATAGACAGATGGATTGGTAGACAGACAAACTATCTGCCATCATGAGCTGTAACATCTGCAGTGGTTTCTCCCAGTAGATCAGCACTGTCAGCTGGAACAGTTGTTTCTGCAGTTAGAAGATACAAAAGAAAAAAAACACAAATACTCGTATATCAGCCATGACGACGATGATGATGATGATTTATGATGATGACAGACAGACTGATAGATGACTGACAGTTGTAGACCAAGAACAGAGTAAGAAACTAATGGAAGGAAAGACGGAAAAGCATACAGAGGGACAGTCTGACTAATAGAGAGACAGGTGCTGACAGATGGACTGGTAGTCTGACTTATACAGACAGACTGAAAGACAAAGAGGGACAGAGACTGACAGATTGGTGGTAAGATAGACAGATGGACTGGTAGACAGACAGGCGATCTTGCCCTCATGACCTGTAACACACCTGCAGTGGTTTCCTCCCAGTAGATCAGCACTGGCCAGCTGAACAGTTGTTTCTGCAGTTAGAAGCTACAAAAGAAAAACTTCAAGCACTGTACACCAGTCATGAGGATGATGATGGATAACAGACAGACAGGACTGGTGAGACAGACCTAAGGTGGTACACAGACAGAAGAACAGAGTTATAAACTGATGGAAAGAAAGATAGACAATTATACACAGGACAGACTGACTAATAGAAAGACAGGCTGAAGATGGATACTGTATGTCAGCCATGATGATGATGATGATGATGGTGATGACAATGATGTTGGATGACAGTGACAATGATGAGACGATGATGATGATGATGAGAGACAGACTGGTAGACAGACCAACAGTTGTACAGACAGGAAGAAAGTAGAAGGAACGAAGATAAACAAGCATACAGAGTGGGAAAAGCCTGAGGATAGAGAGAGGCAGGCTGGACAGATGGACTGGGTAGTCTGACCAATACAAAGATAGACAGACCGAAACACGGGCCAGGGACAGAGACTGACAGACTGGTGGAAGATAGAAAGATGGATCAAGCAGACAGGCTATCTTGCCATCATGAGCTGTAACACACCCGTGGTTTCTCCCAGTAGATCATCACTGTCAGCCGGGGAACAGTTGTTTTGCAGGTAGAAGATAATAAAAAACAATTCTCAAATACTGTATATCAGTCATGATGATGATGATGGTGACAATGACAATGATGATGACGATGATGATGATGATGACAGACAGACTGGTAGATAGACCCACAGCTGTACAGACAGAAGAACAAAACTTATAAAACTGTTGGAAAGAAAGATAGACAAATTATACAGAGGGACAGACTGACTAATAGAAAGACAGGCTGAAAGATGGACTGGGTAGTTCAATTAATAGATAGATGCAGACAGACTGAAAGACAAACAGGCAGACAGACTAACAGATTGGTGCAAACATAGTGACAAATGATGCTAGACAGAGACAGGCTATCTTTAAGAATATGAGCTGTAACACACCTGCAGTGGTTTCCTCCCAGGAGATCAGCACTGTCAGCTGGAGCAGTTGTTCCTGCAGGTAGAAGTTACAAAACAAACAAACAAACAAACACTAAATACTGTATATCAGTATTGACGATTTACAACAATGATGATAATGATGATGATGATGATGATTATGATGATGATGATGATGGTGATGATTATGACAGACAGACTGGTAGACAGAACGACAGTTGTACAGACCAAAAAACAAAGCAGGAACTGGGCTGGAAAGAAAGATGGACAAGCATATAGAGGGCTGGTGATTAACTGACAGAAAGACAGGCTGGATACAGATGGACTGGGTATTCTGCATTATAGACAGATACACAGATTGAATGACAAGCCCAGGCAGACAGACTGACAGACTGGATAAGATAGACAGATGGACCAGAGCCAGACAGGCTAAGTGCTGCCATCATGAGCTGTAACACACCTGCAGTGGTTTCTCCCAGTAGATCAGCACTGTCAACTGGAGCAGTTGTTTCTGCAGTTAGAAGTTACAAAAGGAGAAAAACACAAACACTGTATATCAGTCATGACCATGACGATGATGATGATGATGATGATGATGATGATGATGATGACAGACAGCCTGATAGACCGACGGACAGTTGTACAGAAAGAAGAACAGTTAGAAATGAATGGAAAAAAGATGGACAAGCATCTAGAGAAACAGACTAACCATTAGAGAGACAGGCTGGACAGATGGACTGGTAGCCTGACTTATACACAGATACAGACAGACTGAAAGACAAAGAGGATGAGACTGACAGATTGGTGGTAAGATAGACAGATGGACTGGTAGACAGACAGGCTATCTTGCCATCATGAGCTGTAACACACCTGCCGTGGTTTCTTCCAGGAGATCAGCACTGTCAGCTGGAACAGTTGTTTCTGCAGTTAGAAGTTACAAAAATAATTCTCAAATACTGTATATTAGTCATGATGGTGATGATGATGATGATGATGATGATGACAATGATGATAACGATGATGATAACGATGATGATGGTGAAAATAGACAGACTGGTAGACTGACGGACAATTGTACAGACAGAAGAACAGAGTTATAAACTGATGGAAAGCTAAAGATGGACAAGCATACAGAGGAAGACTGACTGATAGAAAGACAGGCTGACAGATGTGGACTGGTAGTCTGACTAATACAAAGATACAGACAGACTGGAAGGACAATCAGGCAGACAGATTGGACTATGACTGAAAGTAAAATAGACAGATGGACTGGTAGACAGACAGGCTATCTTGCTATCATGAGCTGTAACACACCTGCAGTGGTTTCTCCCAGTAGATCAGCACTGTCAGCTGGAACAGTTGTTTCTGCAGTTAGAAGCGCAAAAAGATAAATCTCAAATACTGTATATATCAGCCAAGATGATGATAATGGATATGATTATGATGATGATGATGATGATGACGCATAGATGGACTGGTAGACAGAGCAACAGTTGTGCAGAGATGAAGAACAGAGTTATGAACTGATGAATGAAAGATAAACAAGCATACAGAGGGATAGACTGACTGAGGAGAGGGCAGGCTGGCTAGATGTGGACTGTAGTCTGACTACTACAAAGATAAGGAAGACAGACCGAACGGCTAAACAGGACAGAGACTGACAGACTGGTGGTAAGATAGAAAGATGGACTGGCAGACAGGCTATCTTGCCATCATGAGCTGTAACACACCTGCAGTGGTTTCTCCCAGTAGATCATCACTGTCAGCTGGAACAGTTGTTTCTGCAGTTAGAAGTTACAAAAAGATAAATCTCAAATACTGTATATCAGTCATGATGATGATAATGATGATGATGACAATGATGATGACAATGATGATAACGATGATGATGGTGAAAAGAGACAGACTGGTAGACCGATGGACAATTGTAGTTGCGACAGAAGAACAGAGTTATAAAACTGATGGAAAGAAAGATGGACAAGCATACAGAGGGAAAGACTGACTGATAGGAAAGACAGGCTGATGATGGGACTGGTAGTCTGACTATCACAAAGATACAGACAGACTGAAGGGACAATCAGGCAGACAGAGATTGACAGACTGAAAGCAAAATAGACAGATGGACTGGTGAGACAGACAGGCTATTCTGCCATCATGAGCTGTAACACACCCGTGGTTTCTCCCAGTAGATCAGCAAGCAATTGCCGCTGAAACAGTTGTTTCTGCAGTTAGAAGTTACAAAAAAGATAAATCTCAAATACTGTATATCAGTCACATGATGTATAATGATGATGATAATGATGATGATGTGATGATGATGATGATGATGACGGCAGATGGACTGGTAGACAGAGCAACAGTTGTGCAGACAGAAGAACAGAGTTATGAACTGATGGAATGAAAGATAAACAAGCATACAGAGGGATAGACTGACAGAGAGGCAGGCTGATGAGTGATGACTGTAGTCTGACTAATACAAAGATACAGACAGACTGAACGACAAACAGGGACAGAGACTGACAGACTGGTGGTAAGATAGAAAGATGGACTGGCAGACAGTATTAATTCTTGCCATCATGAGCTGCAACACACCTGCAGTGGTTTCTTCCCAGTAGATCATCACTGTCAGCTGGAACAGTTGTTTCAGGTAGAAGTTACAAAAACAATTCTCAAATACTCTGCATATTAGTCATGATGATGATAATGATGATGATGACAATGATGATGACAATGATGATAACGATGACATGGTGAAAAAGAGACAGACTGGTAGACCGACGGATAACAAAATAGACAGGAAGAACAGAGCTATAAAATCATGGAAAGAAAAGATGGACAAGCATAGAGGGAAAGACTGACTGATAGAAAAGACAGGCTGACAGATGGACTGGTAGTCTGACTAATATAAAGATATGTACAGACTGAAGGACAACTAGGCAGACAGATTGACAGACTGAAAGTAAAAATAGACAGATGGACTGGTAGACAGACAGGCTAGATCTTGCCACTATGAGCTGTAACACACCTGCAGTGGTTTCTCCCAGATCAGCACTGCCGCTGAACAGTTGTTTCTGCAGGTAGAAGTTACAAAAAACAATTTCAACACTGTATATTAGTCAAAGATAGATGATGACAATGACGAGGATGATGATGATGATGGACATGATGATGACAGACAGACTGGTAGACAGACCTATTGTGTTGTACAGACAGAAGAACAAACTTATAAACTGGATGGAAAGAAAGATAGACAATTATACAGAGGGAGAGACTGAATAATAGAAAGACAGGCTAGACAGATGGACTGGTAGTCTGACTAATAGACAGATGCAGACAGACTGAAAGACAAGAGGCAGACAGCCTAACAGATCGAAGCACATAGACAGATGGGACTAGTAAGATGATGGTGCTATCTCGCCATCATGAGCTGTAACACACCTGTGCAGTGGTTTCTCCCAGGAGATCAGCACTGTCAGCTGGAGCAGTTGTTCCTGCAGGTAGAAGCTACAAAAAACAAAACAAACAAACAAACACGCACGTAGGTACCAGTACGAGACTTGATAATGGCAATGATGATGATGATGATGGTGATAAATATGACAGACAGCCTGGTAGACAGACCAGCTGTAAGACAAAAACCCAAAGTTATAAACTGATGCAAGAAAGATGGACAAGCATATAGAGGGACAGATTAACAGACAGAAAGACAGGGCTGGACAGATGGACTGTATTCCTGTATTATAGACAGATACAGACAGATTGAACGGCAAAATGGGCAGATAGGACCGGCAGGACTGGGTGACAAGATAGGACAGATGGACTGGTAGACAGAAGAGCTGGCGTTGCCACTGCTTAGCTGTAAACACACCTGCAGTGGTTTCTCCCAGTAGATCATCACTGCCAGCTGGGAGGCAGCGTTTCTGCAGTTAGAAGTTACAAAAGGAAAAAAAACACAAATACTGTATATCAGTCATGACCATGACAATGACGATGATGATGATGATGATGACAGACAGCCTGATAGACAGACCAACAGTTGTACAGACAGAAGAACAAAGTTAGAAACTAATAGAAAAAAAAGATAGATACATTCAGAGGGATTAGACTGACTGATAGAAAGACAGGTTTATCGTTTGGACTGGTAGTCTGACTAATGGTCAGGATGCAGAAAGACTGAAAGACAAATCAGGCAGACAGACTGACAGATTGGTGTAGATAGACAGGATGGACTGGTAGACAGACAGGCTAGTGTTGCCATCATGAGCCAACACACCTGTAGTGGTTTCTCCCAGTAGACTAGAACTGTCAGCTGGAACAGTTGATTCTGCAAAGCAAGTTTCAAAAATAATTCCCAAATACTGTATATTAGTCAAGATGATGATGATGATGTCAACAGACAGACTGATAGACTGACGGACAATTGTACAGACAGAAGCAGTAGAGTTAGAAACCAATGGAAAGAAAGATGTACAAGCATACAGAGAGACAGACTATCTAAGAGAGACAGGCTGAGAGATGGGACCTGGTAGTCTGATTTTATACAGATACAGACAGATTGAAAGACAAACAGGGACAGAAACTGACAGACTGGTGGTAAGATAGACAGATGGACTGGTAGACAGACAGGCTATCTTGCCATCATGAGCTGTAACACACCTGCCGGTTTCTTTCCAGGAGATCAGCACTGTCAGCTGGAACAGTTGTTTCTGCAGTTAGAAGTTACAAAAAATAATTCTCAAATACTGTATATTAGTCATGATGGTGATGATGATGATGATGATGACAATGATGATAACGATGATGATAACGATGATGATGGTGAAAATAGACAGACTGGTAGATCAAGACGGACAATTGCACAGACAGAAGAACAGAGTTATAAACTGATGGAAATAAAGATGGACAAGCATACAGAGGGAAAGACTGACTGATAGAAAGACAGGCTGGACAGATGGACTGGTAGTCTGACCAATACAAAGATACAGACAGACTGGAAGGACAACGGCAGACAGATTGACAGACTGGAAAGTAAAATAGACAGATGGACTGGGTAGACAGAGACAGGCTATCTTGCTATCATGAGTTGCAAAATACACCTGCAGTGGTTTCTCCCAGTAGAGAAAAGCACTGTCAAAGGAATATCAGTTGTTTCTGCAGTTAGAAGTTAGCAAAAAGATAAATCTCAAATACTCGTATATCAGTCATGATGATGATAATGATGATTATGATGATGATGATGATGATGATGATGATGATGATGATGATGATGACGACAGATGGACTGGTAGACAGAGCAACAGTTGTGCGGACAGAAGAACAGAGTTATGAACTGATGGAATGAAAGATAAACAAGTGACATGAGGGATAGACTGACTGGATAGAGAGGCATGGGACAGATGGACTGATAGTCCGACTAATACAAAGATACAGACAGACTGAACGACAAACAGGACAGAGACTGACAGACTGGTGGTAAGATAGAAAGATGACTGGCAGACAGAAGCTATCTTAAGCATCATGAGCTGCAAATTAGCACCCGGCCGGTGAAGGTTTCTTCCAGGAGATCAGCACTGTCAGCTGAACAGTTGTTTCTGCAGTTAGAAGTTACAAAAAATAATTCTCAAATACTGTATATATTAGGCTGCGATGATGATGATGATGATGACAATGATGATAACGATGATGATAACGATGATGATGGTGAAAATAGACAGACTGGTAGACTGACGGACAATTGTACAGACAGAAGAACAGAGTTATAAACTGATGGAAAGAGATGGATACATACAGAGGGAAAGACCACTGATAGAAAGACAGGCTGGACAGATGGACTGGTAGTCTGACTAATACAAAAGATACAGACAGACTGAAGTGACACAATCAGGCAGACAGATTGACAGACTGAAAGTAAAATAGACAGATGGACTGGTAGACAGACAGGCTATCTTGCTATCATGAGCTGTAACACACCTGCAGTGGTTTCTCCTAGGACCAAAGCACTGTCAGCTGGAACAGTTGTTTCTGCAGTTAGAAGTTACAAAAAGATAAATCTCAAATACTGTATATCAGTCATGATGATGATAATGATGATGATAATGATGATGATGATGATGATGATGATGATGACGACAGATGGACTGCTAGACAGAGCAACAGTTGTGTAGACAGAAGAACAGAGTTAAGGAACTGATGGAATGGCATAAACAAGCATACAGAGGGATAGGACTGACTGATAGAGAGGCAGGCTGACAGATGGGACTGGTAGTCTGACTAATACAAAGATACAGACAGACTGAACGACAAACAGGGCTAAGAGACTGACAGACTGCGGTAAAAAGATAGGAAAGATGGACTGCAGACAGGCTATCTTGCCATCAAGAGCTGTAACACCTGCAGTGGTTTTCCCAGTAGATCATCACTGCCGGAACAGCTGTTTCTGCAGGTAGAAGCAAAAAACACACCAAATACTGTATATTACGATGATGATAATGATGATTATGAAAAATGATGATGACAATGATGATGACGATAATGATGATGAAAAGAGACAGACTGGTAGACCGACTAATAATTGTACAGACAGAAGAACAGAGTTATAAAACTGATGGAAAGAAAAAGAGGACAAGCATACAGAGGGAAAGACTGACTGATAGAAAGACAGGAAGGATAGATGGACTGGTAGTCTGACCAATATAAAGATACAGACAGACTGAAGGACAATCAGGCAGATGATTGACAGACTGAAAGTAAAATAGACAGATGGACTGGTAGACAGACAGGCTATCTTGCCATTTGAGCTGTAACACACTCCAGTGGTTTCTCCCAGTAGATCAGCACTGTCAGCTGAAAACAGTTGTTTCTGCAGGTAGAAGTTGCCAAATTCCTAAATACTGTATATTAGTCATGATGATGATGACAATGACGATGATGATGATGATGATGACAGACAGACTGGTAGACAGACCGACAGTTGTACAGACAGAAGAACAAACTTATAAACTGATGGAAAGAAAGATAGACAATTATACAGAGGAGAGACTGAATACTAGAAAGACAGGCTAGACAGATGGAATGGGTAGTCTGACTAATAGACAGATGCAGACAGATTGAAAAGACAAACAGGCAGACAGCCTAACAGATCGGTGCTAACATAGACAGATGGACTAGTAGACAGACAGGCTATCTCGCCATCATGAGCTGTAACACACCTGCAGTGGTTTCTCCCAGGAGATCAGCACTGTCAGCTGGAGCAGTTGTTCCTGCAGGTAGAAGTTACAAAAACAAAACAAACAAACAAACACTCAAATACTGTATACCAGTAATGACGACAATGGCAATGATGATGTGATGATGGTGATGTATTATGACAGACAGCCTGTAGACAGACCGGCGAAGCTGTGCCAGACAAAAACCCAAAGTTATAAACTGATGGAAAGAAAGATGGAATAAGCATATAGAGGGACAGATTAACAGACAGAAAGAGACAGAAGGACAGATGGAGTGGTATTCTGCATTATAGAGCAGATACAGATTGGAACGCACAAACAGGCAGAGACAGACTGACAGACTGGTGATAAGATAGACAGATGGACTGGTAGACAGACAGGCTATGTTGCCATCATGAGCTGTAACACACCTGCAGTGGTTTCTCCCAGTAGATCAGCACTGTCAGCTGGAGCAGTTGTTTCTGCAGTTAGAAGTTACAAAAGGAAAAAAAACAAATATTGTGAGCATCAGTCATGACCATGATAATGACGATGATGATGATGATGATGACAGACAGCCTGATAGACAGACCAACAGTTGTACAGACAGAAGAACAAAAGTTAGAAACCACAGGAAAAGATAGACAAGCATTCAGAGGATTAGACTGACTGATAGAAAGACAGGCTGGACTGTTGGACTGGCAGTCTGACCACAGACAGATGCAGAAAGATTGAAAGACAAATCAGGCAGATAGACTGGACAGATTGGTGGTAAGATAGACAGATGGACTGGTAGATGGTGACAGGCTATGTTGCCATCATGAGCTGTAACACACCTGTAGTGGTTTCTCCCCAGTAGATCAGAACTTCAAGTCAGCTGGAACAGTTGATTCTGCAGAAAGAAGTTTCCAGTGCAATTCTCAAATACTGCATTAGTCATGATGTAGATGATGATGATGTCAACAGGACAGACTGATAGACTGACTTGACAATTGTACAGATGAAGAACAGGAGTTAGAAACTACTTGAGAAAGATGTACAAGCATACAGGAGAGACAGACTATCTAAAGAGACAGGGCTGACAGATGGACTGGTAGTCTGACTTATACACAGATACAGACAGATTGAAAGACAAACAGGGACAGAAACTGACAGACTGGTGGTATGATAGACAGATGAACTGGTAGACAGACAGGCTATCTTGCCATCATGAGCTGTAACACACCTGCAGTGGTTTCTCCCAGTAGATCAGCACTGTCAGCTGGAACAGTTGTCTCTGGTGCAGTTAGAAGTTACAAAAAGGAGAAAACACAAACACTGTATATCAGCTTCATGACCATGATGATGATGATGATGATGATGATGATGACAGACAGACTGATAGACAGACTGACCGTGGTACAGAAAGAAGATCAAAGTTAGAAATTAATGGAAAAAAAGATGGACAAGCATTCAGAGGGACAGACTAACTAATAGAGAGACAGCTGAATGAGATGGACTGTGTCTGACTTATACACAGATACAGACAGACTGAAAGACAAACAGGGACAGAGACTGACAGATTGGTGGCAGATAGACAGATGGACTGATAGATACAGACAGGCTATCTTGCCATCATGAGCTGTAACACACCTGCAGTGGTTTTCCCCGAGATCAGCACTGTCAGCTGGAGCAGTTGTTTCTGCAGTTAGAATATAAAAAATAATCCCTCAAATACTGTATATTAGTCATGATTATGATGATGATGATGATGATGATTACGATGACGACGAGGATAATGATGATGATGATGATGATGATGACAAGAGACAGACTGGTAGACCTGACGGACAATTTGCAAGTAGTGACAGAAGAACAGAGTTATAAACTGATGAAAGACAGATGGACAAGCATACAGAGGGACAGATCAACTGACAAAAAGACAGACTGACAGATGGACTGGTGTTCTGCATTATAGAACAGATATGACAGATTGGAATGACAACCAGCAGACAGACGATGGCATTGGTGATAAGATAGACAGATGGACTGCAAAAACAGACAGGCTATGTTGCTACTATGTGAGCTGTAACACACCTGCAGTTGTTTCTCCCAGTAGATCAAAGCACTGTCAGCTGGAGCAGTTGTTTGCAGTTAGAAGTTACAAAGGAAAAAACACAAACATTGTATACTGGGTCAAGTAGACCATGACACACGATGATGATGGATGACAGACAGACTGGATAGACAGACTGGACATTTGTACAGACAGAAGAACAGAGTATGAAAATAATGGAAAGAAAGATGGACAAGACATACAGAGGGACAGATCACTCAATAGAGAGACAGGGCCAGGCTGAGATGGACGGGTGGTCTGACTTATACACAGATACAGACAGACTGAAAGACAAACAGGGAGAAAGACTGACAGACTGGTGGGTGAGATAGACAGAGCGGACTGCAGACAGACAGGCTATGTTGCTACTGCGAGCTGGGTAACACACCTGCAGTTGTATTTCCCAGTAGGTGATCAAAGCACTGCCAGCTGGAACAAAGGTTTCTGAGTTGTGAAGTTACAAAAAAGATAAATCTCAAAACTGTATATATCAGTCATGACGGCTAAATAATGATGATGATTATGATCATCATGATGATGACGGGCAACAGACAGACTGGTTCAGGACCAACAGTTGTACAGACAGAAGAACAGAAATCAGTTTAAAGAAAGACAGACAAGCATAAAGCAGAGGACAGATTGACTGGGATAGAGAGACAGGCTGGACAGATGGACTGGTAGTCTGACTTATACACAGATACAGACAGATTGAAAGACAAACAGGGACAGAAACTGACAGACTGGTGGTAAGATAGACAGATGAACCAAGACAGACAGGCTATCTTACATCATGAGATGTAACACACCTGCAGTGGTTTCTCCCAGTAGATCAGCACTGTCAGCTGGAATGGTTGATTCTGCAGTTAGAAGTTTCAAAATAATTCTCAAATACTCGTATATATTAGCTGTGATGATGAGCGTGATGATAAAGCCAACAGACAGACTGATAGACTGACGGACAATTGTACAGACAGAAGAAACAGAGTTAGGAAACTAATGGAAAGAAAGATGTACAAGCATATGAGAGACAGACTATCTAAAAGAGAGACAGGTTAATAGATGGACCAGTCTGACTTAGATACAGTGACAGATTGAAAGACAAACAGGGACAGAAACTGACAGAATGGTGGTATGGATAGACAGATGAACTGGGTAGACAGACAGGCTATCTTACATCATGAGCTGTAACACCTGCAGTGGTTTCCTCCTATAGATCAGTAATTGCCCAGCTGGAACAGTTGTCTCTGCAGTTAGAAGTTACAAAAGGAGAAAACACAAAACACTGTATACTTCATGACCAGATGATGATGATGATGATGATGATGATGACAGATGACTGATAGACTCAACGTGGTACAGGAAAGAAGATCAAAAGTTAGAAATTAATGGAAAAAAGATGGACACATTCAGGAGGACAGGACTAAATTAATAGAGAGACAGGCTGAACAGAGATGGACTGTAAGCCTGACTTATACACAGATGTTGGTATGACTGGAAAGACAAACAGGACAGAGACTGACAGATTGGTAAAAGATAGACAGATGGACTGATAGACAAGATGTGGCCATCTTGCCATCATGAGTTGAAAATATCACCCGCAGGTTTCTCCCGAGATCAGCACTGTCAGCTGGAGCAGTTGTTTCTGCAGTTAGAATATACAAAAAATAATCCTCAAATACTGTATATTAGCTGCGATTTATGATGATGATGATGATGATGATGATAGATTACGATGACGACGAGGATAATGATGATGATGATGATGATGATGACAAGAGACAGACTAGACCGGGAACACGGACAATTGTGCAGACAAGAAGAACAGAGTTATAAACTGATGGAAAGACAGATGGACAAGCATACAGAGGGACAGACTAACTGGACAAAAGACAGACTGGGACAGATGGACTGGGTGTTCTGCATTGAGTAGACAGACAGACAGATTGAATGACAACTGTAAGCAGACAGACCGACAGATTGCGATAAGATAGGATGAGATGGACTGGTAAACAGACAGGCTATATGTTGCCATCATGAGCTGTAACACACCTGCAGTTGTTTCTCCCAGTAGATCAGCAGCACTGTCAGCTGGAGCAGTTGTTTTGCAGTTAGAAGTTACAAAAGGAAAAACACAACATTTTGTATCAGCCGTACACTCCATGACAATGACGATGATGATGATGACAGACAGACTGATAGACAGACTGACATTTGTACAGACAGAAGAACAGAGTATGGAAAATAATGGAAAAGACACAAGCATACAGAGGGACAGACTGACTAATAGAGAGACAGGCTGTACAGATGGGACGGGTGGTCTGACTGCACACACAGATACAGACAGACTGGAAAGACAAACAGGGAGAAAGACTTACATCTGGGTGGGTAGATAGATAGATGATCTGGTAGGACAGACAGGCTATGTTGCCATCATGAGCTGCAAACACACCTGCAGTTGTATTTCCTAGTAGATCAGCACTGTCAGCTGGAAACAGCTGTTTCTGCAGTTAGAAGCTACAAAAAGATAAATTCCCAAAAACTGTATATCAGCTGGGCAGACGCATAATAATGATGATGATTATGATCATCATGATGATGACGGCAAATATGGCTAGACGGGTTCACAGACCAACAGTTGTACAGACAGAAGGAACAGGCAAACTAATGGAAAGAAAGACAGACAAGCATACAGAGGGACAGACTGACTGATAGAGAGACAGGCTGGACAGATGGACTGGTAGTCTGACTTATACACAGATACAGACAGACTGGAAAGACAAACAGGTTGTAAACCGACAGACTGGTGGTGGAGAGTGATAGATGAACTGGTAGACAGATGCAGCCATCTTGCTATCATGAGATGTAACACACTCCCAGTGGTTTCTCCTAGTAGATCAGCACTGTCAGCTGAACAGCTGTCTCTGCAGTTAGAAGTTACAAAAGGAGAAAACACAAACACTGTATATCAGCCAAGACCATGATGATGATAGATGATGACAGACAGACAGACTGGGACAGACAGATTCCATAAAGTTGTACAGAAAGAAGAAGAATCAAAGAAAATGTAGAATGGAAAAAGATGGACAAGCATTCAGAGGAAACAGACTAACTAATAGAGAGAGACAGGCTGAACAGATGGACTGGCAGCCTGACTTATGCCACAGATAAGCAGACAGACTGAAAGACAAACAGGACAGAGACGGACAGATTAAGATAAGATAGACAGATGCACTGGTGAGTACAGACAGGGTATCTTGCCATCATGAGCTGTAACACACCTGCAGTGGTTTCTCCCAGGAGATCAGCACTGTCAGCTGGAACAGTTGTTTCTGCAGTTAGAATATACAAAAAATAATCCTCAAATACTGTATATTAGTCATGATGATGATGATGATGATGATTACAATGACGACGAGGATGATGATGATGATGACAAGAGACAGACTGGTAGACCGACGGACACCAGGCAGACAGAAGAACAGAGCAAACTGATGGAAAGACAGATGGACAAGCATACAGAGGGACAGACTAACTGACAAAAAGACACCGATGATGGACTGGTGTTCTGCATTATAGACAGATACAGACAGATTGAATGACAATCAGGCAGACAGACTGACAGATTGGTGATAAGATAGACAGATGGACTGGTAAACAGACAGGCTATGTTGCCATCATGAGCTGTAACACACCTGCAGTTGTTTCTCCCAGTAGACGAAGCACTGTCAGCTGGGAGCAGTTGTTTCTGCAGTTAGAAGTTATGTGCCAGAAAAAAATACAAATACTGTATATCAGTCATGACCATGACAATGACGACATGATGATGATGATGATGATGATGATGACAGACAGACTGATAGACAGATTGACATTTGTACAGACAGAAGAACAGAGTATGAAAATAATGGAAAGAAAGATGGACAAGAAGCTACAGAGGACAGACTGACTAATAGAGACAGGGCTGTACAGATGGACAGGTAGTCTGACTTATACACAGATACAGACAGATCAGAAAGACAAACAGGAGAAAGACTGGACAGACTGGTGGTGGAGATAGACAGATGGACTGTGACAGACAGGCTATGTTGCCATCAAGGAGCTGTAACACACCTGCAGTTGTATTTCCCAGTAGATCAGCACTGTCAGCCAACAGTTGTTTCTGCAGTTAGAAGTTAAGCAAAAAAAAATAAAAAATCAAAACTGTATATCAGCTGTCATGATGACAATAATGATGATGATTACATCATCATGATGATGACGGCAACAGACAGACTGGTAGACAGACCAACAGTTGTACAGACAGAAGAACAGAGTAAGAAACTAATGGAAAGAAAGACAGACAAGCATACAGAGGGACAGACTGACTGATAGAGAGACAGGCTGGACAGATGGACTGGTAGTCTGACTAATACAAAGATACTGTCAGACTGAAAGACAAACAGGCAGACAGACAGACAGACTGGTGGTGAGATAGACAGATAGACTGGTACACAGGCTATCTTGCCATCATGAGCTGTAACACACCTGCAGTGGTTTCTCGCAGTAGATCAGCACTGTCAGCTGGAGCAGTTGTTTCTGCAGTTAGAAGTTTCAAAAAGTATTTAAAAAAACCCTCACATACTTTATATCAGTCATGACAATGATGATGACGATGATTATGATAATGACAGACAGACTGATATAGTGATGTGCAGATGAAGCTTCATGAACCATTTGCAGTAAGTTTTGGCACCACTAGATGGCACTCTTGACTTGAAAAAAAGGATTAAATGTGTTGCATTTTTACAAGTGTGCCATTTTCTTCAACACACCTTTCATCCCTGTTAGCTGGAGAAATATCTGCAGGGAGAAGTTACACAAAAAAAATTCTCAAATACATCAGTCATCTCATCCTCTCCTGGAGATGGCACCTTATTGTGGTGGAGGGGTTTGCATATTCCAATGATCCCAGGAGCTAAGTTGTCTGGGGCTTTATGCCCCTGGTAGGGCCACCCAAGGCAAACAGGTCCTGGGTGAGGAACAAGACAAAGTGCATCTCAAACAACCCCTTATGATGAGAAAAATCTTAGATGTACTGTTTCCCTTGCCTGGACGCAGGTTGTGAGGTTCCAACTAGATATAGTTGGGCTCACCTCAATGCATAGCTTGGGCTCTGGAACCATGTCCTTGAGGGGGGTTGGACACTCTTCCACTCTGGAGTTGCTCACAGCGAGAAGAGCTGAGCAGGAGTGGGCATACTTATTGCCCCCTGGCTGGGCACCTGTACATTGGGGTTTACCCTGGTGGTTGAGCGGGTAATCTCCCTTTGCTTCTGGGTGGGGGGATGGGTGCTGACTGTTGTTTCCACTTATGCGTCAAACAGCAGTTCAGAATACCCACCCTTTTTGGAGTCAGTGGAAGGGGTGTTGGAGAGCACTCCTCCTGGGGACTCTCCTGTCCTGCTGGGGGACTTCAATGCTCATGTGGGCAATGACAGTGAGACCTGGAGTGGCATGATTGGGAGAAACGGTCCCCCCATCTGAACCCAAGCGGTGTTTTGTTATTGGACTTCTGTGCTTGTCACAGATTGTCCATAATAAACACCATGCTCAAAGACAAAGGGTGTCCATATGTGCACTTGGCACCAGGACAACCCTAGGTCACAGTTTGATGATCAATTTTGTGGTCATGTCATCAGACTTGAAGCCATATGTGTTGGACACTCGGGTGAAGAGAGGGGAGGAGCTGTCAACTGACCACTACCTGGTGATGGGTTGGCTTTGCTGGTGGGGGAGGAAGCCGGTCAGGCCTGGCAGGCCCAAGTGTACAGTGAGAGTCTGCTGGGAACTTCTGGTGGAATCCACTGTCAGAAGGAGCTTCAACTCCTATCTCTGGCAGAACTTCTCCCATGTCCTGTGGGAGGCAGAGGATATTGAGTCTGAATGGGCCATGTTCCGCACCTCCATTGTGGAGGCAGCTGACCAGAGGTGGCAATTCCCCAACCCGCTGGTGGACACCGGCAGTGAGGGATACCGTCAAGCTGAAGAAGGAGTTCTATCAGGCCTTTTTGGCTTGTGGGACTCCAGAGGCAGCTGATGAGTACTTGCGAGCCAAACAGAATGTGGCTTTGGTGGTAGCTGAAGCAAAAACTCGGGTGTGGGAGGAGTTTGGTGAGGCCATGGAGAATGACTTCTGGATGGCTTTGAAGAGATTCTGGTCCACCATCCGGTGGCTCAGGGCAGGAAAGCGGTACAGCATCAACACTGTTTATGGTGAGAATGGGACCCTGCTGACCTCAACTAGGGACATTGTGGGTTGGTGGAAGGAATACTTCAAAGACCTCCTCAATCCCACCGCCACGCCTTCCAATGAGGAAGCAGAGTCTGAGGACTTGGGGTGGACTCCCCTTTCTCTGGGGTGGAGGTTGCTGAGGTGGTTAAAAAGCTCCTCAGTGGCCAGTCCCCGGGTGTGGATAAGATCTGCCCAGAGTTCCTTAAGGCTCTGAATGTTGTTGGGCTGTCATGGTTGGCACACATCTGCAGCATTGCATGAACATCGGGGGCAGTGCCTCTGGATTGGCAGACCGGGGTTGTGGTCCCCCTCTTTAAGAAGGGGGACTGGAAGGTATGTTCCAACTATAGGGGATAACACTCCTCAGCCTCCCTGGTAAGGTCTTCTCTTGGGGTCCTGGAGAGGAAGGTCTGCTGGATTGTCGAGCCTTGGATTCAGGAGGAGCAGTGTGGTTTTTGTCCTTGCCATGGAACAGTGGACCAGCTCTATACTCTCAGTAGCATCCTGGAGGGTGTGTGGGAGTTTGCCCAAAGAGTCTAAATGTGCTTTGTGAACTTGGAGAAGGCATTCGAACGTGTCCCTCGGGGAGTTCTGTGGGGAGTGCTCCGGGAGTATGGGGTGCCGGGCCTCCTTATAAGGGCTGTTCAGTCCCTGTACGACTGATGTCAGAGCTTGGTCCACATTGATGGCAGTAAGTTGGACTCATTTCCAGTGAGGGTTGGACTCCACCAGGGCTGCCCTTTGTCACCAATTCTGTTCATAATTTTTATGGACAGAATTTGTAGGTGCAGCCAGGGCATTGAGGGTGTCCAGTTTGGTGATCTCAGGATCAGGTCTCTGCTTTTTGCAGATGATGTGGTTCTATTGGTTTCATCAGACCATGACCTTCAGCTCTCACTGGAGCAGTTCGCAGCCGAGTGTGAAGTGGTTGGGATGAAAATCAGCACCTCCAAATCTGAGGCCATGGTCCTCAGCCAGAAAAGGGTGGCATGCTCTCTCCGGGCTGGGGAAGGGGTCCTTCCCCATGTGGAGGAGTTTAAGTATCTCAGGGTCTTGTTCACGAGTGATGGAAGGACGTAGTGGGAGATCGACAGGTGAATCGGTGTGGCTTCAGCAGTGATTCAGGTGCTGCATTGGCCTGTCATGGTGAAGAAGGAGCTAAGACAAAATTCAAAGTTCTTGATTTACCAGTCAATCTACATTCCTACCCTCACCTATGGTCACGAGCTGTGGGTAGTGACCAAAAGAACAAGATCATGAATACAAGTGGTTGAAATGAGCTTCCTTGGCAGGGTGGCTAGGCTCTCCCTTAGAGATAGGGTGAGAAGCTCAGTCATTTGGGGGGACTCGGAGTAGAGCCACTGCTCCTCCACATTGAGAGGAGCCAGATGAGGTGGCTCAGGCAACTGGTCAGGATGCCTCCTGGACACCTCCCTGGTGAGGTGTTCCGGGCATGTCCCATTGGGAGGAGGCCCCAGGGAAGACCCAGGACACACTGGAGAGACTATGTCTCTTAGCTGGCGTGGGAATGCCTCGGGATTCCCCCGGAAGGGCTGGATGAAGTGGTGGGAGAGAGGGAAGTCTGGGTTTCCCTGCTTAGGCTGCTGACCCCATGACCCAACCCGGAACAGCGGTAGAAAATGGATGGATGGATGGATCAGTCATGATGATTATAATGATTGTGAAAGTGCAGCAACTGTCTGTTATAGTTCTATAATTCACGATGAACATTTTTTTCTGAGAACAAAATTTTCAATGAATAAACAAGTCTAAGGATTTATTAACATACGATTTCAAAATATTATTTTGATTGAGACATAACTTGTGTGTCATTTTGCTCTGTTCTACAGTAATGTTTACTTTCAAGTTCCTGTACACTGGAATGTACAATTTCAAAGATATGATTAAGGTGACTGCCAGGTAATTATAACAGACTGGAATATGATCAAAGGTGACAGCCAGGTAATTATAACAGACTGGAATATGATCAAAGGACAACGTCATAACCCACAGCAGGTCTGGTTGGACTGGATTGGAATTTTCCCCGTGGACTTGCTCCACAACATTATAGCAACGTTAGGTACATGCTTAAGAATTCTGAACAAAGCTAGTCTATGTAACAATTTCTTAAGTCACACACTTTAACTGTTTAACATACATCTTGTTTGGTTGTCAGGCTCAATAGCCAACAGCTATAGGTTAATGTAAACTCCTTTTCTAAACTACATGCCCTAATTTGTGACATAGATCACTTCCCAGTTTGCCAGGTGTCTTAACTTCATAAGCCAAGTGTTTGTTTGTTGAAACAGTTGACTCCCAGGGCAGTTGGTAGATTGTGTGATGATTAGGGAGTTGATCTCATGATCAGAAGGTCACCGGTTTAAGTACCACATTTGGTTTTGGTGCACTGTGTTCTATGCTGTGTTCACAATGACAAATAATCACTCCCCTAAAATTCTGTCAAAATGTCTTGTTGTGACTTCCCAATTATTTCGAGACACAACATCCTTATCATAAGTCAGACACGTCTGTAGTGTGAACATCATGACAGGTTCAACAACCACACCATCTTTCAGCACCACTCCTGTATTCGGCCTATTAAACAACATTCTCTACCAAAAGTTATGCCAAAATAGATGTGATAAATGACACCACTCGCAAGCCGAACTGGGGAGTACCTCAGGTACTCAAGTACAAGTGCACTGCTCCCTGTGTGCTGCCTATGTCATCTGCCCACTGCCCCTTCACAGATTGGCCCAAATGCAGAGGTCACAAACTCCAACTGCCCCTAATTTGGAAAATCTTTTGGGAAATTTCTCTACCAAAGTCAAAATCTCTCTTGGGCTCTCTTCATCTTGGCTGTCTGCATGGAGTTCTCCCACAGAGTCTACTCAGCAGAACAAGAGAGAAGTGAGTGACTGATTTGTCATTGTGAGCACACCACACCATAGCACACAGTGCAACAAAATGTTTAGATACCAACATGAAACATGCATGAAGCAAAATATCAAATGCTTTTCAGTTAACTCATCAAACAAGTCAAATCTTTTACATATAATGTGACTAGTGGAAAGTAGTTGACGAGAGAGTTAGTCAGTAGAAATATTTCAACATCACAAGTTTAAGGTGGACATTGATGAATCAAGTTTCTATTGTTTGTGTGGAAAAATAAATTTTGGAATACATGAAAAATATTTGCATTTATCATACTAATAAATAATTGGAGGTATACCCCAACTTACAGAGATTAGTTCAAACTAGCAAACATAAATTTGGCAATAAAACCTGTCTATATTTTCTTTCTTACACTTTGTGTTTGTCAGATATCAGTGTATATAAGGCAGTGTCCCAATTTATCGTACAGTTTGGCTGCTATGTGAAGTGCAAAATATTTTTACAAATGTTGCTGTCATCATTGTGAGATCGAAAAATCGTAAGACGAACCATTGTAGCTTAGGCCTTTCTGCCTGAGGTTTCTGACTGATTTGCAGTTGTGTAAATAAAATTTCATGATTTTAGCAGACTACTGTCAGTGTCCTGTCTGGTTTCACACCCTTATTTTTTTATTTCTTAAATTTTCATGAACGTAGTCACAATATTGACATTGACATTATGACAGAAATAAAATAACATGATTTGCAACAAGAAGTCCATTTATATGCCCAGAGCAGGATATGGCTTTATTATGCCATGTTATAGCTGATTAAGTTAAAATTGTCAATAAATTCTCCACGTCCTGCTCTTGGTCTTTACTGATAATATTAAATATGATATAAATTATTATCTTCCACAATAATGCTGAATAAATCACAGTAGTTGGTTACTATTAACAGTAAAATCAATATTGACAGTAAAATGTATAATATTCCAATTACCTACTGATCCTTTGACCTGCGCTTCTGTAAGAGAATGTTTATTTGTTTTAGATATAGTTGAACATTTATAAAAGCAGTCATTTAAATTAGGCCTGAGTAATATGACCTCAAATCAATATCACATTTAATTGAAACTTTTACCTCACTTAAGATTATTTAAACTTTTTTTTTTTGGATTTTTCTGTAAATATGCTCAGCTGTTAAAGATGGGACAAGTTTGTGACATAATTCTTTTTAAAGAAGTAATTTTAGAAGTTTAGAAATAATCAAAATAATTGTCATGGGCAAGATTAATGTCGATTAGAGGTTCTGAATGTCGGATTTGATTAATGGAACTCACCGTTTAGTAGTAGCAGATAAACCAGACACAGTGGGATTAGGAACTTCATTGTGATTAACTGCTCCTAAAGAATGTTGTCATCAATACTAATAATAATAATAAAATAATAATAATAAGATAAAAATAAAAATAATTACGCAGTTTTACCTATTGAGAAGATGCAAGTAAAGGTGTCTCTCTCTCTCTCTCTCTCTCTCTCTGTGTTTCTGCTCTGTCTCTTCCTCCTACTAATTATACTGTATGTAAATTAAGCATGATTGTGGGAAGATCGTAAGTATTTGAGTTATGTCCTTACAATTTACCACAATCTCGTAGTATTACCAGAAAGCAAAAAGAAAACTAAAAATGCTTGCACAGAACTTTAACCCTGACGCAATCGTTACATGAACCTTTTTCTAATACAGCTATTGCTTTGATCAGTGTGGAACACGGAAACAAAAAGACTGATAGAAATGTATTTTTGGGTTCAGCATCAAATTTAAGGGACTATGAGTGCTTTTAAAATGAAAGTGAGTGATTATTTGTCATTGTGAACACACCACAGCACAGCACAGAGTGCACCTCAACCAAATGTGGCCTCTGCATTTGACCCATCCGTGAAGGAGCAGTGGGCAGCTAACATGTACAGCACTCTGGGAGCAGTGCTTGGGGACGGTACCTTGCCCATGAGTACGTCAGTGGTAACTTTACCAGTCTGGAATTCAAACAGGTGGGGGAACGGGGGGGAACGCTTAACCATTACACCACCATCTGCCCCAATCTGTCTATCTACTGTATTTTTATTTATTCAATTATTATTTTTTAGTTATTTGTTTTTGCTTCATTTTATCTTGTCTTTAACTACTATCATTATTTATTACCTCAGTAGAACTTTGCTCATATTGAATTCTTTTAACTCTTGCAGAAGTTGTTCTTTTTTGTTTGTTTCGTGTTAATTGTTGTATGGTCTGTATTGGATGTTGTATATTTTTATATGGTGTATTCTTGAGACTTCTGAAGAGGATAATTGCACATCACAAAACATATTCCAAAAACACAGAACTCCTGCTGGAATTCAAGGTTTATGTGAACTGCTTGTATAGGTCACTATAATTATTTATCTAAACCAAACACTTTCTAAGCATTTAACAGATTTATATTATCTTGACGTCCTCACAGAAAACTCAATTTCCTCCCTCCTCCACGTTCTCCCCCCCCTTTGATCTGTGACATTTCTAAACGGGAAAGACCTCAATAGCAGCATTCCTCTTGAATCAGTGCAAGGAGTGGCATTTTTTTGGCTTAGAGTCATGTGGGACAAAACGAAAGGAATCAAATCTTAAAACTCAATTTGACATTGATATTGCTTTGTCAATGCTGTATTCAATCAAAAGTTGCAATAACTGATCAATTCATTCCACAGGAAAAAATGAGGATTGTGGTGGGCTACTGGTTAGGATGCTTGCTTCTGGACCAAGAGGGTGGGAAATTTAAATCCTACCTCCAGCACTACCAACATTGGACTCCTGAGCAAGACCTTTAACCCCAAGTTGATCCAGGGAGAATGTTCCTGTGGTTTGGTACTGGACCTGGTTCTGAAAAAGAACACCTGCCTTTACACACATGTGAACATTAATGAAATCCCATTCTTAGTCCATAGGTCGAAACTGTTATGCATCTCCTGGTGTGCTGACGCATTAAAAGTTCCTTTTTTTCCGAAACTAAGGGGTCAAGCCCAACCCCAGAGGAACAACCCCTGCTTGAACACCTTAAATCAATGATCTGAAGGACTGTCCCAATACTTTTGGTAATATAGTTAGGAAAAATGCTAGCTATTTTGCGTCATAATCTACTAAATAATGTTGTTTGAAGTTTTTTTGTTTTTATTTTTTTTCATTTTTGTTGTTTTAATGCATACACTATTACGTTTATTAATAAAATGGCAATTTTGTTGCTTTCATATTACATTAGGTACAGTGCAGTTAAAAAGTATTGATCTGCTTCCCAAGTTCCTCTATTTTTGCTTATTAACAATGTTTAATTGTTTCTGATCCCCAAACAAATTTACTCAAAATACATCCTGAGTAAATACAACACAAACTTGTCAAGTGATCTTGTGATTTATTAAAGAACGAAAGAACGTTTCCCTCAGCTTGGTTCTTCTGATTAGTAACTAACTGTTACTTTCACAATAGTGTAGGTGTGTGTTTCCTTTCAACTGCATTTAAGTTTCATTTCATGCCTACCAACGTGACAGTAAGAAAGTGAACTCTAGCTAAAAGCACTTTAAAATAGCTATTGCTGACCAAAGTGCTTTACAAACACAGTTTGTTTAAAAAAACATAAAATAAATATTAAAATAGGTAAAACGTTCTGCAGTCTTTGATTAAAATACATCAGGTTTTTTAAAGATACAAACAATAAAGAGTACTAAACCATCAGGTATGGTTCTTTCTAAACACTATAAAGTACAGGTGAGCTTTTAGTTTAGATTTAACATGGACGTGGATAATAGCAGATTAGTCTTTCACGTCACGGTGGAGCAAATTTGTGCCTTCAACATCTCAGGTCAGGAGGTCAGTTCAGGACTTTGACTAGGCCACTTAAAAACAAATTCACTCAAAACCAGAAAATATTTTTCAGCCATTTAGAAGTGGACATGATTTTGTGCAAAAATGGGAGCTCTAAAAGGTGGCACATACCTTTTTATGCTTCTGTATTATGATCTAAATATCAGCCAATTAAATTGATTTTTATATAGAATAGTAGAAATCTTAGTTCGTCACCACTTGTTTAGGAGTTTAACCATGTTGGCTTTTCTGGACTGGTTGTATAGGTCACTGCAACAATTCATTTTTGTCACGTGCATAGTTATACAGGTACAACACAGTGAAATGTTTCCTGAACTGCATATGTGTTGATTTTTTTTTTTTTTTTTCAATAACAATACAATAAAAAAACAACCAAAAAAACGTTTTGAATTACGAAACAAACATTATAATAAAATAAAATATTTATAGATCTATTTTACATATGCTATAGAAATTTAGAGAACTTACACTATGAGCTTACTTAAAGTTGTGTTTTTATATAATTAGGTATTTCAAGTGTATTTGACTGCATTCCAGAGATCAGCTCATCTTGGCGTGATGTCACAGGGTTCAGGGAAACTGCTGACCAAACAAACAAAACAAAGACCAGGCTGAACACCTACTCTTTCCTTATTATATTGTCTTGGTTCATTTTATTTTGTAATGCTTTACTTCTTATTTACTCCAAACACTCATCTCATTGTACGTGTTCAGTCGCAATAAAGGCATCTACTAGTTCTTCCAAATAATAGAGGGAAAAAAATAGGCATTGCTTCCCCTTGTGGTTAAAATATATCACTACACCCAGTCCAAATGGTAACATTAATGACTACTAACATATTTTCACTGCTGTTGTGATGGGAGTCAATGTGAGAAGCACGTTTTTAACGGCTAAGAGTCAAAAGTTATTCAAATAATTCATTTATTTGTGTAATTTGTGTTGCTGACTGGAGCTTTACTCCTTGGTATCAGCTCAATTTTATCTGGCAAAATGTATTTTCATATTTTATTTAGTTTTTGTGATGATTATGAATGTGTTTCAGGTGAAATTTAGTCTAGTTATGCAGGAACCTCAGAATGGAACACAGCCATGTGTGTAATGCATTAATCCCATTTATTCAAATAAATAAAGAAAAAACTTGACTGGAACATTAAAAAATTAAAATTAAATCAATGCATTTTACTTCAGTTTTTATGAACGGAATTACTCAGAAATAATTTCACATACAGAGGAATGAATATAATGCCCAGTAAGTTCAGGATCTTGTGATTCCGATGGTATGTGTGTGGTTTCTGTAAGCTAAAGGAATTCCAAGTTATTAAATCACTAATTAATAAACAACGCAAAATGCCTGCGTCGGTCTTAAGCAGTTTTAAAGTGAGCAAGTTTCCCAATAAATACCACTCAAGTGAAGTTCAGATACTTGAAAACTCTACTTTACTACAGTACTCAAATAAATATACTTTGTTAATGTCCACCTGTAGTGAACACAACCTCAGTAAACACAGTACACATTTTTCAAGAGATCTTGGGATTTATTAACTCAAAAACTTATTAGACATAACAAAACGTAATGCCTTTCTGTCATGTTGATACTTCTGATTAGTATGCAAGTAAACTTTAGTTATTAGCACTTTAAAGTAGCTATTACTGACCAAAGTGCTTTACAAATACAGTTTGTTAAAAAAAACACACCAAATAAATGTTAACATATATAAAACCTTCTGTAGTTCTTGATTAAAGTACATAAAATCTTCTAAGATATATACTGTACAGAGTACCAAAGCGTCAGGTAGGGTTCTCTCTTAACGCTAATAAGTACAGATGAGTTTTGAGCTTAGATTTAAGGAGAATAATAGCAGATTAGTTTATCACATCAATGTGGAGTAAAATTTTTACATTTTTCTCTAAAAGTTAATTTAATCAGTTTGGAAGTCCTCTATGATGTACTCCTACTACAACATCTTAGGTCAGGGTTTCAGTTCAGGGCTTCAGGCCACTCCAAAAGGAATTCACCCAAATCCAGAAAATAGCATTTTTTTTTTAGCCATTTAGAAGTGGACCTGATTTTATGCAAAAATTGGATCTCTGGAAGGGTACATATACTTGGTTATGCTACTGTACTATGATGTGAATTAAGTGTTCTGCTGTTCAAATGGATCAGTATACATTAAATTGCCAAAAGTATTGGGACACTTGCCATTACACACATAAACTTTAATGAAATCCCACTCTTAATCGATAGTCATGGAGTTGGCCCACCCTGCATTTATAACAACTCCTCTGGGAAGGCTGTCCACAAGGTTTAGGAATGTCACCTCTGGAAAACAACTCCAAATGGAACAACTGTATTCAGTGATTTGGAGCGGTATTGCAATACTTTTGGCAAAATTGAGAATGAAATAGTAGAAATCTTTATTGACACTTGCCAAGGAATTTAACAGTGTAATCTTTTCTAAACTGCTTGTATAGGTGACTGCGACAATTCACATAAAAACACAAATACATTTTTTAGACTTGGGGTTAAAGGTCTTGCTTTAGGGCCCAAGTTATTGTAGTTCTGGCAGTCAGACAGAGCCTGTGAACCTATGACACCTTGATCCATAACAATTGAAACCATCTTGATAAATCAAGATAACAGCCTATCCTGGGATTTTATGGGTAAAAGGCGCGGACCAACCATGGGTAGGCGCCAATATACCACAGAGCACACACACTCACACAATCACACTCTTACTCACGCTTTATGGGCCACTGTAGAGTTGCCAATTAACCTACAGTGCATGCTTTTGGAGCACCTGAAAGAAAACCCACATGCAGTCTCCACACAGAAAGGTCCTACGGCTGACCCAGGGATCAAACCCAGGATCTTCACACTGTGAGGCAGAGAGAATTCATATTGAAATTAGATTCAGTCTAAATGAATTGTGATTTCTTCATATTTGGAATTGTAGAACAACACCCAATGGGTAAGACAAGATTAATTTAAAACAGGTTCTCCTAACTCTCAGGTCGGTCCCTTTGTCTTTGTATCATTCCTCCTGTGGGCATGTTTGGGTCTGTCCATGCAGCCTTTTACCTCCAACTAAGTATATTAAGATTCATGTCGCTTTTGCACCTGCACCAGAAACCATGCATTACAAGCAATTTGTAAAATAAAGTGTTCATTTAAAATAAAACAAGGTCTATCTGAACTCGACGAGAAATGTGAAGGTGCAGCAGAACAAGTTAGCTGTGTTGGCTATTAAAGCCAGAGTTTCAAAAAGACCACAATATCAAACTCAAAACTGTAGTTCTCATATAAAAGTGTAGCATCTCTTCAGTTTTATGTTACACGGATACTGCAAATGCATCAGCAACAGTTTCGCTATGTCACACTTTCTAAACACCTGTGGAAATGTGCCATTGGTTAGTTCTGACAGAGCAAAAATGTCACATTCCCAAAAATCATATAGGTAAGAGTACACAGTTGCAAGATATGATTGCGAATGCAACACAGCTAACTTGGTCCTTCACACTTTGACCTCCTCCTCTTCCTCAGAGAATGCATATGGAGCCTTTTCTCTTCTTGGCAACCCACCACTCCCTCCTCCATAATGCCTCGCCAGCATGTCGGCTGCCTGCTGGAACCTCGCCGCTTCTATGGTTGGCTCTGGCTTCAGTGGCAATCGCAGGGAGGCATCCGGCATTGCATTTTTATGCCTGTCACCATCCTCCACCACCCCAGCAGGGTGCCAGGTGCACTCGGGGCTGGAGGACCCCCCCCTGCTGCTGCTTCCTCTGCTGCTGCCTGCCCTGCTTCCCACTTCACTGCCCCTCTGAGGGGTGGAAACTGTTGAGTTTGTGGGTGAACGTGTGGAAAGGCTCTCCACAGCCATCTCAAACAACGAACTCGGCTCCTCCTCTTCCTCCTCCTCCTGGTTTGGATTGGCCCCTGGGAGGTTGGCAGAGCCGTCAATCAGCCCCAGAACCTCACTCATGAGCGAGGGGCCAAGATCAACGGTGAAGGAGGTGAGCGAATCTGAGCGTGTCAGGGGGAAAGGGTTGTTGTCCAGGAGGGAGTCACGGCAACTCTGGTCTGGAGGTGGAGGAGACTCAGTGGAGTTTCTGTCCAGGCGGGAGAAACGGGGCAATGTGATAAAGCCAGAATGGACACCTACAGGAGGGAGAGAGAGAGTGTGATTAGATATTCTTTAGAAATGTTTGTCTGAAAATCTATTTGACAAAAACCAAACAAAATACAACTGCAAGCAGTAATGTGCCGGTTCCAAGCAGTGTAATAAAAAATGTTACGGAATAATCAGATGGAAATCAACAGGATTGCAGTGCTATATGCTTGGAACATTCATTCATTTACTATCTGAACCCCAACCAAGGTTGCGGGAGTGACCAGAGCCTATTCCGGGAGCTACTGGCCAAAGGTGGGCGACAACGCACCGCAGGGTACAGACACTCACACAATCGCACTCACAGTCACACCTTTTAAAGGGTGCAATTTAGAGTTGCCAATTAACCTATATCGCATGCTTTTGGCCCCTGGCAGAAACTGGCAGTGTTTGCCCCAGACAAACTCCACATAGAAAGGCCCTACAGCCAGCCCAAGGATGGAACCTAGGACCTTCTCACTGTGAGGCGGTAATGCTAAACACTGCACCACCGTGTCGCCCCTGCTTGGAGCATTTACTAGATAATTAAGTTATTATTTCTTAACTGCAATTTAAAAAGTTTTGCTTGAAAGAAAAAAAAAATGCTATCCTTTTGAAACATTTCATTCTTTCCAATTACAGTTGATTGTCATGACCCCCCCTGGACTTTGGCCATAACAGGCCCCTTTTGACTTTGCTAAGTGGCCAGCAGTTGCCGCCATTGTTTGGTTTTTGATGTGTTGAGTTGTGTCATGTGTGCTCCCTGTCTTTCAAGTCCTTGTCCCACCTTCCCAGTGTGTCCTATTGGAAGATCAATGTTCATTAGTTATCCCACCTGTCTGCTTCGGTCCAGCCCCCGTTTCTATTGGTTCTCCCCTCATTGGTTAATCCTGATTGTTTTCTGATTGGTTTTCCCTCATCTGATTAGTCCTGCTCGTTGTGTCTTTTCCCCTTTATAAGCTCAGTTTTCCCAGCGTCTCCCGTTGGTCCACCCTCACACTACCCTCCCCATGTCGCCATGCTGTGCGGGTTTCCGAAGCGTTTTGTTTGTGGCCCTCGTGCCTGTTTATGTTTGAGTTCTGTGAATAAAGATGGCTTGCAAAGAGACCTCGACTCATGCCATGCCGACACCACACGTGACATTGATCAAGTCATTTACTCAAGTCTTTCACACACTTTCACTTTTCATTATAGTTTATTAACTACTTCAGAGACTCAGGAGGAGTTTCTATCCTCAGGCCGTCCGTCTCTTAAACATGTCTTTTTTTTCTAAATGTCTAATTTGTCACTCCACCTCTTAATTCTGCCTCTTAATTCCATATTGTTATGATCATTATACGTCTGCCATATTTCACTGTCCAAAACTACATGCTCCTTGTCTTGTCATACTGTGTAGCATTTCACTGTTCACTGCTGTGTAGCTGCACTCATTACAACTGTTATCTGTCTGCAGATTTTTGTACTTAGGTTAAACTTATTGTAATTTTAAAAATAGTTTATTTATCTTTATTTAATTCCCTATCTCCTTATTTTAAGTTTGTATACTGTATCTCTTTTATTTGTATTTTTCTATTATTATTTTTTTAATTCTTTGCCTAAATTGCACAGTCAAAAGAGCGGATCAGGATACATTTCACTGCATGTTGAACCTGTATAATTTGCATATGATAAATAAATAATCTTGAATCTTGGCTTTAATATTTTCAGCTTCCTTATCATTGTGTCCATTTCTCAGTCTTGGAGTTGCTCTTTAGCCCTCTCATCCAGAGTTTCTTCTTTAAGTTTTGAAGCTTGTTTTTTATTTGCATAGTTTATTTTTTCGTTTTTGCTTGGTCAGATAATTCGGCTTTGCTTTAAGACTTGCCTCCAAATGCTTGTACTCTGCTTGTGCTGTTTCGTGCCAGCAAAAATACTTCAGACCATGAAATTCCTGATGATGAAAATGTCATCACAGCTACAAAGACTTTGAAATTAAACAGTTATGTTTCATAAGACAATTAATAAGTTAATAAGATAGAAAAAGACAGATAGAGATAGAAAAACTGAAGGAGAGAGAGACAGAATGAAAGCGAGACAGAAAACAGCAAGAAATAGTAAGAGGGAAAGAGAGTGAAAATGTTGAGGACAACACAGACAGGAGATCGGGAGAGAGTGAGAAAGAAAGAAAAAGATAAAAGAAAGAAAGTAGAGACAGATAAAAGAAAGAAAGAGATAAAAGAGAGAAAGAAAGAGACAAATAAAGGAAAGAAAAAACAGATAAAAGAAGAGAATAAAAAAGAAAGAAAGACATAAAAGAAAGAAAAACTAAAAGACAGAAAGAGATAAAAGAAAGCAAAAAAGAAAGAGATAAAAGAGAGTGAAAGACTAAGAGATAAGGAAAGAGGATGGAGAAAGGGAAAGAGACTGAAAAAGAGAGGAGCGCTTGAACAAGAGAGAACAGAGGGAGAGAGAGAGAGAGTGACAGAAACAAAAAGAGGGAGAGTGAAAGATAAAAGAAGAGAGAGACACAGAGGAGGACGCTAGTGAGTGAATATTTGTCATTGTGAACACAGCACAGTGCATCACAACCACACGTCACCTCTGCATTTGAGCCATCTATGAAGGAGCAGTGGGCAGCTACCACGGACTACACCCGGGGAGCGGTGGTCGGGAATGGTAGCTTACTTATGAGTACCTCAGTGGTACCTTTACTGGTCCGGTACTTGACCTTCCGATCACAGGGACGGTAAACTACACTGGTCACTTCTTAACTAACTATATCTGCACAAATTATTGAAAAGTATTGCACAGAATGGTTCTCCAATGCTGTTATGATATCTGTACAAACTTAACTTCCAGTCAGACTTTTTAAGATACACTTCTATTAACAGACTGGATATTGAAATCTTTCATATTGAAAACTGTCAGTCGATTTCCACTTCTGGCTTAAAATGGATATTTTGGGTCCTATTTATATACTGTTTATTCCATGTGCCCTATCTGTTCTCTGTTCTCTATTTCTTGTTGCACTGTGTAAACTGAAGCCACGTCTTCTCGTCTCTCTGTATATCTGTACAATATATAGAAGATGACAATAAAGTTTACTTTGACTTTGACTTTGAGTATATACAGAGTGAAGCCTCAATTAAAGCACAGAACAAAAAGCTCCACTAGATGGCAGTAAATAAGTGGGTGTGTAGTGTCTTGATGACCACACACACACACACACATTCCTCTCTGTATGAGTTCATTGTGCTTGAACACTGTTGGGGAGCACTGAACTTATCTGTCTCAACACACACACACACACACACACACACACAGAGTGGCAGTGTGCCCCTCTAAACCCTCTTCTCTGAATTCTTTCAGCGTTGGGTAAGTGCTCCAGGGATGAGGGGAAATTCCAGACATCTTGATGGACTCTCCCCCACCACACACACACACACACACACACACACACATACGCACACAACCACACATATACACAAACTCACAAACACCCTTGTTGCACATGCAGTAACATAAAGCTAAAAGTGTGTCAGTGTGCATGTATTTGTGCATGTCGTAAATATTGCAATGTAATATTCCAATTGCAATATTGAAGTGTGTGTGTGTGTGTGTGTCTATATATATGAGTGTGTGTACATGAGGGTGTGTGTAATTGCGCTAAATTGTTGTCACAGTGATTGCAGATGAGTCAGAAGCAGGCGGAGTGTTTTCTGGCTGTGTGGAGACACCACAAATGGCCTTTTGTTTGTGTGTGTTTGCGTGTGTGTGTGTGTGTGTAAGTGAAACCTCACAAAGACACAAGACACAAGTGTGTATGTCTGTGTGTGATACTTCAGAAAGGTTCAAGATACAAGCGTTTGTGTTTTTCCTCACAAAGATAAAGTGTGTGTGTGTGTGTTTGTAGAGGTCACTCTTTGTTCCTCTCTTACCATAGCAGAAGAGTCGGTCCTCAGTAGAGCAGGTGTAGTTTGGCGGCAGCATTGCGCCCTGCAGGCCGCCATTGGTGTTGGTGTTGGCCAGCTGGGGCAGCGAGACAGCGTTCTTAATCACCGGCGACACCTCGGGTGGAGGCAGGGTCAGGAGCCGGGGGGACCCCACCTCACGGGACCCTCGCCTCACCTTCACCTGGCGTAACGTTCGGGAAAAGAAGCGCCACGTCCCCGAGTCGGGGCTTGTCCTGCCTCCGTCGCCCCCTACGACGCCCTCTCCCTTACTGCTCCCGACAACGCCCCCGGTGAGGAAGGAGGTGTCGCCAAAGACATCACCGCCGCGGCCCACATGCATGGTGTGTCTGAAGTCATCCAGCGGGGCACTGATCATCTCGGCTGAAAGCTCGTTTTTCGTTCGCCGTTTGCTCCGAGATGAAGACGAAGACGCCATGGGCTTCAAATCCAACAGCTTGCCCTGACTCATGCTGGAGGAATAAAAAATGCAGACAATCCCTTTAAGACCTGGCTTAGGTGGGAGCCAGAGGGAGCGGATGAAATCCCTTTAATTCCAAAAAAGTTCTAGACGTTCAGTTTTTTGGATAAATAAAGTTGACAACCTTGTAATAAACTTCCAGAAACGATTCTTGAGATGATGGAAAAACTGTAAACGTTGTCCAAGCTATTTCACGGCCATTTGGTCTGTCCGTTGTTTTTGGATTTGCCGTCTATCTTCATGTCTCTTCTTGCTCAAAAGTAGCTGCCCTTTCCCAAGGAAGAAGAAAAATTTAGTGAGTGCTAATTTGTCATTGTAAACACAGCACATCACACAGTGCACCACAACCAAATGTATTTGACACCTCCGCGACGGAGCAGTGGGCAGCTGATGTGGGCAGCATTCAGGGAGCAGTGCTTGGTGACAGTACCATGCTAACAAGTAACTCAGTGGTACCTTTACCAGATTTGAAAATGCAATCTTGCCCGGGGCAGATGATAGCATAACGATTAGGGTGTTCGCCCCGTGATCAGAAGGTCACCAGTTCGAATCCCAGACTGGTAAAGTACTGCTCCTTGTGCGCTGCCCATGTAAGCCGCCCACTGCTCCTTCACGGATGGGTCAAATCACGGTTCAAATTACAGGGAGGTACTGAGGGGTACTGTATCCCCCGATCAAGACCCAGACCCCTGTTATGAAGGCAGTACCGCCCCAGTTATGGCGGGGTAATTCGCATTCTGGGTCAAATGCAGAAGTCACATTTGGTTGTGACGCACTGTGTGCTGTGGTGTGTTCACAATGACAAATAATCACTCACTTTCGATTATGGGGTCAACAATAGCATTGATCCATTATCCAAACCGCTTTATCCCAGCTGGGGTCGGGGAGGCCGGAGTTTATTCCTGGAACTACGAGCGCCGGGCAGGGAACAACCCTGGGCAAGCGCTATCCCAATACCAACTGCCCCGTATTGTTTAAGATGTCGTGTTTAATTCATACGATGCCCTCATGTATGACTGTTGTCATTTCACAAAGTTTTGTAGCTGTACACTGTTACAAATGTAATTGTGAATGCAACAGTGGAACTGTGTGTGTGTGTGTGTGTGTGTGTGTGTAAATATATATACTGTGTTTGTAAACCTCCCAATGTGGGGACTTTGACCTGATTGCACAACAACAAGGTGGCGACCTGTGTCATCGCAAAGTTACTCACTGCAACATAGCTACAGTATTTCTTCAGGCTTGACCTCCCCTCTTATGGCTATTTAAAATCTAAGAAGTCCCCATCGTGCTGATACACGTAAAAGTGTGTGTGTGTGTGTGTGTGTGTGTTATGTCCTGATTTACACCCAACACACACTTTACAGTTTATTAATAACCAAGTTAAGCAGTTTAATAGGATTCACACCGAATTACAACACCTCTCTCCACCTACAGAGCTGCACTCACCGCTTTCACTCCTCCCTCTCCATCTACCGCTCACTTCTCTCCTTTTTTCTCTCTCCTCTTTCCTGCCCTCTTTTTCTTTCTCTCTTTCTCCTTCTGTCACGTTCTTCTCCCTTCCACTTTCCGTCTCTTTCTTTCTTTCTTTCTTTCTGTCTAAGTCCCCTTCTCTTTTCTCTCTTTCTTATTTTCTGTCTTTCTCAGCCTTCTCTCTCTCTCTCTCTCTCTCTCTCACTCTGTCTCTTACCTCTTCTGCTTGTCTTCATGCTGGACTCCAGTTTCTCCACCAGCCATAACATCTCAATCTGGGCTGAAATCCCACCTCACCATCTCTTGCCATGAGCGTGTGTGTGTGTTGAGTGTGTGTTGAGTGTGTGTGTGTGTTGAGTGCTGTAATCCCCGCCGCCGTATTGTCTGAGTCTTACAGGGGACAGACACGGGGGAAGAGTTCCGCCGGGATTGGCCCGTTCCAGATTAGCCAGATTATTCCTCCTCTCTCTCTCTCGGTCTCTCTCTCGACTCCAATCTCCTTATCGCTCCGTCAGCCAGTGCTCCGTGTCTGACCATGACACTCGCTCCTAGAGGGGGAGGTGGAGGAGGGGTTTACAGAAGAAGACCAGTGTCAGTTTCCTGGAGTAAAGTCACCAGCAGAGTCTGACCGATAGGTCAGGGCGTCGATATTATCGGCTGACAAATGACATTCACTTATTGATTCATTGTCTGAACCCCTCAATCCTTGTCGGAGTCGTGGGCAACTGACATGGAGTGACATACAGTCTAACATTTGTCCCCAAAGTACATCAAACACACACACACACACGCATGTTCTCCTGCCTCGTGGAGTGGCATGTCTAATCAGGTGTGGCAGCAGTGGGGATTAACGTCAGCAGGAGTCAGGGTGATGGAGGGATGTGGACGGAGGGAGGGCAGAGCAAACTGCAGGAGGTTTAGGAGATTTTAGGACAGGAGGATGAACTGATTCTCCTACACCTGTCCCCCCACTAGTCCTCCACCTGTAGGGGGCGCTGCAGCTGCTGAGTGATCCTGCGGAAGATTACAACTGGAGCAACAGCAGGTCACGGGTTTGAATCCCAGACATAGAGATAGAGAGATGCAACTGAGGTGCTCATGAGCAAGGTATCGTCCTTCCACTCCTCAGCTGCCCACTGCTCCTTCAAAATATTTATTATTATTCAACAGTCTTTTGTTGAAATAAAGCATGGCACCGATTCCAAAACAGGATCCAACACCAGCACCAGTGCAGTGGAAAAGCGATACCACACTCCTGGCTGCAAACAGGTTCTGCCCCGACTCTAGATCAGCTGTTTTCTTAAAATCTGCGTTATTCACTGTTGCAGCAAATACCTGACTACTGCATGTCGTTCCTCGTCTTAATAAAACAGTTAAATACAGAACGATTCCAGATTTTTCTTCTGAGGAACGCAGTGTAGGGCAGTGTGTTTTGGTGGTGGTTACTGTACACTCGGCCCCGGTGTGTGTGTGTGATTGAGAGAGACAGCTGATCAACAAGTTCACTTTACTACAGTTTTCACACACTCAGAGGAACTGAACACCACAACAGCTGGAGTGTGTGTGTGTGTGTTCTGCGTATGACTTGCTCTCCTGCATGTATTTAGTATTAGGGTATTGAGGTAGTTGGTAGTGTAACGGTTCGGGAGTCGACCCTGATTGAAGTCCCGGACTGGTTAAAGGTGCGGTTATACGTTTTTGTTTGTTTTTTTTTGAGATGATGATAAACTTTCACTTTATAAACAACATTTAAACGATCAGTCAGGTCATTATTATCCTCTCCGTCCTCAACGTCTATTAAGCTGCAAATATAAAATAATCCAAACCACAGCAGCAGTGAAACAAGTCTGGATTAAATAATCCTGAACCCCATCTTCTGATCCTCATAACTAAACCTCTACTGACATGGATACAACACACACCTCTCTATCTCTCTATTTACC